>SJYO01037955.1:33230896-33405327 GCA_006410555.1 Capra ibex
GCAGTTCCGACATATAACAGTGGGACGAATAAATTGAATATACGTCTCATGTAGTACTCTTTACGACCCGACCTTCTTCGTGTTCGACCTTAGTTCTAAAGGTCCTCTTTATAGATCTTGGAGTCTATACGTCTACTGTGATGGGAATACCGTCTTTCACTTCTCCTTGAGTTTTCGAAGAATTACTTTCACTTTCTCCTCTCACTTTTTCAACCGAATTTCGAGTTGTAAGTCTTTTGATTCTAGTACCGTAGACCAGGGTAGTGAAGTACCCTTTATCTACCCCTTTGTCACCTTTGTCACAGTCTGAAATAAAAAACCCCGAGGTTTTAGTGACGTCTACCGCTGACGTCGGTACTTTAATTTTCTGAGAATCAGGAACCTTCTTTTCAATACTGGTTGGATCTATCGTATAAGTTTTCGTCTCTGTAATGAAACGGTTGTTTCCAGGTAGATCAGTTCCGATACCAAAAAGGTCACCAGTACATACCTACACTCTCAACCTGACACTTCTTTCGACTCGTGACTTCTTAACTACGCAAACTTGACACCACAACGTCTTCTGAGAACTCTCAGGGAACCTGACGTTCCTCTAGGTTGGTCAGGTAAGACGTCCTCTAGTCAGGACCCTAAAGAAACCTTCCTTACTACGATTTCGACTTTGAGGTCATGAAACCGGTGGAGTACGCTTCTCAACTGAGTAACCGTTTCTGAGACTACGACCCTCCCTAACCCCCGTCCTCCTCTTCCCCTACGGTCTCCTACCCTACGGTCTCCTACTCTATGGACCTACCGTAGTGACTGAGCTACCTGTACTCAGACTCACTTGAGGTCCTCAACCACTACCTCTCCCTCCGGACCGCACGACGTTATGTACCCCAGCGTTTCTCAGCCTATGCTGACTCACTGACTTGATTGACTGACTGAACTGTGTGTTACCTTATAATGAGTCGATATTTTTCTTACTTTATTACCGTAAACGTCGTTGTGCCTACCTGGATCTCTATTAGTATATTCATTTCGTACAGTCTGTCTCTTTCTGTTTATAGTATACTATAGTGAAAAAATATAAACCTTAAATTTTTCACTATGTTTACTTGAATGTACGTTTTGTCTTTATCCGAGTGTCTGTAGCTATTACTTGAATACCAATGATTTCCCCTTTCATCCCCCTCCCTATTTAAACCTTAAACCCTAATAGTCTAGTCAGTAAGTCAAGTCAACGAGTCAACATAGAATGAGAAACGTTGGGGTACCTGACGTCGTACGGTCCGAAGGGACAGGAAGTGATAGAGGACCTCGAATGAGTTTGAGTACAAGTATCTCAGCCACTACGGTAGGTTGGTAGAGTAGGAGACAGCAGAGGAAGAGGACGGAAGTTAGAAAGGGTCATAGTCCCAGAAAAGGTTACTTAGTCAAGAAGCGTAGTCCACCGGTTTCATAACCTCAATATCCGATGATATATTTTATTTGTTGTTATTGTATGCTGAGATATCGTGTTCCTTGATATGAGTTATAGAATTTTATTGGATATTACTTTTTCTTAGACTTTTTCTTAGATAGACACGTAAGTATATATACTTTGTGAAACGACATGAGGACTTTGTAGTATTTAGTTGATCTGAAATTATTTTCGTTTCTTAAAAAATTCAAGAGAACAATGTATTACGTAAACGAAACTCACCAGACGAAGTTGTGAGGGGAGGTTTGGTTGGAGGACCAGACATTCACGACAATAAAATTCACACGCTTAAAAGTCTTCTTTTATACCGAAAAAGTTTTTTTAACAAGTCATCGTCTTTACGGACATAGTTACCTAAGTAGTAACGAAAAACTCAAACTTCTCCTGTAGTAGAAGTTAAGATAGATATAAGGGTTCTTTCACGTTAAAACTAAAACATTCACTACGACAATGTCGTTTAAAATAAGACTCGGTTCGTGGGTATATGACAAACAATAGACGTCTTGGTGAATGGCATAAAGAAAAGTTTAGAGAACAACTATTACTATAGAACGTTGACACTTCGTAGGAAATCCTTATTAATCATTTACACAACCTCTTCCGTTACCGTGGGGGAGGGGGGGTCATGAGAACGGACCTTTTAGGGTACCTGCCTCCTCGGACCATCCGACGTCAGGTACCCCAGCGATTCTCAGCCTGTGCTGACTCGCTGAAGGGAAAGTGAAAAGTGAAAGTACGTAACCTCTTCCTTTACCGTTGGGTGAGGTCACAAGAACGGATCGCTTAGGGTCCCTGCCCCCTCGGACCACCCGACGACAGATACCCCAGTGTGTCTCATTCTGTGCTGACTTCACTGAATCGTCATCGTCGTCATTTACACATATAAAGAAATGGAGGAATTTTTTTGACCGAGGTAGGATATTCGTGGGGTTTTAAATTTTTGAGTAAATTAATTCCTTTAAGTTTGGTTTTACGATGACGAACTATTGATCACCCATTGCCGGGTCGAAAATACTTACCTTTCAGAAAATGGTCCGTGACTCCCTTCTTGTCGACTTCACTGAAGAGGTACAACCACTACTACCACGATTATAGTGACGTCTGACCTCGTCTCGAAAATTTAGAATGACTAGTATGTTAATAGGTTCCTGAAACAACTTTACATGTAAAACCAAACCCTTCAGTACCCCCGCCTTTGGGTCCTAAGACGGAAAAAGTGTTCGAGGATCGACGTCTACGACCAAATCCCTGGGGAGGAACTTTTCCTGGTAACATATTGTCTATAATTCTGAGAGCCGTCGCAAACCATCTCAGGAGACGTTATTGCCTCCACAAGACATGGACGTAGGTGTCAAGTCATCGGTGTCCGATGTGTACCGATGACTCGTGAACTTAACACCGACCACTGTGGCTTTTTGACTTAAAATTTTAATTAAAATGTAATTGAATTCACATTGAAATGTATCAGGGTACACCGAACACTACTGAGAGGACCTGTCACTTATAGAAAATTTTTAATTACATATTGGTGTGTAAACATGGACATGTTCACAAATTGTAACAAAACACCAAGTATAAAAAGTATTCACTCCCCTACGATAACCTAAGTCATAAGATTTGGAACGAAAAATAAGAAAAGTACAGTCATCTAAATGTAGTAAGAAAATTTAATGATGTATTATAAAGTGTCATCCCTAAATGGTACCGAACACATCGGTGAGTACTTACATAACTACCCATAAATCCAACAACAGGAAAGAAAGAAAAGAAACGTTGACACTTGATATCTATTCTTATAGAAACACGTACGGTGAATTTTACATACTAACTACGTATATCCTATAACTTTTACCTTAACGACCGGGTAACCCTTACTTATTAATGGTAAAAGTCAATGAAGTTTCAACGAAAAGTCTCTTTGAATTTATCTTTATTTACTAAAGATAGTCGGTTCACTCTCTTATGGTAAAGGAGTGTGAGAACTAACCATCACAGTTGTAAAAACTAAAAAAAAAAAAAAAACGGTCAATTCACCACTTTTCAATGTAGAATAAATTAAATATACAGACATTATTGATCCTTCTTGTTATAACTGAAAATACAAATGATTAGTAAATTAAAGGGGAGGAGGTATTGACAGATTCGATGAATATCGGAAGGAATACTTAAGAACTTATTCGAACAATTTGGTATATGATTTACCATAATCCTAAAATCCCCTAATGTAACAGAAATACCTTGCTAAACCTCTCGTGACCGTAGTATTTTATAACTCTGGTAATTATAAGAGATAAAAAAATCCAGAAACAGACACAGGATATCAAATGAAAAAGGGAACATTTCTAGAATCTATAAATAACAATACAAATAAGAGTCCCCAAAATATGAATCTAAAGACGACCTTTAAGGAAAGCTAATGTAAAAAATAGATAATGATCACTTATCCTTTTGATGGTTAACACTTACTGATGAACGATAGATCAGAGAAACGACATGAGACAATAACAGTCAAAAGTAGTATGTACAAAAGTGTCAGATAGTAAACCATCTGATTATAATGGGACCTCGGTGGTGGAGAATAGGGCTTAGGGATCCATATTGTCTTTTCAATGTTCTTCTTATTCTATGTATCGTACATCTTTAGAGGAGCTCTATCAAACATCTATATGTGAAAGAAAATCGTGAATAAGTATGGTGTCATATAACTTATGTGACCATTAGTAAAATATAAAAGACGATGGAGGGTCATTCACAAGTTACAGTCAGGTGTCTCCCCTAGGGTAAGACAAATTCCCACGGTGAATTACATACTTACATGTTATTAAATGGGTCACAGGACACCTCCTGGGGAGACGGGTTAGGAGATGTTCATGTTACTTTTATGAACATACTTTCTGACGTGGTTATAGACGTCCTAGTCAAGGATCGTCACTTTCAAGATTTGGACCTACTTTTTAATATGTATAGAAGTTATACCTATCGGTGGTAGGTTAACGGGAAGTATCTTCGACATAGTTGTGTGTAAGACTTGTTGACATGTAGTTACACGACAAAGGGATGTGGAAGTCGTTATGTCGTCTACGACAAATTTTAACGAACTTTCCTTATGTCTGTCTTACCCATGGAATAAGAACGATATCGTCTACGACAACCACAGATTGGTCATTGAAACGGACGTCAGTATTCTTTGTGAAGGACACGTAAGACTGTCGTAGGTTGATACAGATCTAGAAAGACGAAGAGGAGGACTCAGTAGGTCACCAGTAGATACCGTGTACGAGGTGAGACGTCCCCACCCGAAGGTTCCCACCGACCCTCCTTCGTCGTACAGTCCGAGAGTCTCCGTTGGAGGTCGGTTATTTCTTCTCCTTTAGTCACCTCTTTATACATTCGAAGAGGTAGAGAGTCACCCGTCAAGAACCGTCGTGGAGTCTCACTTAAGTCGAGAACAACTAACATCATCATTAGGAGAGAAACTACATAAAAAATGACTGAAAAGAAGAAAGAGATAGAGTAAAAGGGGTACGGGAGAGAAGGACTGTAGTGGAGGGGTTATTTGATGTACGGGACATTAGGAACGAAGGTCCAGACGAAAACACCCTTGTACTTGACTTTCTCTACCGATACCTTACAACTGGGAACTCTTACTCTGATCTCTTAAACGAGGGAGAACTACGGTCCTCCGGAACTCTCGGAGTGACGACCGGACTCCTCAAGTCGAGTCGAGTCAAGTCAAGTCAAGTCAACGAGTCAGCACAGGTTGAGACGTTGGGGTACTCGGCGTCGTGCGGTCCGGAGGAGGTAGTGGTTGACGGCCTCAGATGGGTTTGAGTACAGGTAACTCAACCACTACGGTAGGTTGGTAGAGTAGGTTGGAAGAGGAGGACGGGAGTTCCAGAAAATTTTACGCAGTCGGAAAGTGTAGTCCACCGGTTTCATAACCTTAAAGTCGAAGTCGTAGTCAGGAAGGTTACTTATAAGTCCTGACTAAAGGAAATCCTACCTGACCAACCTAGGGGAACGTCAGGTTCCCTGAGACTTCAGAAGAGGTCGTGGTGTCAAGTTTTCGTAGTTAAGCCGCGAGTCGAAAGAAATATCAGGTTGAGAGTGTAGGTATGTACTGATGACCTTTTTGGTATCTATCGGAACTGATCTGCCTGGAAACAACTGTTTCATTACAGAGACGAAAAATTATACGACAGATCCAACCAGTATTGAAAGGAAGGTCCGGACTCCTCCCCGTCACTATTGGGTGTCGTACGACTTCGGTACTTCGTACGATTGTGGAGACTAACAAATCCTTCCTCCTTTGCCAATCTTCCCTGGTCCGAGCTCTCATGACTCATCGAGAACTTTCCATACCCCGCTACCAAAATATTCCTAACATCTCCACCGACTGACAGCAATTGAGAGAACCTTCGAGACTTCTTTCTGGAACTGTGTGGTCCCGTCGGTCGAGAGTTGAGCCCCGTACAGTACTCTCGGTCTTCCGAAAGTGTCACCTAAAATTAATCTACGAATGGAGAACGTCGTCCTCCCGTCCGAGACGACTTATAATCGGAGTCTCAAACTATTATTTTAGGGTCTCGATGTTACGACTTACGATCGGTTTCGTCTACAAGGAACAATTACATTCCCGGGACTTTTCGTTCTTTATGTTAACACTTTGAACCCTATCAGCACAAACCCACTTACGTGATGTCAGAATTGGGGTGTGAAGGACTCAGAAGATGTGTCCGTAAAACAACAAGTCAGCGATTCAACACAGACTGAGAAAAACACTAGGGTACCTGACGTCGTACGGTCCGAGGAGACAGGAGGTGACAGAGGGTCTCAAACGAGTCTAAATACAGGTAATTCAGCCACTACGATATTGGTAGAGTAGGAGGCGACGGGAGAAGAAAACGGGAGTTAGAAAGGGTCGTAGTCCCAGAAAAGGATACTCAACCGAGAACCGTAGTTCACCGGTTTAATAACCTCGAAGTCGAAGTCGTAGTCAGGTGTGTACGTACAAAGAAAATATTTTTTTTTTTTCGGAAGGGGAAAGAGGACACAAAAGATTATCAGAGGAAGGAAAAAAAGGGAGTTTAAACTAAATTGACATTAAACAATATTCCTTACTTAACCTTTAGGTTGTGAAAAACTCTATCGATAGGTCAAGAAGTCGTAGTAGTTAGCGTATTAAGTATAAAGTGGTAACTATGACTTGTGGTGGGACCACTATATAATTTAAAGTACACATAACCCCAGTACACCTCTCTTACGATGTATAAGTAATTTCGAGAAGGAAGTAGAGAGACCCACGTTTGCCAATAAAGGGTCAAAGTCAACGTCCATCCTTCACTGCCCGGACCGGACAATGTCGGAGGGTATATGACAGAAGGTAGGAGAAACGGAAGACGGTCCACCTCATTTCTATAGGAGATCTTTTTGGACCCTGCGGTGTACAACTCCCACCGTCTTGATTTGTACCTTTCTCGCACTCGAGGTCTCAGCAGACCTCCTCTCGGACGGTTCATCCTCGTGGACGGTTCATCCTCGCGGACAAAAACCTGCATTACTTTTACTCTCTATTATAAAGTAAAATATACTCAGTAAGTATATGAAATAGATCATATCCAGATGAAGACCTGAGATAAGATAGGGTAAGTGGACAGACGGACGAGTGTACGTTCATTACGTGACAAAAGTAAGTACATTAAAATATTACACGAAACCATGTAACACGATTCAGTGAGGTAGTACAGACTGACCTGACATCGAGGGGTCCAAGGAGACAGGTGTCCTAAGAGATCCGTTCTTATGACCGTACCCAACGGTAAAGGAGGAGGTCCCCTAACAGGGCTGGTTCCCTAGTTTGAATTCAGAGGACATAAAGGACGTAACGTCCGTTTAAGAACTCGGTTAGGGAAGTAATTCAAAATGAAATGCAAAAAAGGGGACCAAAGGGAGTAAAAAGATATACTTGAAATCTTGATTACGATGATCAATTTAGAGGAACCATACGAATAACTTTAACGTAATATCCATCTCAAACTATACCCTTCGTAACTATAGAAATATTACAACTGAGAAGAATCTATTTGTGAGTCAAGTCAAGTCAACGAGGCAGCACAGACTCAGAAACGTTGGGGTACCTGACGTCGTACGGTCCGAAGGGACAGGTAGTGGTTGTGGGCCTCAAATGAGTTTGAGTACAGGTAGCGTAACCACTACGGTAGGTTGGTAGAGTAGGACAACAGGGAAAGAGGAGGGCGGAAGTTAGAAAGGGTCGTAGTCCCAGAAAAGTTTACTCAGGAAGCGTAGTCCACCAGTTTCATAACCTCAAAGGCGAAGTGGTAGTCAGGGAGGTTACTTATAAGTCCTGACTAAAAGAAATCTTACCTGACCAACCTAGAGGAACGTCAGGTTCCCTGAGAGTTCTCAGAAGAGGTTGTGGTCTCAAGTTTTCGTAGTCCAGAAACCACGATTCGAAAGAAAAATCAGGTTGAGAGTGTAGGTATGTACTGATGACCTTTTTGGTATCGGAACTGATCTGCCTGGAAACAACCGTTTCATTACAGAAACGAAAATTTATACGACAGATCCAATCAGTATCGAAGGAAGGTTCTTCGTTCGTAGAAAATTAAAGTACCGATTTGTATAATATCTATTTGTGCCGATTTGTAAAGTCTATTTGTATAGAAAGGTAATTATATGTCCGGAAGTAAATATAAGTTGTGAAAACATTTTAAAAACAAATGAACCATTAAAAAGTACATCAAATAAGTATCCAGAGAAAAAGACCACTTCAATAATATTCATTCTAGAAAAGAAGACAATATAAAATATTAACCAGTAACGAATACATCCTTCAGATGATCCTACGAGACGACAGCTAGAATCGTACTACAGTTTATTTTTATTTTGTGGTCAGACGGTAGGTTCTTTTCGTGAATTTTCGTTTTATTCGGAAATTTTCAAAAATACATTTTATGTAGAATTTTCTTTAAAGTTTACAGATATGACGTATCGTCTTTTTGTCTGACAAATTTCCCTTCCATACAACACCCAAATAAGTCTTACCAGTCTCTTACAGGGAAGAAAACCTAACCTTAAGGTTCTCGATGGACGTAAATAATTACAAGGTACCAGATATTGTTCATTCGTAACAGTTCGACCCCTAACTCCTTCCAGTTATAGTAGTGGTAAGAGGTGATTCGAGGATTTGTTGAACCTTTGTCCATCTGTAAGTCCGTCTAACCTCTATTTTTACAGTAGTAATGACTATTTTGACTATATCCTCTTGTACCGAATTTAGACATCATTGTTGAACAGAGGATGTGGTGTGGGGTCTTTATGTCTCTGACGGTAATTGACCGTGCTGACCTGGTGACACGGACAAGAATGTTTACGGACCGTACCTTCCCGTCCCGTGTTGGTGGACATTTTTCCGTAGGACACTAAAGGAGGAAAGTAAGAAGGATTGGACCCTTCCTCACTTGCTTTCCCGTCTCTTTCCGGTCTTGACATAACCTACCACTAAGGTACATCTTTCTTTTAGTCTTCATTTCCTGTCACGACGATGAGGTTCTCAGTCGTTTCTATATGAGACTCTCAGTATAAGAAAAATCTCTGGTTTTCAAGTATAGGTACCGAAGACTTCTCATTACAATTTACAATCTAAAGTTAAAATCCGTCTTTTAGTCTGATGTACCTAAAAATTTTTGTTAAAAATTAACTTCCTATTAACGAAATGTCTTTGAAACACCAAAAACCAGTATGTAGTTGTTCTTAGTCCGTATCCATATGGCACAGGGGAGGAAGGGTAGAGGGAAGGGTAAGGTGAGAAGTCGGACAGTGTCTCGGGCAAACTCAAGGGACTCAGTATGTCTTTTAAGAGTAACCGATAGATAAAATGTATGCCATAACATTTAAAGGTACAATGAGAGAGGTATGTAGATAGGAAGAGGGAGGAGGGGAGGGGCATATAGGTATCCAGATAAGACAAATAGGTAACGACTGGAGTTTTATTTGTCACGGTAGAAAAATCTAAGGTATATATACGTAGTCATATACTATGAATATAAAGAAAGAGACTGAATGAAGTGACATATTATCCGAGATCCAAGTGGGTGGAGTAATCTTGACTGAGTTTACACAAGGAAAAATACCAACTCATCATAAGGTAACATATATACATGGTGTCGAAGGAATAGGTAAGTAGACAGCTACCTGTAGATCCAACGAAGGTACAAGATAACATTTATTACGACGTTACTTGCAACCCCCTGTACACAGAAAAAGTTAAAACCAAAGGAGTCCCATATACGGATCCTCACCCTAACGACCCAGTGTACCACCAAAATAAGGATCGAAAAATTCCTTAGAGGTATGGTAGAAGGTGTCACCGACATAGTCAAATGTAAGGGTCGTCGTTACGTTCTTCCAAGGGAAAAGAGGTGTGGGAAAGGTCGTAAAAAACAAACATCTGAAAAACTACTACTGGTAAGAATGACCATACTCCACCATAGAGTAACATGAAAACTAAACATAAAGAGATCATTACTCACTACAACTCGTAGAAAAGTGCACGAACAATCGGTAGACACACAGAAGAAACTTCTTTATATAGAAGTCCAGGGAAAGGGTGAAAAACTAACCTAACAAACGAAAAAACCATAACTCAACATACTCCACGAACACATAAAACCTTTTATTAACAAAAAGGGAAACGATAAAAGAGGGTAAGACTCTCAACAGAAAAGAAGAACAAACATCAAAGGAGACGACACGTTTCCGAAAATTCAAATTAATCCAGGGTGAACAAATAAAAACTAAAGGTAATGAGATCTTCCACCCAGTATTTTCTAGAACGAAATACAGCTCACAAGACGGATACAAAAGAAGATTCTCAAAATATCGAAGACCAGAATGTAAATCCAGAAATTAGGTAAAACTCAATTAGAAACACATACTGTAATCCATCACAAGATTAAAGTAAGAAAACGTACATCGACAGGTCAAAAGGGTCGTGGTGAATAACTTCTCCGGTAGAAACGGGGTAACATATAAGAACGGAGAAAAACATTTTTTATTCCATGGGTATCCACGTACCCAAGTAGAGACCAAAGAGACAGAACAAGGTGACCAGATATAAAGACAAAAACACGGTCATGATTTGACAGAACTACTGACATCGAAACGTCACATCAGACTTCAATCCTTCCAACTAAAAAAGTCGAGACAAGAAAAAGTTTCTTACGAAACCAATAAGTCCCAGAAAACATAAACGTATACTCAATACTTAAAAAAACAAGATCAAGACACTTTTTACGGTAACGATTAAACTATCCCTAGTGTAACTTAGACCATCATATTAGTAAAAGTGTAATGACTAAGAAGGATGGGTCCTTGTACCTTAGAGAGAGGCAAATACAGTAGAAACTAAAGAATATTAGTCACAGAATATTAAAAGACATATGTCCAGAAAACAGAGAAATCCATCCGAATAAGGATAAAATAAGAAAAACAACGTTACCACTTACCCTAGCTAAGGATTTAAAAAGACTAAAAAGTAACAATTATATATCCTTACGTTCACTAAAGACACAACTGGTACATAGGATACTGACGACTTAGGTGACTAATCGAGATCATTAAGACAATCAAAGAAAACCCAAAAGATACGTATCATAGTACAGTAGACATTTGTCACTCTCAAAATGTAAAAAAGGCTAGACCTAAGGAAAATAAAAAGAAGAGATTACCGACATCGATCCTGAAGGTTTTGATACAATTTATTATCACCACTCTCGCCTGTGGGAACAGAACAAGGACTAAAAGCTCCCTTAAGAAAGTCAAAAAAGTGGTAACTCTTATTACAAACGACACCCGAAAAGTATATACCGGAAATGATCAACTCCATCTAAGGAAGATACGGGTAAAACTTCGTAAAAATAGTATTTACCTACGACTTGAAACAACTTCCGAAAAAGACGTAGATAACTCTACTAGTGTACCAAAAATAGAAAGTTGAATAATTAATACCAAATAGTACGACTAACTAAACACATATAACTTCTTAGGAACATAGGGACCTTATTTGGACTGAACTTATACCACATACTCGAAAAATTACACAACAAGTAAGACAAACGATCTTAAAACAACTCCTAAAAACGTAGATACAAGTAGTCACTATAACTAACTATAACTGGACATTGTTTGATGTACCTAAAAATACAGTAGAACTGTGGTCGTAACACCTTGTATCAATAGTCCAAATAGATATTCTCTTGTCTAGTGTTTCGACCTTTTGACTGTACTGACGGAAAGGAAACAAATATTGATTCAATAAGATACCTGTGTTAGTAATATCTGATGTCCATAATAGAACATCAAGAAAACCCGAGTCCACAAAAATTGTGTGGGTTAGGAACCATTTACAAACAAGGATATAGTTATGGACATAAGTAAGTTAAACGAGAGTTTCTGTCGTACGAATGTTCGACTAGTCTCCGTAAGGGGGGAAGAGATTACTAAGGTGAAAGGAATTGGAAGGTGTTCACCTCCGACGAGACAGTTTTCCGACTCCGGGTCTCCTTCCCTTACGAACACCTACCAAATCTTTGCTGTCACTTGACGAACCTCTATGAGATGAGGGTGGAGGTACAGTACGGGACCAACCAAGTACTCCGCAAAACAACGACCTACAAGGACAGACACCTTAAGAGGTCCGTTCTTATGACCTCACCCAACGGTAAAGGAAGAGGTCCCCTAGAAGGGCTGGATTCCTAGTTTGGGTGCAGAGGGCACAACGTCCGTCTAAGAAATGCCAGACTCGGTCGTCTCTTCGGGGAATATTTATTTGCTCGTTACAGTTTTCACCGAGATACTTCCATTGAATATTCACCGACTCCCATCGTTGAAGGTTTGTAACAGAGGTAGTGTCAAAAGAGGCGTGTCTAAGATCGAAATGGGTGGTCGTCGTCCTCCCCATCCCATCTCCCCTCTGACGTCGTCCGAAAATATAGGATCTGGGAGAATTCACGTGTTCAAAATGTTAACACTTATTGACATACGAACATAGTTAAGTTGTGTTCTCAAAATTCATAGAGACGAATTTCGGGAGACAATGAAAAAAGGAATACCCGTTCCTGGACGGAAGAAACTTATTTCTTTCACTTTAAGGTGATAAGTGTCCTTATGTCACCTTCGACGACACCCCAAATTTATCTGGTCCCAAATCCTCCGTACTCTTCTCGCCAACTCTGGACCTTATCGGGAGTGTCTTAGGAGATTCATCCTGACCTAAACGTTTATTTTCGGTTGCAAACGACTTACCGAGAACACGATTCCCGAAATATGTACAATAAAGAGTGTTATAGTGACATTTCCCCTTCGACTCCGACTCCAGTGTTTCGACCTTCTTCTTCCCCCGTGACCTCGGTCCGTCTGTGGGAGCCTTCAAATGTGAGGTTGGTACTACGAGACAAAGTCAGTACTGTGGAGAACAGAACTGGAACCGTACTAAGTGTAGTTGATCCCACCATTCCGAAGATTTGTCGCGACTACGGACTAGTCAGTCGAAGTCTCTAGACGAACGACCACTTCCGGCAGACTTCAATGTCTGTACCGTCCTTACGACCTCGACCTCCGACCGACGGATCAGTTTTTCCTTCCAGAAACTGTCTTCACCTTGACATGTCGGAGTCGGAAACTTTTCACGAGAACGAAGACTTAGTGTCCTTGACTTGAGTGTTCTATGATTACATGTCTTACGGTCGAATGAATGAGACATTACTATTCGATATGGGAAGGTCACTCACGGGTCTCATAAGTGACAAGTCTCTTGAGAGAGGATTCTTAATGTCAGGTGTCTCCGGAAACATCAGTGAGATTGAAGTAAACGACTTGAGTTTACTCTTATTTCCTTTTCCGTGACTACAAACCTTAAGGTACTCCCGTCGATGTAGATGTTTTTGTGTCTCCACCAGGTCCTGGTCAATCAAGTGTTTGTTCGTAAAGTTCTCTCACGACGTTGCGTCCTACTGGTCCACCATGTCATATCAGGGTATCACTCATAAAAGTGTGTACTAGGAGTCCATAGAACTCGTAAAGACTTTCTACAGATTGTTTTTAAAGGATTCAAAATACTTTCACGAAAGATAATTCAAACCATTTACTCTTTAGAATATGAGTCTTTATATGATATTTGATAAAAGTCACACTACGTATATGACAGTCGTTAGACCCCGGTGACGATGATTTTACTTCTAAACCTCTCTTGTAGTATATTTCTCACTTCCGGAAACTGATTCTCAAAGGACCCTTGGATCTTCTGTTTCTATTCTGCAGGTGTTTTTTTAAAGGGGGATCTATGACCCTTTATATATGAACAGTCAATGGTTTCAATACCGGATTAGATTGTAAATTCAGTGTAAAAAGTTTTTCGACGAGTTTTAGGGTACGAACTCACTATAAGCATGTATTAAGTTTCGTGACATGACACCACAAGGAGTGACCATGAATCTTATCTTTACTACCTACAGAACTATTTGATTCATGGAAGGATAAACTTTACACGTCTCTGTATTAAATGATTCAACCAAGGTGAATTGTTCATCCTTGACTTAAAATAAGAAGTTTCTCTTAATGTCTCGTACTCTTGTTACGCTTATAAGAATTTTTTCTTTGACTACGGAAAAGTAAGATGGACTCAATTTTTGTTACTACTTACAGTAGACTCAAGTACCCTGGGTATTATTTACTGATAATTTGGTCTGAATGTTCTAGTTACGATCCTTGTGGGGTTCTGGTTTATACTAATTAATCAAGATATCAAACCAAAATTTAGAAATTTTAGAATTGTGTACAATTTAAATAAAATCGTCCGTTTTATTAAATGAATATTTTCGTTAGAGTGAATGTCTTGACATTATTTTAAAAAAGTTGTGACTTTTTATTTATCGTGAAAAACGTTAAGACTAAAATGTCCCTTTAATGTGAAAGACCGTATGTTACAGGATAGTTTTACCTTCCAATTTAGTGAAACGAAACGAAAAGTGTTGTCTTTATTCGTGAATATGAATAGTCAGAACCCTTTAGTTGAACCCCTGTTCTTTCTAAACGACATTTTATGTTAGTAACCTTTTTCCCCTAGACCACGGTAGATGACTCACCGTTACCGTTGTACTGGAACCCATAATTCAATCCTTTGTGACATTAAAGTCGATGTACGTTGAGTTGTCTTTGTGGAGACGTTCAGGACTTTCTATGCACGTTTTTACTGTTACTGACGACACGATTTTCACTCCTGACCTACGTAAAAAAAGAAATTCCCTGTAGATGAAAAATTTCCTTTGGTTCATCTGTCAATTTTTTACTAATGACTTGTTCTTCTTATGACTTCTCTCCTTCTGCAACCGTTTAATACATTTGCTTTTCAAAGTACTAGTCCTCATCGAAGCCATCCGAGAGAAGAGTACCTCTCCGACCACCTTCTGTCAATGGAGAAACCCATAAATACTATAGTATTAGTGCCAGAATTTCAAAGAAGGATAATAAATGTATTTTTCGACCAAATAAACTATTTTAATAGTTGGTTCTGAAGGTTATTTCACCATGAATCCTTGAGATTCCTATAAACTGAGGGTATGAGTGGTAGACTTCCTTATTTTTGGGATCCCCTAAAATAACTAATCGTTTCTTTTCAATGAAAAACGAACTAACTTAAATGAGTTTATCTGGAGGAATTATGGTTGTTACAACTTTTGTAAGACATTTTCGACCCGGTCTTAGGATTTAGGACCTTTATAAGTACCTGACCGTTTAAATAAATAAAAAAAAACCATCATCGAAAACTCCTACAATGGAAGGATATTCCGGTCCTACGGGACTCATGATTATCATGTGAATTTGTACAAACACCAAGAGGAAAGGAAGTATTGCACAGAGTGTTAGGAATTATACAAAGAATCGGCAGGTGGTCCTCCCGTCCCCGGAACAGACAAGACAAACATTGGTATATTAGTCGTGACTTAATACTGGTCGTGTACATACTCAAGTTTTTTACAGTCAACCGACTTACTTATTTACTTACTTACTTAGAGTATATCAGGTTGACTGGATTCCTTTTCTCCCCTTTTCTCCTTTTTGGGTAGTGTTTTCACTTCCACTGTCACTACCTATCCTTCTTTTTACTCGTAGTGTAGGTAGTGAACCCCCATTCGAACTACGGTTTTTTTAGACGGTAGTAAGTTGTTGACCACTATAGACAAACTTCTAAGTTTTATGGACTTTTTAAGATTTACCTTTCGATAAGTTATTATAATTCCATAAGAGACCTTCTGAGTAAACTTTTATTCAATTACTTTTGTGACAATGATGTAGTTCGACATTGTCCTCGGACACGACACTCCGAAGTTCTACGTCATCTGCGACGACTTATGTGGTCCACTTGCAGATCTCAGGGCATCTCCCTCGCATCGTGCGACTCCTGAAAAAGAACTTACCAAAGTTGAACGAGTCTTCCTGTCATTAGTAGGTCTGAACTGGACCTTGGGTCGTTTCTTTCTCTTTCCTTTCTGTTCTTTTTGTATGTATTCATCTTACTCTAGTATAACCCGTCACTCCTTTTCGGACACGCACAACTTAAGTTACATTTCATTTTTACTTCGACATGACTGAAGACCTTATTATTATCAACTTTCGATGATTTGGAAATGATACAGTCCACGCAATGTACAAAATACAAGAAATTGGAAGAGTCGTTGAGACACTTTATCTATGGAAATGGTAGGGAAATTTCCTCAGTTTGTCTCTTCCTAATTGGACGTGCCCAGTGTATGACCATACACGACCACTACCCTAAGTTGTGATATTTCGTGTAAAGGTTTCGGGGTCACCAATTATGATCCGGGAACAAAGGTACTCTCCCTCTACAACGAACCCTTGTGACCGCGATTAATATAATCACTGCCCCGAAGTACAAAGTGCAAGAAAATAATACACATGTTTGTCCTATCTTTAATACTCCCATCTCCGAAAGGTTGACTATTTTTCCAAGACGGAGATATTTATTAGACGAGTGGTGTGTTCACATGTTCTAATAGGTTTTACTTTACACACCTACACGACCACAACCCTAATCAGAGGATCCATCATAATTTCTCCTTTCTTGTTTCTCCATACCCCGTCCTTAGACATAAAACTCAGAAAGATCTTAATGACTGATATTAAACCCACCGTGGTCGGTCATTGTTACAATGACTGTTAAAATCGACCCAATCATAGATTTTACTAAATTAGTCACGGAGGACCAAGATCTGATCTCACTCCCTTTCGGTAACCTTTAAGGTGATCTAACCTTTTACCGTACCTTTACAAATATCTTCCTTTACTTTAATCAATAGATCGGATAAGGAATAAGTTCATAAAATCTGGATTTCTTTATTAGACATTCTGAAGACTACTCAAGTAAAGTAAAATACCACTAATCCGATATAGACTCCGAACTATATTTGTACATTGTGTACTATTTACTGTGTCTCGTTAAAATTTAATAATTTATGACAGATTGTGTATGTATACCTATTTCTGAAACTTCTTTCGTACTATACATTTTCGAATTAAATAATCAGAATTGTTTATTCCTGTGAAACTACGAAAGTGTGTCTAAAGACCGAAGAACTTTTGTCATAATCTCATCGAGAACTACCCTCGTTGGGCTCCTCTCCCAAAACCTTTAGACGTCCATGTAAAAACAGTGTTATTGTTAATCCTCTCTCCCAGACGTATAACACAAACCTTATACATCCTATGATGACGTTATACTTATACTTATACTTAAAAGGACACGGGACGTCAAAGGTTTCAGGTACCTCGTGAATTTATTCACTTTTTAAACCAAAATTAAAAAACTCGGATAAAAATTCAGAAGATGTTTACCAGAAGACGTAAAAACTTTACCTAATTTAATTTAAAAGGTCCTTACGTCTATGAGACACTTGACTCCCTTCTAATCTGAAATTCAAGTCTTGAAATAGTTCTCGAACGACAATGATCTTATTGGTACAATGATATATCGTCACGATAAGTGCCATAAACCCGTTATGTTGACCAACCTAGACAGACGTAAATATTGACAATGTAAATCACTAAGAAACATTTCTAAGGTCAAACCACACCGTAAAATTATACATGATAAAATAGTAGTTAATGAGAGGAAAGAGAAAATACGATAATAAAAAAATCACACACATATATAAATTACACATAACTTTAATACACACATCTATCCAATAACGATATTCGATTTACGAACACGGGAGGTTTAAGACCACAACTTTAGATTAAGGTTACACTATAAACCTCCACCCCCCAGAAACCTTCCACTAGTCCAGTCTCTCACCTCAGGAGTACTTACTCTTATTGTGGAAATAATTTCTTTGAGGTCCCTCGTAGAAGTGGGGAAGGAAGATACACTCCAATGTCTCTCTTCTACCGACAGATAGTTAGTCCTTCGTCCAGGAGTGGTCTGTCACTAAGACGACCATAAGAGTAGAACCTGAAGGAGGAGATGTCCTGACACTCTTTATAGGCAACAAATATTCGATGAACCAGATTCCATAAAAACGATAACGTTGGCCTTACCTGATTCTGTTAATGTAGTAGATGTGTAACATATACGATAGATTTATATAAATTTAATGTACACATACATTTTCTTTCTTTCATTTTCAGTGAGTCAACACAGACTGAGAAACGTTGGGGTACCCTACATACCATGCACCTTAAGAGATCCGGTCTTATGACCTCACCGGAAAGGGAAGAGATCCCCTAGAAGGGTTAGATCCCTGACATGGGTCTAGAGACCGTAACACCCGTCTAAGAAATGGTTGACTCGGTGTTCCCTTCGGGTTCTTATGACCTCACCCATCGGATAGGGAAGAGGTCGTCTAGAAGGACTAGGTCCTTAGTTTGACCCCAGAGGACGTAACGTCCGTCTAAGAAATGGTTGACTCGATAGTCCCTTCGGGATACACATACATCTAATCTAATAAATACTTAAGTAAGTCTTACCATTTCTCTCAGTGTTTTTTGAACAGTATTTTATTCATTTATATTGAACGGACTTGTACATTTTATAATAAAATCTTTGTCAAGGTACGTCTTACTCAGGTTTCTAATTGTGTCTTTAAAAATAATTTGACGATATTGATAAGTCGTGTAAATGTGTAAGTTTACATTTTGTGCCGTCGTCGATTTATAAATAGACATCCTTAACCTTAAAGAATACAAGTTGACTTATTGTAGTGGTTGAAGTTTCTGTTCTATTGTCCTTAACATACGACAAACGGTCGGTGGTGGTTATCCCTTCTCTTTTATATTGTGGACTTAAAACTCGACTCATCCATTTTTCAACCATTCTTGATAATATAATCAATCATTAGTAATCTAAGTAGATACCTCTGAATTTAAAGGATGACGGTAACATTGTTTAGTGATGTTTGAATCACTGAATTTCATTTTGTTTAAGTAGTAGAATATCAAGACAACCTCCAGTCTTCAGGATTTTGTTTCCACGACCGTCCCGACATAAAGAAGAGATCCGAGATCCCTTTCTTAGACGAAGGGACGGAGATGTCGGAGGTCTCCGAAGGACGTGAGAAGTCAAGTTTAGGGTAGAAGTTTCAGGTGTCAGATCGTAGGAGGTAAGAGAGTAAGACTGGAAGGACAGAAGGATGATAAGTCTGGAAACACTAATGTGACCCGAGTGGGTCTATTAGGTCCTATTAGAAAAGTAAAAGTTCTAGGAATTCAATTAGTATAGACGTTTCAGGGAAAACGGTATATTCCGTAGTATAAGTATTCACGACCTCTAATCCTGCACCTGCATAAACCACCCGGTAATAAGTTCGATGATGTGACCCTAAAGAAACCTTCCTTAGTACGATTTCGACTTTGAGGTCATGAAACCGGTGGAGTACGCTTCTCAACTGAGTAACCTTTTCTGAGACTACGACCCTCCCTGACCCCCGTCCTCCTCTTCCCCTGCTGTCTCCTACTCTACCGACCTACCGTAGTGCCTGAGCTACCTGCACTCAGACTCACTTGAGACCCTCAACCACTACCTGTCCCTCCGGACCTCACGACGCTAAGTACCCCAGCGTTTCTCAGTCTGTGCTGACTCGCTGACTTGACTTGACTTGTGAATGGAACGTTGACAGTGATCTCATCCAAAACCCTTTAAAAAATCTTGTCATACGTTTCGGACTTATTCTACAAGTTAAAGAACGAGACACGACTATACCACTCCCTCAAGACTTATTAGTGTCCAATCTGGTCGGACCACTTGGACTTTTATTCTGTTAATTTTTATGTACCATTACAACACCAGAAATCTTCTGAGTAATTGGTAATTACCGGAACTACTGATTTAAAAATTATAAAAACACCTAATCCTAACGACAAAGGAATTGTTAAAGGTACGGTGTCTTCAATAGATAAGAGACTACAAAACCTTCTTGACCGGACATGTGGACAAACCCGGACTACGGAAAAGATCCTTGTTAAATTTTAAAATAAAATACTAACATCTAAGTGAGACAAAGACAGAAATGAACTCAGATAAAACTGTTAAATGTAAAAGATAGTTCAATAAGTAAAATGAATCTAAAATTTTCAGATATGTATCATAAGAGTGTAAAGGAAAGAAAGTTCTTTAATAAAATGAAAAATTTATGTACGTTGTTCATGATGTAAATTTCGAAGTTCTCCTGTGGAGTGACTTGGATGACAAAGCTCAAAGAACACATACGAAGTACATATTGGTATATATGACTATATGTACACAAAATTTACATTTACTGACCACAAAGTCAGAATCGTGATTTGATTTATACGGACTCTCGTTCTTTCCCGGATGTCCAACTGTAAAAAATCGGGGACGAAATTTCAAAATTTTTGACCTTAAGTTTATATAATATCAAAACGGATCCCATGTATTCACGTTTCGTACCTTTTTTGGGTGATTAAATGATATAATGACCTCCGAGACCTATGTGTAGTTACTAAATTGACCGTTACTAACCAGTTATGTGATTTTTCTCTCTGAGACGTACAAGAAAAGATGATTTTACTAGTTTAATCACAACATTAGGACGTCGATACCCATGGAGTGTTGACCGATGTATTAGACGATGGTCCGGATACGGTAGGAAAAAGAGTTGTTACATGTTTTGAGAACGGGGGAGTGGCCTTTTAAGTCTTCGTTTCATTACTGATTTGATCTAGACGTACTTCTATGAAAGTTATTATAGTATACTCGAGTTTCGTGAAAATTTGGGATTCTCAGAAGATAGTAAAATTTTTAAACGGTAATTTTTTTTTTTCCCACTCGAAACTCAATCGAGACTAAATTGGTTTATCAGAAAACGACCATAAAAGATAAGAATGTTTTGGTCGTATTTAGTTATGTATTTGAAGTCAAGTTTATTCCACCAAACTAATAGTGATGATTTATTTTGTGACTTCGGTGTTAAGTAATTTATTTGTGATGTTCATTTTCTTCGCCTTGACCACCAGAGTCGCAACCGTGTTTTAAACTCTTTTCCCCTGGACTTAAAGTTTACCCTTTTAAATGAGAGTCTATAACATTTTACTATATTTTTATTTCCTTAATGGTAATTCCCGTAGAAGAAAATTTTATCGTAAGTCTAAACGACCCGTTTGTTTCAATATGTCGATTATATCAATTCTACACTACCGGTGTTACGGAAGAAAACAGACAAACAAAAAAAATTGGTCTTTTCAAAAGTATTTCCTTTCTTTCTTCACACTTTCCTCATATTTTTACTTGCTTATTTCTTACTCGTTTAAATCTTTAACATATGAAAGAAAAGAGACCGTTCCCCTATAGACTAGTATCTGTTTTAATTTTTCAGGTGTCACAGTGAAGAGTCGGAAAACCGATTCTAGTTCACATTTTTCAGTTGTCGTGAAAATGAAGTATGTATTTTAATCGTTTTCGCACAAAAAGGACCTTTCGAAAAGGTCATAAGACCGAAGATTTTTCATATATAAAAAAGGTGTTTTTTTACAGGTAAGTATGAAAGGTCCTTATGTTTATTTTCACTTAGTGAAATTGTCTCCCGTGTAAAAAGATCGGTGTTTTTACGGAAAGAATTTCCCAGTTAAAATATAAAATTATATTTATAAATGGTAAAGTATCAGGCCACGAAGGTAGGCAAAAAAGTTTGAGACATGGTCACCTTGATCATTAAGGTAAGACCTTTTTTCTTGGGGAGTTACTTTGTAATATGGTGGAGTTGATTTTACTTTCATCGTTTATAATGGGAATTTTAAATGGTAATTTTATACAAAGTATACAAAACCTTTACTTTCTATTCTCAACAAGTTTATAGTAGAATTTTATAATTCTTTATTTACAAGGGACGAGAAAAGAATGAATTTTCTAATGTCTAACATAATTTCTAACTTTTAATCGTGAGTTTTTTGTCTAAAAAGGAGAAATTCTTACTTTTAAGGTGATACTGAAATTTTTAATAAAACTAGTCGTCATTTGGAAATCGTATAGTACTACTTTTCTGTCAAAGGGTTTTCAACTCTTTTTTTAAGTCCTGTATAAATAACTGTATATGTTAATACTGACCATTTCAAGATATAGTAAACTATATTATTGTTACCACGAAAATTCGATAAATTATATCTACCTTGAGAAACCTTCGGAACTAATTAATCACAAAACTCATAAAATTACGGAGGAGACGGTTATGGGTAAGTAGACGACCCTCTCTTTTTCATTTGTTATTACCTCCATACCTCCGGACAGATGGGTGACTAGGAAAATGAAGAAGGAATAATTGCTGTGAAAGACCCCAAGACCTGGGATCAGTGGGTGGAGAAGATGAAGGGATCCTTGTCACTTCTGAACAAGTACGACTCCCATACTGGGAAAACCCCCGTACGATTTAAACCCCTCTGAAAAGAACGACAGAAAGAAAAGGAAACAAAAAGGAAGTCCAGACACTGTCTTGACGGACGTCCACCACTTCTCGATTCACACGAGTCGTCTACCCACCCAAAGTCACCTTCCACCGAGGTAGACACCCGATCTAAGTCCTAAGATTTCAACAGGTAAAACAAACTAAATTCGAATTCACACCGAACTCTGAAGTGTTTTAGTGTTTTATCATCCATGTTTTTTATAAAACCCCCTCTTAGTACAAGACTCTGAATAAAGATTGAGAGGGAGAAGGTTGTATTAAAGTTTCTTCCCCTTAGTAAAAATCTAGGTCAAGGGAGATGATTTCTCTTTTTTGATTGAATTTCACGGATTAAATCATCAATGACTATACTAATTATAATACCACCAAATAAGAAGATATGGTGACGAAAGGAATTACTGTTATTTCAAGGTACTATAAATATAAAGTCCCTACAAAGACTTGTAAAATTTCACTTTTAACGTGACTTATAAACCTTATCCATTATGTGTATCGTTTTCTATGAGTAAAAATTTTTCGTTAAATAGATCGTTTAAATCGTTATATAGATCCTGATTTTATGTCATCTCAACTTTTTTTTATAAACTTTCAGAATGGGTCCCAAACTTCGGGTAAAGACATGTCAAAGAAGTAGTAGCGGTAGTGTGTTTAGTCGTTTTCGTCGAAGATTTAGAAGATTAACTACTTAAGCTAATAGTTGTGTTAGATGGTTTAGAAGGAAATTCGTGTAACTTTTCGACTCTAATATATCAATGAGAAAATTTTTTATTCACTTTAGGGTAATGTCACTTTTAAAGTTAAGTGAGTCAATTGTGTACTAAAAGTTCATGATTGGTACCCAAAGGGGTTCTTTGTGGATAGTTCTAAACCCCGGCGACAACCTCTCATGAGATTATAGTACATTCTATAATAATCGATACACGATCTAACAACAACAAATCAGTGGTTCAACGTAGGTCGAGAAAACGGTACGGGACCTAACATCGGTCGGTTCAAGGAGACAGGTACCCTAAAGGGTCCGTTCTTATAACCTCACCCAACGGTAAAGGAAGAGGTCCCCTAGAACACCTGGGTCTCTGACTTGGACGCAGAGGACGTAACCGTCCTTCTAAGAAATGGCGATTTCCCTTCGGGAAACGACGACGATTCAGCGAAGTCAGCACAGGCTGAGACACGTTGGGGTGTCTACCGTCGGGTGGTCCGAGGGGGCAGGGACCCTAAGCGATCCGTTCTTGTGACCTCACCCAACGGTAAAGGAAGAGGTTACGTACTTTCACTTTTCACTTTCACTTCAGTGAGTCAGCACAGGCTGAGAAGCGCTGGGGTACCTGACGTCGGGTGGTCCGATGAGGTAGGTACCCTAAAAGGTCCGTTCTCAAGACCTCACCCAACGGTAACGGAAGAGGTTTCCCTTCGGGAAATCTGTTCGGGTTCTCTTTGCTTCCTATGGAGACAGTCCAACGAAGGTCCGAAAAATTTAACCATGTCGAGAACATTCTAAAACATGAGGAGGACCTTTTGTTTTGTTTCTTAGGTATATCATCTTTTTTCTGATTAAAAAGTTACTATATGAAATTCATTTTTTACTGTAACTATGTTCTTATAGAATCTATTTGTAAATTTCCATTCAGACCCTTTAGTCCTTTATTACATTAAGTAATAAAGTAACATTTATAATAGGGAAGAAATCCCATTGATAAGTAGACCCGTACTATTGTTACATATTTATAATTAATGCCTTCTTCTGAATTACCGATTATCCATTACTTACTTTTACAAAGATTATGACAAGATGAGATATTTACCTATGTAGGATCGTAAATTTGTCTAAAATCGATACATATCCTTTATGTTAGTGAAGAGTCGGAAAATCGATTCTAGTTCATATGTCCTTTATATACATAGAAACATTGTTGTTTTGTTTTAACAGGTACAAGTGAAACGCCAGGTAAGGGATCGGTGTCCTCTCTTACGATCTCATGTTTGTCTATGTTGCCCTCCTAAGACGTCCTCTTACAGACAGGAGTAAATCGTGTAGGTCCGTCGGGGTGAATCCTCGTGACAGTCCTTCCCAGATATCCGTTCTAGATTTTAAGGCATTCGTGTCACGACACGTGATAGGAGTATATTGTTAAGACACTAACCCACACTAATAATAAAACTAAAATATGAACTTCTTTGGTACCTAGAAAAGGTTCTAGTACGTCGATTATTCGTCATGTTCATTGTTTGTTTTGAGTCTAGACTGATGGTTTGTACAAGAAATTTTTTTTATCGACAAAGTAATATTTCATATTACGTACGAGAAGTTTTCCTAGTTGTCGTGGTTTCCCATATTTCCTGTGTTTTAAGGGTGAAAGGGTCCAAAGGAATATCGGGACCTTTTCTTCGTTGACGGTAATTCAGTGAATACATTAGAAAATCTTTAAGGGTAATGTTTATAAACCACTCATATGAACATCCTATTTAAGTATTTCAGTCCAAAAAATCGAAGGTCCATACGGGTAAGAGTACAAAAGATTTGTAGAGATTTCAGTAAAATATTAAGACTTGCGACCTTCAATATGTCCCTATAAAAAGTCATATTTCCTTTTCTAAAACCTCGAAACATTGTTAAACTTTTTTTTAGACGTCTGGTTGACATGTCGGATCTTTATAACTTTTTTAATTCTTTTTCAATCCATACATACTTATTTTTTATACGTCTATGACTAGATAGGAATGTATCCGTATTCTACTTACTATAAATTATATTTTAATTATTATACAATAAAAGGATAACGAAATATTGAACCGAAAGTTTCTCAATGTAAACTTTCTTATGTACGGAGAGATTGACCTCTTTGACATATTGTTGAATAGTGTCCATTCACCATAACTTTTTATATATTGTTGTAAAGATTATGACATAATACTTATACTGATATTATATGATATTTTAAAAATATTACTAAGTAAGTAATCATATGTCCGATCCGATGGTGCTTCATTAAGATAACTATAATCCGATGGATTTTGTTAGTGTAACGACGAAGGAACAGTAGTTACATACTTAGTGATATTGACATTTATTTACTGAAGTAATGTAGAAAAGTACGAAACTGTAGACCACAATCATTATATACATCGTCACAAAATATAGTATATTCTGTATAACTATATCCAAGTAGAAATTTGTGTTGTATCTACATATCATAACTATTTGTGTCATGTCATGACATTTACATAAAAGGAATACTAAAAGAGTTGGAAAAGAAATGGAATGAAATAATATTCTTATGTCATATACTATGTATATTATGTGTTTTATACACAATTAAATGACAAATGTAATAGTTATTCCGAGACTAGTAGTCGTCCGATAGTCAATATAAACCCCCTTCAGTTTTCAATATAGACCTAAAACTGACGTGTAAAAATTTTGCGGTGTAAATGGACTCACTTGTAAAGAAACTTCCCTAAGAACTGACTTTTTTTTAGATTCAGTTATAGATTTTGTTTACGTAGGGAAAAGAGATTTTAAAGGTCTTAGAGAGGCCACGATTGACGTCAGACCGTAAGGACCGAAAGTCTTCTTGTACTTGTACTACCAGCATCTGTTCACACCAGGGAAGAGACCCAGTGACGCAGGAAAGGGTCAGGAAGACTTGTTCTCAGTAGTAATCGTCTCCGTCACAAGAGACTCAGGAGGTCGCGATCGAAACCGAAGAATCGTCTTCTGTAACGTAGTAAAAGAGGAACTGACACTGTCTCAAATATTCCAAAATGGTATTAATGTAGGTTAACATTTCCAAAACCCAAGAGGTCGTCTAGAAGTCAATGTATTTCTGGTAGTGAATCCTTCATTACTAGACATGAACATTGGGACCTAATCTCCTTTTTTTAATGAACGTTCTGTTCACCTGTTTAATCGGTCGCTGTATATCTTAAAGTCTTTATGTTTTTTCCTGTATAAACTGTTTTTGACTCTCGACAGAGATTATAAACATTAAAGATCTTTGTCCCAAGAGTTTAAAGATCGATCCGTGTATTGACGGGTTTGGTATAAAACATCGAATAACACGTCGATCCACTGAGTCTACCATTTCTTAGACGGACGTTACACCCTCTGGACCCAAACTAGGGACCCAGTCCCAAACTAAGGGACCCAATCCTTTACCGTTGGGTGAGGTCATAAGAACCAACCTTTTAAAGTGCCTGTCATATCAGGTACCCCAGCGTTTCTCAACCCGTGTTTACTTCGCTGACTCGTGCGTGAGTGCGTAACAAGTCGATCCACACCCGTCAACTGAGTCAAGACGAAGTTTCAACACTCACCTTCTCTTCACGTCTCTCGGAACGAGAGGCGAGGGGTGACTGAACGTATACTTGTACCATCGTCGTTTGGGGTGGACCCGAGACCCAAGTCTCCGGTGTGAGATCTCTTCCACCTCGTTTTTCTGTCTTTAATAAACCCCAAATTGACTTCCCGACGGTATCACCGGGACCTGACGTGTACCATTTGAGATTGACCTCTTTTCTTTACTTTCTAGGACAAATCGGTCACGAAATCTAGAGACAATATGGTCGACCTTGACGTAGGTTTTTTTAGTGAACTCTCTCTTTAATATGGACCTTTATTATAGAGAAGCATCTTTGAGGGAGATTGTATAAAGTTTCGAAATAATTTAAAGTATATTGATATTATAAAATTATACATTTCGTTGAATTTTTTTAGAACACGTCGTAAAGTGTTCAATGTCTAAAAACTAAAATCTGTATTGTCGTACAAGAATCGAAAAGTTGACATGATACAGAACCATTCATGAAACTTGTCACTGTGGTTTACCAAGAAGGTCCCCATCCTGGATAGGTTAAATCTTACTACCATAATTATAAATAAAGAGTAGATGGAGAGAAGTAGTATATGACGGAATATAAATTTTTCTATATTGAAAGATTTTTTTTTAATTACTGTATTATTTTGGTTATAGGTTCGAATAATTATTGACATGGTGGGATTCTAAGGGTCCACCGCGATCATCATTTTCTTGTACGGACGGTTTCGTCCTCGGTATACTGTGTACCCAAACTAAGGACTCAACCTTCCTAGGGGATCTCCTCCCGTACCGTTGGGTGAGGTCATAAGAATAGACCTCTTAGGGGACCTGTCTCCTCGGACCACCCGATGTCAGGGATCCCGACGCTTCTCAACCTGTGTTGGTTCCACTAAATCGCGTGTACGTGGTGGGATTTTTCTGGTTACGACATAGGTGGTTGGATTTACCCGTAAAAAGAAATTCCTTATAGAATGAAACGAGTATAGACATATGTGTGTGTATACATAGAGTCCGACGTATGGACATACACACAGAGAAGGTATTTAAAAATGAAAGTCCTAATTGATTTTAGTACTATTAGTTGTAGTAGGATTATAACAATGTGTTACTCAAAGTTTACAGACAAAGTCTAACGACTCTAAACTGAAACGTCTTTGGACAATGTCCAATTTATTCCGGATGAGTGACTTCATGAGTTATTTTTGGGATTGTGATAAAGTATATTCGGTCATAATACATATTGAAAATAACAGTTATAGTAATTCTTCTTTAGTCTATTTATTTAGTTTATTGTTCATAGTAAAAGTAACTCTTTCTGACGTAAAGTAAAAGTTACATAATGGTAAAGTAGGATGATAGGAGGTTCAAGATCTTCAATACTAAGGTGACGAATTTTGTAAGTGAGGTATTGTTCTCTTAAATCTTTCGGTTCTTGTAAGACCATAAAGATTTCTATAATGTCATAGTGTTCTTTGTGTTTTGTAACCAATTTGTCGAATGTGTTGTCTTTATCAACACGTATATTGAGTTCAGTTTCTTACGACAATAAATTAAATTTATTAATAGTTTTCGATTAGTATAACTATTTTAATTTTACGACTTAGCTGAAAATTCGGTAACTTAAATTCTTTAGTTTCCCTCTATTAAAACGAAAAAGTTACGATTAACAATTTAAGTCGGTTGTTGTGAATGTAACCTTCCTTTATTATTTTACATAATAATTTATGTAAACATATTCCATGTGGTTACTAAATTACCTCAATCAATAGTTGTCTCGGTCCCAAGGTCTCCTACTTCTAGTGAAATAAGTTTTTAGTTGAACTGGTCGTTGTTTTATGTTTGCCATACACTTTTTCTAGTTCTCTGACCTTTTGAACAAGGACCACGGAGCTCTTGAGAAAAACCTTTTCAACTTCCGATTAGACTCGGGTTAACACACTCTCTATGAACATTCAATAATGTCCCTAAGGTTTTACTCTATCTTCATAGGTAAGGGAGAGTATGTGTATTTATACTCCTTTAATGGACTAACAACACCATCTTCACAGAAACGGATGATTTTTCACTACGGACGGGAGAGACTAAACGACTCGGGTACACCCTACTTCGGTATGATGCACTCTTTTTACCGGTCGTATTTGACGTCCGTATTAGGTTAAGAGTTATGAATTAAGAGACCTTTTCTTTGTCTCTCCTTCGCATTTTTGATAATCATTCACCCAAAAAGGTTTATACTAAAGTAAGTATTCTTATAAAATTCTATCGTCCAAAGTTTCACACCTGATTCCCGGGAACGTCCCAAAGGACCTGGAAAGGTCACACTGGTGATCTGGTTCGACAAAAGGATTATTGTGGTCCCGTAATAAAGGGAAAAAGTGACATAACTGTATATACGACTGTCATGTTTTGTTACCACCAACTATAAGATTCTAATTAGTTCCGTTTCCGTGGTTTGAGATGATCGACAGTGACATGAGTAATTATGGTTCGTGGTCATGGGGTGTAAGGGTAGGTCAAAACGTACTCTTACAGAAAGTACTAAAATAATTTAGAACTAGGACTCGTATGTAAAATTTTATTAGACACACCGTTTTGTCCTTCTTGTGACTTTCGTGAAAACGTTATCCGAAACTTCACGGTACCAACAGAGTTCCCTTTCGTGAACATTCACTTAACGTTCGACTTGTACTAAAAAGAACGTTCCTTCTGACTAACTATTTGGTGAACTACTCCGAACTTACACTTAACGACCTAAGATGTGAAGTTGAGCCTCTTCCGTTGCCGTGGGGTGAGGTCATGAGAACGGACCTTTTAGGGTACCTGCCTCCTCGGACCACCCGACAGCAGGTACCCCAGCGCTTCTCAGTCTGTGCTGACTCGCTGAAGTGAAAGTGTAAAGTGAAAGACCGGAACCTCTTCCTTTACCGTTGGGTGAGGTCACAAGAACGGACCTTCTAAGGTCCCCGCCGCCTCGGACCACCCGACGGCAGATACTCCAGCGTGTCTCAGTCTGTGCTGACTTCGCTGAATCGTCGTCGTCGTCGTGTGAAGTTGATTCGAAATTCCTTACTTGTAAACACTTCAAAACCATGTCATAATTTCTTATAAGTGTTAATCGAACCGTAGGGACCACCGAGTCTACCATTTCTTAGACGGACGTTAAGTCCTCTGGACCCAAGCTAGAGACCCAACCCTTCTAGGGGACCTCCTCCCGTACCGTCGGGTGAGGTCATAAGAACGGACCTCTTAGGGGTACCTGTCTCTCGAGCCGTCCGATGTCAGATGCCCCAACGTTTCTCAGCCTGTACGGACTCGTTGATTTGTGCGTGTTCTCGACCTTTCCGATAGTTTTATGAACACTTAAAAGAAGTATATGAAGGTGGTTTTGTTATATACCATTGTCTGACTTACGTCTTAGAACTCATAAATCGACAAAAGATATTTCCGTTCATAATTTTTCTAGACGTTTGATGCCGACTAATTACAACTTCTCACTGTCTTTTTTTTTTTAAGACATTTCGTTAATAGGAAGTTAATTTTTTATTTATTTAAATTTTTTAATATTTTTTTTTAAACGTTTTTAAATCAATGGGACTAGAAAAAACGAAATCTTTTATACAAACAGAAAGTATTTTTATAAATACGATTGTATATTTCCAGATAATAAAATTTTACTTAATTGTAATTTTTTAAATAAATAATTAAATAATAAATAAATGAACGTCGTATATCCTAGATCAAGGGACTGATTCCTAGTTTGGACCGGAGGACGTAACCCTCAAGTCTCAGAATCGGTGAACTAGTGGTCCCTTCAGGGTACCTTACTTATAAAATCTACAGAGTCAAAATTAAAGTTTATACCATTTATAGTGATTTATATTGGGTGTAATTTTTTTTGAGTTCTTAAAAATTCCCATATGTCTTTAGGACTGTAATTTCCAAAATTTTGATAATAAGATACTGATTGACATATCAATAGTATTGACGAAGTATTAAAAAAAGTTAAATATTTTATATTTTGGAGATTTATATTTTCTCTCATTCCTGTTACCAACCTCTTCCGTTATCGTGGGGTGAGGTCATGAGAACGGACCTTTTAGGGTACCTGTCTCCTCCGACCACCCGACGTCAGGTACCCCAGTGCTTCTCATCCTGTGCTAACTCACTGAAGTGAAAGTGAAAAGTGAAAGTACGTAACCTCTTCCTTTACCGTTGGGTGAGGTCACAAGAACGGACCTCTTAGGGTCCCTGCCGTCTCGGACCACCCGACGGCAGATACCCCAGCGTGTCTCAACCAGTACTGACTTCACTGAATCGTCGTCGTCGTCGTTCCTGTAACCATCCCGATGGTGTAAAGAAATCTCTAATTACAAGACTCGGTCAAAATCTCAGTTGATTTTCTTTACACCCTCGAATTTTAATTAAGTGTGTTCGTAGATATAAAATCAAAATATAATATTGTTCTCTTATCGACGATACATTAAAAAATAAAACATCCTCATCCGATGTGACATTATTTGTATAGTCATTTTTCTGTTACTGTCCTAAAGTCCCTTGAAATAGTAACTTCTCACGAATCATTCAATGGTGAATCACTGATACCAAAATATATTGACTTTCAGTTATCCTAAACACTGGACTTTTATTTTATTTAACCCTCCAACCTCCCTAAGTTATGACCTTCTTTCCTATGTGTTTAATTTCTACCCGACGTATATGCTAATAAGTTGATACTCAAGTTCTGTGTAAAAGGATCCGGAGGTATAGTCTGAAAATTTCCCCTCTTCTCTCTTAACCGGGTCTATTAAAGATTTCAGAAGATGAAAATTTTAAGATATAAGATTTCGTTTCTAACCGTTTGTCACCAACCCCGTGGACAAAAAGGTTTATTTCAAAATAACCTTGTGTCGGTGACTGTGAACAAATGTATCACAAATGTCAACACAAGTATGATGTTCCCGTTTTTATGTATCGACGTCGTCTCCTTCGGATTTTATAAATGATAGACCCCTCGGTCCTCTCCCACTTTACATATCTGTGTCATCGTACCTTTGAATCTAATGGTATACATTTTACCTCTCACTTATCCTTAAACGACATACTGAGTGTCTTGAGTTTGTCATCGAGACACTATTACCCCTACCCCTCCCTCTACCCTGTCTCCAAATTCTCCCTCCGCTGTATACGTATGGATACAGACTAAGTACGACTACAAACCGTCTTCGGTTGTTTTAAGACATTTCGTTAATAGGAAGCTAATTTTTTATTTAATTTTTTATAAATGATAGACCTAACAACTCTTTCAAACAGGTATGAACGAGATTTATTTTATTTTTTCCGTTTGTATTGTTTTCGTTTAGAGTGTTCGACTCGTTTTTGGACAAAGATAATTGACGAATAGTAGATAACGTTTCACATAAAGTCTGTGTATTTTTCCAGTAATTGTTTTAGTGTATAATGGGCTTTTCACAAAGGAATAGTTTATGTCACAGTCGACCGTATAGGTGTCCTTATTCCTCCAGACCTACACTTAGTTTTACGTGTTTTGAATATAATGAACGTCCTTCCACGAAACTCGGTTAGCGGGCTATATATTTCCCGTCTTGGACATTTTCTATGTACATGTGTAAGTCTTAATCGTGACTTTAGTACTCATATATGAGTTGACGTCCGACTTTTTGTTACGATTTGTATTGATGTTTTTTAAACTTCGTGTAGTTCAACACTTATTTTTTTCGTTCTCTCGAGGTCTTTTTATTGAAGACGAAATAACTGATGCGGTTTCGGAAACTGACACACCTAGTGTTGTTTGACACCTTTTAAGAAGTTCTCTGCCCTTATGGTCTGGTGGAATGGACGGAGGACTCTTTAGACATCCGTCTAGTTCTTCGATTAGGGTTTCTTTCCGTTACGGTTTCTTACGAGTTTGATGACGTGTTAACGTGAGTAGAGTGTACGATCATTTCATTACGAGTTTTAAGAGGTTCGGTCCGAAGTCGTTATACACTTGGCACTTGAAGGTTCACAAGTTCGTCCAAAATCTTTTCCGTCTCCTTGGTCTCTAGTTTAACGGTTGTAGGTGACCTAGTAGCTTTTTCGTTCTCTCAAGATCTTTTTGTAGATAAAGACGAAATGACTGATACGGTTTGTGAAACTGGCACACCTAGTGGTATTTGACACCTTTTAAGACTTTCTCTACCCTTATGGTCTGGTGGACTGGACGGAGAACTCTTTGGATATACGTCCAGTCCTTCGTTGTGAATCTTGACCTGTACCTTGTTGTCTGACCAAGGTTTATCCTTTTCCTCATGCAGTTCCGACATATAACAGTGGGACGAATAAATTGAATATACGTGTCATGTAGTACTCTTTGCGACCCTGACCTTCTTCGTGTTCGACCTTAGTTCTAACGGCTCTCTTTATAGTTATTGGAGTCTATACGTCTACTGTGGTGGGAATGCCGTCTTTCGTCTCTCCTTGATTTCTCGGAGGACTACTTTCACTTTCTCCTCTCACTTTTCCAACCGAATTTCGAGTTGTAAGTCTTTTACTTCTAGTACCGTAGACCAGGGTAGTGAAGTACCCTTTATCTACCCCTTTGTCACAGTCTGAAATAAAAAACCCCTGAGGTTTTAGTGACGTCTATCACTGACGTCGGTACTTTAATTCTGCGTATGAGGAACCTTCCCTTCAATACTGGTTGGATCTATCGTGACAGGTAGATCAGTTCCGATACCAAAAAGGTCACCAGTACGTACCTACACTCTCAACCTGACACTTCTTTCGACTCGCGGCTTCTTAACTACGAAAACTTGACACCACAACCTCTTCTGAGAACTCTCAGGGAACCTGAAGTTCCTCTAGGTTGGTCAAGTAGGATTTCCTCTAGTCAGGACCCACAAGTGACCTTCCTGACTGCGACTTTGACTTTGAGGTTATGAAACCGGTAGAGTACCCTTCTCGACTGAGTAACCTTTTCTGGGACTACGCCCCTCCCTAACCCCCGTCCTCCTCTTCCCCTGTTGTCTCCTACTTTACCGACCTACCGTAGTGGCTGACCTACCTGTACTCAAACCCATTCAAGGCCCTCAACCACTACCTGTCCCTTCTGACCACACGAAGTCAAGTACCCCAACGTTTCTCAGCTTGACCTGACTCACTGACTTGACTAGACTTCAACACTTCTTCGTCCTTTTATACTTTAAACAATAACGTCTACTAAATCTGTTAGTCGAGTTCGAAATAAAAAAAGGAGTTTTGAAGGTTACCCGTAGAGAACAACCGTACAACGGGGGTAGTATTTGAGTTCTTGTTACACTTCTTTTGTCTGTTCGAGACCATGAGTTCCTTTCTTTTCGTTTTGGTTGACGAACAATTTTGTGTGAGACCACATTTTCTACACAAGTTCGATGGGACCCAGAGACGCAGAAAGAGTGTGGAAAACCTACGACCAACGACCCGATCCAGGAGAGACTCCGAGAAACAAGGCAATGTCAGAGACCTCAAGATTCAATTCTGACTTAGACTTTCGTGGTGGATGGGGTACGTGTAATAGAGATCCAGGACTCTTTGGTTTAAAGGAAGGATAATAGAAATAAGTAGGCGTGTAGACCTTAGCCGGAGAAGGAGAAAATTGTAGGTGTCTTAAGGATTCCTAATAATTTCGATAGTTTTTGTCTTTCAGAAGCTAGTGCCCTGAGAGCGTCCGAAGGTCTTTAGATCTACACCTGTGGTAAAATCGATAATATTTCATCGTGATGATGTTTTTGTCTTTTTATAGAAATATCGCGGCACAATTTCTAAGTATGTGTGTGATGAGTGTGTTATTATGATTGCCGAGACTCTCGATGGGACATGGATAAAGTGTCTACTGTCACGTATAAGAGTTGTCTTCGGAGGGTGGCTGTGGTGTCTTAACACTTCCCCTCCGGCCCTCTGTCGTTCTTCGGAATCAATACTCGTCCAATTCCTGAGCTCAATGACGTCAATGCTGACAGGTGCAAGCTTAGGGCTTCGGTGATTGACAACCGGCACCCTAAAACCCGTTTAGCGCTCCCAAGTCACTCAACGGCCTGAGCATCATTCGCGGCTGCAATTTCGAGCGACAGGACGACAAAAGGGGTGTCGTGACGTTGAGTGAGCCTAAGACCAAGAGAGACCGGAAGTCCGAGGCGTCGGCGGAGTCAGGAACGCGCTGGGACGGGTCGTGGGCAGTCGACGGGTGAGTGGAGAACTACTAGGAGGTGGTGGGTGTGGCCCTCGAGTCCTATCGCGGCCTCGGCCCGCGCGACACGGGGGCTAAGTGAGTACAAAAGCGCGCGCAGTCTCAGGGTTTTTAGGCCTCGGTTCCAAGGGAGGTCTCGGATTCGACGCCGGGCGGAGGAGAGGGCCCTCATTTGCGCGCGAGTGGGCCAACACCAAAGCCTAACCTCCTCCATTCCCCGTCCTCCGCCCGCGGTCTCTGAGCTCCTCTGGCTAACCGAATCTACAGGTAGCAAGAATAACTTCGTGGTTAGTGGCACGTGTTCCGCGACGCCGCTAAGGGCTCGCGAAAGGGAGAACGTCAGGCCGAAAGAGTCCAAACGAAAAATTAAGAGAACGAAAGGACAAGGCCTCGGCGCCCGCCACGATGCCAGAACCTCCGACGTGATATTCAGACCGAAATGAGATTGCCGCTGGAGCGTCGGGCTCTCGAAAAGATCCATTTTCCCAGTCGAACACCCACAACCTTCTCCCTCACAAAGGTTCATAGGCTTAAAGTTGCCCCGACCGCAGACCCCGACCCCACTCTCCGCGGACCCTCAATCCTAGGCCGTCGAGGAGAAGTCTAGACGTCGCTTCCCGTTTCTTTTCCCTGGGATCCGGGCCTGGGACATTTATTTATCATCACTTTTTACTCTGGAAAGTAAGTAACACCGCGCGTACACCACCAGGTCCGGACCCCGGCGGCCCTAGAGCCCGCCCCTCACTCTGACATTCAAATGTAGCACCCCGAGTGACAGACCGCCCTCTACATTTGTCCCTTCGTGCGTTAATGCTTAGTAGGCCTGTATCACTGCTCCGACCCTTAAGTCCACCACCTTCTCGCGCAATTATCTTTACATCAGGGTGTAAAGTTGAGAAAGATGTTTCTCACTACAAGGACGTGTACAATTGACACGTTTTGCTGAGGGAGTGAAAGGGACGAAGGTTTGTCGTTGAATTCTCCTCCGTCTGCGGCTTTTATTAATGAAAAGGTCAACGTCACTCAAGGAACTGAAAACTTAACTTCAAGTGTAGGTGTTGTGTCGGACTGAAATTATCCAGTCAAGTATTAGTTACAAAAGTCTATAAGATAAAGATCTTTATAGGTACTCCTAGATTATCACTTACAAGTTGTTGTCACTTGTGTGCTATCTCCTCATCACCACTAGGACTGAGAACAGGTGGAGATCTAAGTCATGTGAGGAAACACAAAGGGGACCTGAGACGTATGGAGAAAAGAACACAAAGAGTGTAATACATTAATTTTTTTTTTAGATAGACGTATACCTAAGACCCGAAGTCCTCGGGACGAATGATACACGGAATGAGTAGAAACTAGTCCCGGACACTGGTACGGGGTGGACAGATCCGAGTAATTTACAACGTACTTAGTCACTTTTCCAGACGAAAAACAGACCAAAACCATTACGTTTGGACAACACCTATATAAGTCATCCCTTTACAGGTCATCGTTGTATCTTTGTATATAGTGACCACTCGGTCATTTGTGAATGACTAGTGGATGACACACGTCCTACAAGACGGTCCCCGACACTTCCTATGTTTTTACTAATACTCAGTTGGGTTAAGTAGTGGATCACCTCCTCAATTCTGTACATGTGTGTACTAATAATATACTCCGTCAGAGACCATTCACGACATTTTCTTCATTCATGTCTGATTCTCGTAACCTTCAGAACTCCCTTACCCTAATGAAGGATTTCCCTTGGTTCTATCCGTCGTGTCTTCTACACCGCAAACTGTACCCATCTACTCAATTTTTGAATTACCCGTTTCAGTGTCCCTCCCCAAAATCTTCTGGTCTTCATTTCTTATTCGACCTACTATCATGAAGTATACAATCCTTGACCTTTGTGGATCCTACTATCCTCTCGAAGGGTCCACCGGGATCTCCATTTCTTGAACGGACGGTCACGTCCTCTGTATTACTCTCCTCCCAAGCTAAAGACCCAACCCTTCCACGGGACCTCCTCCCGGACCGTTGGGTGAGGTCACAAGAACGAACCTCTTAGGGTACCTGTCCCCTCGGACAACCCGGTGTTAGGTATCCCAACGTTTCTCACCTATACTGACTTTACTGAATCGTGCGTGTGTCCTACTATCCGTGAAGTACCCCTTCAATTACCTCCTAATCGGACCTTCTTCAATCCAGGTCTAACGTCTCCCGGAATTTACGGTTCGTACCTCAAACTCGAACTAAGAAAACCGGGACTCATCGAACACTGTCCTACTATTAGTAAGTCAAGTCAATGAGTCAACACATGTTGTGAAACACTGAGGTACCTGACGTTATACGGTTCGAAGAGACAGGTAGTGGTTAAGGGTCTCGAACGAGTTTTAGAGTACAGGTAGCTCACACACTACGGTAGGTTGGTAGAGTAGGAGATAGTAGGGGAAGAAGAGGGTGGAAGTCAGAAAGGGTCGTAGTCCCAGAAAAGGTCACTCAGTCAAGAAGGGTAGTCCACCACTTTCATAACCTCAAAGTCGAAGTCGTAGTCAGGAAGGTTACTTATAAGCCCTGCATAAAGGAAATCCTACCTAACCAACCTAGAGGAACGTCAGGTTCCCTGAGAGTTCTCAGAAGAGGTTGTGGTGTCAAGTTTTCGTAGTCAAGAAGCCACGAGTCGAAAGAAATATCAGGTTGAGAGTGTAGGTATATACTGACGACTTTTTCGACATCGAAACTGATCTATCTGGAAACAACTGTTTCATTACAGAGACGAAAAATTATACAACAGATCCAACTAGTATCGAAAAGAAGGTCCCTCGTTCACAGAAAACTAAAGTACCGACGTCAGTCGTAGACGTCACTAAAACCTCGGGTTTTTTCATTTCAGACAGTGACAAAGGTGACAAATGGGTAGATAAACGGTACTTCACTACCCTGACCTACGGTACTAGAATCAAAAAACTTACAACTCAAAATTCGGTCGAAAAAGTGAGAAGAGAAAGTGAAAGTAGTTCTCCGAGAAATCAAGGAGAGACGAAAGACGGTATTCCCACCACAGTAGACGTATAGACTCCAATAACTATAAAGAGGGCCGTCAGAACTAAGGCCGAACACGAAGTAGGTCGGACCGTAAAGCACATTACATGAGACGTATCTTCTAGTTATTCGTCCCGCTGTTATATGTCGGAACTACATAAGGAAAGTGTTAAACCTTGGTCAGACAACAAGTTACAGACCAAGACTGACAACGAAGAACTGGACGGATGTCTAAAGAGTCCTCCGTCCAGTCCACCAGACTATAAGGGGAGAATTTCTTAAAAGGTATCAAACAACACTAGGTGTATCAGTTTCCGAAACCACATCAGTCATTTCGTCTTCATCTACAAAAAGACCTTAAGAGAACGAAACAGATACTAGGTTGCCTACGACCTTTAAACTAGAGACCAAGGAGACGGAAAAGATTTAGGTCAAACTTGTAAACCTTCAAGAGTCAAGTGTATGACAACTTCGGACGGAACCTCTTGAAACTCGTAAGAAACGATCACACACTTTACTCACGTTAACACACCATCAAACTTGTAAGAATCCGTAACGGAAAGAAACCCTAACCTTACTTTTGACTGGAAAAGGTCGGAAAACCGGTGACGACTCAAAAGGTTTAAACGACCGTATAAGTCACGTCGTAAAAGTGTTGTAGTAGAAAGTCCTAAACTTTATCGAGTCGACCTTAAGGTAGTGGAGGTGATCGAAACAAGTATCACTACGAAGGATTCCGAGTAAACTGAAGTATAAGGTCCTACAGACCGAGATCCACTCACTAGTGTGGTAGTACCAATATACCCAGTACTTCTAGAAAGAACATATCAAGGAGACACATAAGAACGGTGGAGAAGAATTACAGAAGACGAAGACAATCCAGGTATGGTAAAGACAGGAAATAACACGGGTAGAAACGTACTTTACAAGGGAACCATTAGTAATTACTCTATAATAAACCGCACATGTCACTAACTATTCCGATTTATTAGACTTTGATAAAAGTACTCGATAAACTTTTAGACGGGATTCGTACAACCATTTTGAAAACCAATCTTTCTGAAATCCTTCTACGAAGATTTACCTTTGAACGACGTCAATTACAAACAAACCCAAAAATTTTGTAAAACGACTTCGGGTTATAAACCTTACGACAAGGAGAAATATTGTAAGAAGTTAGTCCTCCTGACTCTTACTCTTAGTTTCTTTTGACAATACAACTGGTCTAATATCAATTCAAACTTAGATTTACGATCAGAGTGACTCCCTCTTTCTTACACCTCACCCTCTCGTCTTTACTAAAAAGGAAAGGACCAGAAAGTCGACTAATCTCTACCTTATACGGATTCAAAGCCTCTTCCGTTACCGTTGGGTGAGGTCATGAGAACGGACCGTTTAGGGTACCTGCCTCCTCGGACCACCCGACGGTAGAGACCCCAGCGTGTCTCAGCTTGTGCTGACTTCGATGAATCGTCGTCATCGTCGTCGTACGGATTCAAAGGTCAGAAAATTCCATGACCAACAAACTTAGTCTCTCTATTCATGAAGTCAAGTCAAGTCAACGAGTCAGCAAGGGTTGAGAGACGCTCGGGTACCTGGTCCGAAGAAACAGGTAGCGGTTGAGGACCTCGAACGAGTTTGAGTACAGGTAGCTCAGCTACCACGGTAGGTTGGTAGAGTAGGAGACAGTAGGGAAAAGGAGGGCAGAAGTTAGAAAGGGTCGTAGTCCCGCAAAAAGGTACTCAATCAAGAAGCGTAGTCCACAGATTTCATAACCTCAAAACCGAAGTCGTAGTCATGAAGGTCACTTATAAGTCCTGACTAAAGGAAATCCTGATCAACCTAGAGGAACGTCAGGTTCCTTAAGAGCTCAGAAGAGGTTGTGGTGTCAAGTTTTATTAGTCAAGAAGCCGTGAGTCGAAAGAAATATCAGGTCGAGAGTGTAGGGATGTACTGATGACCTCTTTGGTGTCGAAACTGATCTACCTGGGAACAACCGTTTCATGAATCCTGTAGAATTTTTAATCAACACTTGTAATTAAGTCAAGTCGTACGAGAATAAAAATAATTATACGATAGACGTAACCTCGTACGCTTTAGTCACAATTCTATTAGTGTCTTTATAAAAGGTCGTACTCGTCAAACCCTTTGTAAAAATATAGATAAACAAGAGAGACAAGAGATCTCAAATAAAAGAGACACCTTTTACACTGTATAAGTTTATCATGCAGTGCTACGTTTCGTCACGTACCACTCACCAGACTATCATTACCGTTAGCAAAACCCGCTGGTCCCTCCTCGTTTGTGACCGGTAGACCCCACCCCTCCCAAATCTAGACACTCCTCCTCCCGCACACAATTGTATCCGGCATAGGTACCGACCCTGGGTCTGGTCTCGTCAATTCCTCGGTAGGACCTCGGGACGGGACTACCTTGATCGTCAAGACTCCAGTCCGTCTGTAGTTTCCACTTTCCATTACTCGACCACTGGACATTAGTAATATCCTGGACGGTTTTTCTTGGTGTCTCGCACACTCTCGTCCCATGGGACCCCCACCACTGTAACCAACATCTTTCCGGACGTTCCCATAACGACATCATCGCTCCGTCCTCTCGTACCACACCTTACCTACCTGAGGTCATAGATACTCCGACTTTACTATGTCCGCAAACTCGTATTTAAAAATTGATCTTCCCAATTCCCTCCTCTTCAACAGTCCATTAAGGGACGACATACTAAACTTCTGGTTACTTACCAGAGTAGATAACTCTGTCCTTCCCCGAAGAGTCCACCGTGTTCACCATTTCTTGGACGGACGGTCACGTCCTCTGTACTCTTTGTGCCCAACCCTGCTAGGGGACTTCCTCCCGTACCTTTGGGTGGTGTCATAAGAACGGACCTTTTTAGGGTGCCTGTCTCCTCGGACCACCGGTGTCAGGTCTCCCAGTGTTTCCCAAACTGTGCTGAGTTCCCTGAATCGTACGTACGTACGCAACTCTATCCTTTGTGACTTTTTCCTCGTCCACCCTAAGAGAACCTCCCGTTCCAATAACTGAGGAAAACCCTGTACAACTCAACTTAATCACTCAGACACGACTCATCCCTCCTTCCACACCGTCCTACTACGAGTCACATGCACATCTCTGTACGACACACACCTGTCCTACTGTATCACTCCAGTTCCAACCCCCCTTGAACTTCTTCATGTGGTGTCGTCTACCAACTTGTGACCCTACACTGGAGCAGTACGACCTTCACTTCGGAGAAATCCTTCGCTGTCCCAGGTCCCTGACTGGTACCGAAACCAACTCACCGACTCTGGACCCTTCTCCTCAATAACCGGGACTCCTCAAAGTCTATCATGTCTCTTGAGTCATAATCTACCCACCTTATAAGGTCGTCGGATTCCCCACCAGTCCATAACCACTTTCGACAAATGTATCACTCAAAAAGAGAAGAGAAAAAGAAAGGAGGTGGTTTCAGTGTCTTACAGCAAGGTGGGTCCTCCTGGGTCCACAGGGGCTCCCGCTCCCCCTGTACCTCGGTCTGGGAGGCGTGGTCGGAAGTCCGGGGTTTTAGACTCTGACGAAGTGGGAGTCGTCGGAGGACACGTTATGGTTATGCTTGGAGGGTCGCGGGGAAGGTGGTGGAAGAGGTTGAGAGGCCGGGGGTTAAAAGACGGAGGTTCTGGTCTGAAACATGGCAAGGGAGGCGGGTACGGAGGAAGTCGCGTTCCGGGGGATGGAGGGACGGGCTAGGCCGGGGGTAAGGGGTTGGTGGTCTACTCCGGGGGGAAGGGGCACGGGGGTACAAAGGGAGGGTACGGCGGAGGCGATGGGACAGGGTCATTGGGGGGTCAGGGACCTCGCGGAGGCCCGGTTCCGCGGAAGGGGAAGTACTACGGCGGCGGAAGGGACGGCGTAGGCGGCGGCGGAGGGCAGCAAGGCGTCGTCCAGTTAATGGTCATGGGCGGCCCCATGAGCGTGGTGTCAAAGGGTGGAGGGTTGAAGTCATCGAAGGTCTTGTCGGGGTCAAGGAAGGGCGGGTCACGATCATTGTCGTCATCGGGAGTGAAGTCCGTGGAGGGAGGCATGGGCGAGGGGTTCCGAGGGTCACTCTCCGCCAGGGGTCTTTCCGATTTCGTGATGCTGCTGGTGTCCGTGGCCCTGGTGTCAGTGCCCTCCCCGCTCGCCGTAGCCAGCGACCTCGCCGCCCTCGCTCCGGCCTCGGGGCTGGCCTCTTCCGTCCTGTCAGCGATGTCCAGGCTAGTGCTCGCTCCCGCGTGCGGGAGGGCGGTGGCCTCGATGCTCGCCTCGTCCATTTCGTGTGGACACCAAAAAATCTCTTCAACGCCTCTAGGACTGTGTCCGGTAAAGACGCCGAGTCGTTTGGTCTGGTTTTTCCAGGTCGGCACGTAAAGCCAAATATTTTCCTTTCCCGAAAAAAATAATTTCTCCCTCTCTGTTGACTACTCCTTTCTTCAACTGGAGTCCTCTTTCGGTGAAACTTTTCGTAGGGGTTTAATCGTTGTGCCCAAGTAAAGTTACTTACATTCAGTTAATGATATGTCTCATGTCGACCGTAAAATTGCTACTAGTTATTTTCTAGAACATCAACAAACACACCTACAACATATATTAATACAAGTCATACTGGTAGAACAGTCCAATAACGTGACACCCAAGAAAGCCTTAACCACCAGACGTCCGGCGACAATAGTCAGTCCTTAGGTTGATCAATTGTTCGACTTGAACGAAGGACTAAAAATCCTATTTACCTTCAAAGAGAATACAAAAACGAAAGAACAAGACAAAGAAATATTTTACTTTATTATAATCCATATGTAATAGTTTCAATGTCAAAAGTTTTATCGAAAATTAAACTAAAACAACGGAACTTTACATACGTATGATTTATTTTAACGTAAATCTTGTATGATTAGGTGAGGTCTAATTTAAAGAAAAAAAGGGGTGGGTTTTCCGGTTTTTAGATATAAATGTTCCTTTATTCCAAAGGTCGTCTGTAAGTAACTACCCACAGATCTTTAAGAGACTTCAATATACATTTTAAAATACAGATATATAAAAAAGATATTCATTTAGTCACCGAATGTCGTCTAAGAATTCTCTAACATACTCAGACAATGGGATTTAGATTCTTGGTAACCAAATCTACCTTTTTATTTTTACACGTGTATAGGTAAGATGATTATAAATAAATATGGAAGTCACTTGACAAACATTGTCACTTCTAAAAACCAAAAGGTGAACAGTTCGACCATTACCACGAAGAGAAAGACCGACGACACCACACAAGTGAGTAAAAGTAACAGAACACCTTGAAGACACGACTTTTCAAACTCCAGGGGTTTGGTCCATTGGAACAATGAACCTAAACGTCCTTCACTCAGAACTGAGGATACCTTAATTACACGAAGAACCAAAGGTACAACAAGAGTACCGACACACAAACTAAGACTGGCTTGTAAAACGGTCATTTACCATTGTCAGTAAGAGTCAGGATTTCTAAACCTTCCGTCGGGAGGTCCGGAACCTTCCAAACCTTCCTTTTACGTGATAACGAAGAGGGACTACGGATTAGCTTCCGTCTTCACTGTACAAAGGACGTCCCCACTGACTAAGACTACCCAATTTCGACTGATCTCAACCATCTGAAACTTTTCGGAAAAGTCGTACTGAATGACAAGGAACAGTCAAAACAAGAATTGAAACACTACCTAATCAACCGTCTCCGGACACTCCCAAATAAAATGTTGAAATACCACTTTTAGATTTGAGTTTTCTCAAACTATCAAAAGAAGTCTGAATTTCACTAACAATTATTTGGACAGAAACCCCTTTCTAAAACGACGTTTGAAGTCGTAAGATCTACTGAAAAAAAAACAGACAAACTCTCATGACACCAAAAATCCCAAGACGACATTTAAGGACTCAAGAGGGTAGGTCCGAATTCGAACTTCTTTGTGTCTACAGGACATTTGACTCCTAGGGACAGTGATTCACTTTACTTTACGACTTTTTTACCGGGAATTAGGGGTAATCGGATTTGGTGTTGGGGAAATGACACCCCCTAGAATCCGTTAATCGAGTAGAAAGATGTACCACAAATAAATGGGACCTCAACAAAATACTACAACATGAACCCCCACAAACGAGACCTTGCCGGAATTACAGTGTCGGCGTCATTTTAGTCAAGGGAGACTCCCACAATCATCTCACGGTCAAGAAACAGAATATATCTTACGAAGACACTTGGTTTGTACCTCGGACACTTCACGAACACATATTGAAGGTTTTCATGTGATCTTTTTTGGTCTGCAAGTGTTTCAACACGCAATCTAATCTACTTCAAATACGTTTAAGAAATCAGACAGGAGACCGACGAAGACGGGACCGAAGAACCCCATTCACGTAGGTGTGAAAAAGTTTAAAGTAAAAAGGAAAAGAAGAGGAGGAGGATTTAGACCCACTTATCACTAATATTCTAACAAAGTCCCGTCTGATAAAGGCCTCTTCCAAACACTTCTTCATCTCCGTACGTAAACGACAACACTTTCTAGGTTCAAGGAGGTCACTTACCCTTTTCCTTCTCGACGTTCCCGTCGGACATTCCTCGTCCCGTCACCGAAGGGTGTGAACTCGCCACAATGTCGTGGCATTTGGGTATGGACAGGACAACTCATGGCACAACTCGGCAACCTCTCGATCATAATACATAGATTCCTTATAGAAATACCAGGGCTTGACCCTTCTTAAAAACCTTTTTATTGACTTCGTAACAAAAAGAACGAAATTTACCCAAGTAGTACATCATAATGTCACTAAATATGACCAGAAAAGTCAAGTATCGGTGATCTCCATCGTTAGTAGTACTCTCCACGGTGAGAACTTACGTTTTAGGATAGGGGATCCACAATGTTTTTGTTTACTTTTTAATCCTTATAGGAAATTTATCTCAAAAATAAACCTTTATCTCCGTCAAAAAAAAAATCGACGGTACGGTAGTGTTTAATATAAACAGTACACTATGGTGAGTGATCCACCCCAAACGACAGATTTTCATTGGACAGTAAAATCTTCACATAGTTCATTTCTTACACCTTAGGGTTCGTGACCGATGAAATGAAACCTGTCGACCACACATGGACTCGGAATTTATATACAATTTTCACAATAAGTTTCTTCAGAAAGAACTCCTTCCCCACTAAAAATTCACCTTTTTGTTAAAAACACAATTATAGATTCTAGAGAATAATTAAAACATTCAAAACTAAAGTCAAATGTAAAGAAATGTAAATGTAAAGAAGATAAACCGATATCCACCCCCTAATAATAAAGAAAAAACAGGTACGGTACACTGTCCGTATACCCTAAAATCAAGGGGATGGTCCCTAGGTTAGACACGGGGGTGTCACCTTCACCACCGCCCTTCCACCTCACACCGATAAAAACTCAAATCTGTAAAAACATTAGAAGAACGACCTAAGTCCGATTATGTCACCAAAGGGGGGGGGTGGGGGGGGTGAGATTCTGGATCATAAATAAAGGAAATCTAAATCAAGACTACATTTGTGTCACCCTAAGGTTAAAAACAAAGTCTAGAGTAACATGAATAACTGATCTGAGTATTCAATAATGAGAGTAATAATGATTTAAGGTCGAAATATAATCTTCCAAATTTTAGGACGTAAGATCAAAATGTGACTCATTTGAGTCACAGAGATAAATCTCAAAAAAAAGGGGACTACTTTTGTCGTGAATTTCACTGGATCTCAGAGTACCATCAATCACCACTGATTCTTGATATGGACTCCACATATTGGATACTCAAATCTCGAGAAATAATATCTGGGAACAGGATTAGATATGATATACGTAAATAAACAACCTACTTCAATTTACAAGGTCTTTAATTATCCGTCAACTTAGGAAACTTCAAAAGGGACATCTTACAAACCAACCAACCTTCCAGAGTTCTCTTCTCATACTATTTTAAGGAAAACAACGAATCATAATTTATACTGAAGAAAAAAAAAAAATTTCTTTTGTCGTTCTTTACAGATTCCATCAATTGAACGTATTTCACTTTACGAGGAAATTGGAGATTATTTACTTCCCACTTATTTTTACAGGGTATCACTTATCACGACGTTTTATGAATCCACTCCACTCCAGGTAAATAAATCTACTTAAGTCACTTTTCTCTACCACAAAAACTCAGAAAGACAACTTTTGTCGAGACACATAATTAAGGAAATTCTCTCGCCCTTGCCCTCTCTGTGTCCGTGGCCCTGTCGGCTTCTAGTGGTAGAGACCTTTCCAGGATGTTTTTTCTCATATTCTCTAGACCTTCCATTCGTTCCTCAACTGTGACCTTCTTCAGTATCCTAGTAGAGGACTTTAAGTCTAAAACACGAAAACGTCCCACAGTCGGTCCAGAAGTCTCATCGGACTCACAGACAGGTTTCTTATGACACTTTTCGATTTCATCGGTCAATGACTTTTTGAAAAATAAAGTTCTACATATATCCTACGTGTTCCTTTTAGAACTATTCAGGGGGTTTAATCCGGTGAAACACCGGAGTCAACGACATTTTGAGATATAATCATCAAGTTCCAAAAAAAAAAAAATTTCTGGAACTTTTAAGGATTAATACGAGAATTCAAATGAACAAAGTCTTTTTTTTTTTTTTTCTTTTTGATGTCATTATGGAATAAACCTTTATACTGTAACTTTAACAACGTTTATTTTTAAATGTCCTGCATTGGTTAAGATATAGTTCTCGATTTTTAAATACGGAATTATTTACCATTAATTCTTATCATGAGAGCTATTAGACTGTCTGAAACCCAGTTAATAAGTAAAAGGGTTGAAACAATGACCCGTTTCCTTGAAGAAATTCGGAGTCAAAGAAACAGATTTTATTCCTGTCAATATAAATGGAATAACTCACCACTCCCTAGTAACTTTATTGTGTGTATTTTGTGAATCGTGAACCGGGTCATCACGGTTTATTTACCATTGATATATTAAAAATAGATTAGTGAACTGAGATTTTTTCGTCTTTCTCCATAACTTCCATTTTATTTAATTATTTGATCTTTTATCTTGATATTACGGTATTATTTTAAACATTTATTTACGTTCTAAAGAAACTTTCCGGCATGTTAAATTTTTCACCGTTTAGTTCTCTTCTTTTCGTTCATAGGTAATCCATATTCTTTCTTACATAATAATATCCTTACTTCCCCTGAATTTTTAATATCACACAACAATATTCATGACTACAAAATAAACTCTTTAATTTTTTGAACCTACACTACCCAACAAAGATACTTTTGTTTTTAATATTTGGAATGTGAATCTCGCCTTTTAAAATTATCCGGTTATTGATACCCTTTTTCAACTGAAACACAGTGAAGGTTTTTTCAAACTTTGACAAAAATCTTGTGACTTCTTCTACCCTCCTTTCGAGCTGAGTACGACACTATAGTCCTTTTAGGTTTACCGTTTTGATAGTTACTTTTCTTTTGGTGTTCTGTTAAAGAAAATACTTTTATCTACACTTTTATCACTAATCATATACTCGTCCAACAAAAGTCAACACACAATATTATCAACTCCCAAATAAGGTTCCAAGGTACCCATCTATCCAAGCATAATCCTCTAGATATTGATTAAGAAACACAGTCTTAGAGATCTCAATAGAGTCATGAACGAATAATCGATAAATTTCAACGTAAGTTAATACTCATCCCTGACCATTTCCTCTTCATATTCGTCTGAAGACATTGAACTATCTCTTGTAATAGAGCACTACTTGTACTAACTATGGTAGACCCTTCTCGGTTTAAATTACAACTTTGGGATATCCGGAAGGGTATGTACAATCTTTTTTTCTGTTCCTCTGGGGTAAAGGATGGTGACAGTGGACTACATATAGAATTGTCGTTTACTGTTTGTAACATAAGAACACACAGGGTCCATAGCATGCCATGCTACTATCAGAAATTGTTCTCAGGGACGAAAGGTCCTTATTCTTTCAATACACGACACTCTTCACGAAAACTATCTCGTCTATGTATGACGAAGACCTTGTGTCATTAATCATTGAGTCAAAGCCCAGCAGTGTCTCTTCAACCGTTACATGGCTAAGGGACCTCATACCTATCCTTACGGATTCCCTTCCGTTTACCATCCCCCTCTCTTTCTCGTCCACACTTCGGACGTAACCTCTTCACCAGAGTCTCCCAGTTTGGACCTCCAACCCTTTACTCAAATCCGAAAACAATCATTAGGTCCTTTCTTTACTGACACCGATCTGGCTGGGTAACACCGTTACTGCTACCCCCTACAACCTCCATTAACTCTCTCTAGCTACACCCTCTCAGTCATCCTGAACCAGTAGTGGACTCTCGACTACAAGGGGAACCTCCCGACCTTTGTGAATTCTTTGTCCGTTTTCTTGCTCAAGTTAAAACCCGTTCACCTTAAACACAGACACTCTGTCGAACCACCTCAACACACCATGGATCACCCTGTGTTTTCATTTTTTTTTTTTCTCATATTTCAAGTCTTTTCTCTAGAATCGATCTTCCCGATTTACCGTACTTAATCGACTCCAGTCGATCCCTCTCAGACAAGTCTCTCTTTCCCGGACTCCCTCTCCTCCTCTATTCCTATCCTTTTTTCGGTTCTATTGACGCAAACACCTTGAGCAACTCCCGGGTGGACTCCAACCTAAAATTACACCTCACGACCCTTAGAGAACCAAATCAACAAAAAAGAGATTATGGGTCATTGAACACCTCTTCCGTCTCTACCTAAGAAACTCAAGATTGAGTACGTCATCTATTCTTTTATTTTCAATATCTACATTTATGACATTTCGTCCTTTTCAATAGTATAAACATTACATCGTATAATAATTTGTTGTTAAAACTCAAGCCTAAAACTTTAAACTTTACGGACTCTGTGGATGGATTTTACTACAAAATGAGGATAAAACTTTACAGGGAGAGTTTCACAATTTTCCTTTCTTCTTTTTTTCTTATGATTGACAACAAGTGTTATCTGTTGGGACTAGTAGGTAATAAATACTGTGGACGGATTTCACCTTCCGCATTCCTACAGAAGACGGACACAAAGAGCTACCATTATTATTATTTTGTAAACCACCCTAAAAATCATGTACAGTTTTACAGACACAGTTTATTACTACAATCGTAAATTGATAATAAATGATCGACACTCTCACCCGTTCACTATATTAAAGACAAAGGACAGATCCCCTACAAATATAGACGGAGTCCTAAGAACAGTCCTGATTCACATAGTCTCACGAATGTTCTCACAGTCCGAGAGTCCTTCCTGGTGTTTTTTGTTTATTTTGGTGAGGTGTCCCTCGGTCCTAAACGGTAATAATCGATAACTATAATGGTCCTGTCAAGTTCTCTTAGTCAACTCTTTACAATCTTAATTGAGTGACTTCAACTGTCAATACGTTATTTGTATAGTATTAATTCTCGGAAGGGACTTATGGTCCTTATGGACGAATGATTATCTTTTATATGTATCTTTTAAATTTACTTATTTTCAATTTAAAGAAGTATTTGAATTTTTACATAACTAGTTATCCTTCTATCATTCACATCATCTACTGTTCCTTCCACTACATTCACTTACCTCCCGTACAATTTAAGGACATCACCCTCACCTTCTATCCCAATTTTTTGTATGGTCACAAGAAGGTTTTATAAACGTCAAAAATCGCCACCATATCACTACTCATATAGACGGAACGTTTTTTAGATATTAAAATTACATTCAAGTCAACTCCATGACAAAAATCTTGAAATGATCCTGAGTTTAAAAAGGACCCTTATCTTCACTCATATTACTTCTTTTTATTACGTGTCAAACCATACCCATATTTCTCCAGTTACTCTGGTTAGACCTTGTTGTAAGTTCATATATATTTCCAAATGTAGATGGTATTTCAACAAAAAAGTTTAGTCTCCTCCTTGACTATACCTTTGTTACGTTTAACATACCTTTTCTTGAACTCAAGTCTAAAGACGGAATTTAGAACCTGTCTATCTCATTTTTTTTAATTACAATTTACATCGACTTTTTATATTTTATAAATAAATTGGAACGATACCCTTCCTAATGGGTATTGTGATCGGTATTGTAATCGGTATTGTGATTCTGACCTTTATCTTTGTTTTTGTCAGAAACGGAAACCGGTATATTTCTAACATACGCCGAAACGACGACGGCGACGATTCAGCGGAGTCAGCACAGGCTGAGACACACTGGGGTCTCTGTCGTCGGGTGGTCCGCGGGGGCAGGGACCCTAAGAGGTCCGTTCTTGTGACCTCACCCAACGGTAAAGGAAGAGGTTCCGTACTTTCACTTTTCACTTTCACTGCAGCGAGTCAGCATCGGGTGAGAAGCACTGGGGTACCTGACGTCGGATGGTCCGAGAAGGCAGGTACCCTAAAAGGTCCGTTCTCATGACCTCACCCAACGGTAACGGAAGAGGTTACATCGATATTTATCTTAATTTTCCTTTTATTTAACTTTTTCCAATGTAATCTATACTGTCTTCTACCCACTATTAAATTTATTTTTTGGCAGTTTTCTGGCATTAGGATTAAAATTTTTATAGCGGTACCACATAACTAAGTACAAGTATAATTATTTTCTTCACTTACACTTTGTACAATAAAGTCATCACTGTTTAATTTACTCTACGAGAGAAACATTCCTATCTTTTCTAATTTTTGTTAGTACAACTGTCCTACACACCTTTACCCTTTAGTGTATGTCAAAACTACCATTAGATTTGACCATTAAGAATTGACATCTCTTCGGAAATTTTTTCATGTGTGAGAAACACACACTTTATTATACTATTCAGACGTTTCTTGTGTTCACATAAATGTCTTCGTAACAAATGTCACCCCCTTCTTTCCATTATAGGATTTACTGTTACGAGTCTAAACAGTCTAATGCATATATGTATATTTTCTTACTATACGTAATAATTTTTACCAAGTCTACATGTACATAACTTCATCTTACTACAAGGACCAAATGGTGAAACAACTCCTTTTGTCCGATGCCTCAAGGACAAAAATCTTTGAACATACAAATATATAGATATAGAAGATTGTATAAACACTTTATATTAACAATAGAGACTCACCACAATGTCCACTAAAAACAAAATAAAAAGAAGTCACTTGTATATATGTAAAATGAAGTGTCATTTAAAAAAAAAGACCATTGTTTGGAGAACTGCATGTGACATTATAAATCTTCAACGTAGTTATTCATTATATATATTAAGATTAGTGAGCGACAAAAGGGGGACAACATATGTGTGGATGTGAATCTAAAAGGGACGACATTTTAATCTTTACTCACTATCTCAACTACCTCTTCGAATGAACACTGAAACTGGGTCTACATCTGAAAGAACCCATTCTCACTGAAACAATCATCTCGACGGCTCGACCGTGGTGTAGTGTCAGAGAGAGGAACCGACCTAAGAGGTTCAGACATGTCAAGGTGACTTTACAAGACCCGAATTAAATTTTTAGATAGGATACCCAAAAAGGGAGGTTCGTGTAACTATACGACTCGGAAACGTTTAAAGTACGAGGTCGCTAAGTTCCTCTATCTTAACGAAAAAAGGAAAAATTAACTCAATGATAATCATTAACACCCCTAGTCTTAATCCGCTGAACCACCAAGTAATTCGTCATTATGGGTTCATCCCCGAAGGTCTCTTTACCACTCCCTACCATATTGACCAAGTGAGATCCTAAAACCAGGAGTCCGATTTAAATACCGATTCACCTCTAGTACAAAACACTTCTGAAAAAAAAAAAAGAGAACCGTTTCGCTCTACACCTCTTAAGTCTTAATCACACGAGTTACGACTCTAGCAGATATCTACCTCTACAGGCGTATAAAGGGTCTCTAGAAATATCCTCAATACCAACCGGTCAACGAGGACTTGGACGACATACGTGTGGTCTTAGTGGACCCCTTTAATAATTTTTATGTCTTAGAACCCGGGGTGGGGACCTCTGACACTTAGTCATTCATCTAGACCCCATCCCGGACCCTTAAACATAAAAATTTGTTTATTGAAGTCCACTAAGACTACAGTCGTCTGGCCACAGTCCCCCAGTGACCAAAAAGTATGTTTACTTATATAACCAAACCGTACTGTAAAAGGAAAATCCACTGTTTACTCGATTTGTCCACTTTATCTTTTCAAAATGTTCTTTTCTTGTAAAAATTATCGGAGGGAAACGGGGGAAAACTTCAGCGAGGGGTTCGTCCCTCTTCTTCTCTCGAGCGACCCTCCTTCTTTTTCTGTCCACCTCACTGTAGGTCCCGAGACCGTTTCTCTTCTTAATATGGAGGTAGTTCCTTTTCCTCGGGCTCCTCCGCGACGGACTGTTTTTGCTCCTCCTCCTCCTTCTTGAGGAATTCGGGCACACCTAAGCGACGTGGGTGAGTCTTTTAATGATGAGGTCACTGGGGTACCTGGTCCACCATCCAGACACCACCCTCTCTTCGACGTCTGGTCTCGAAGAGTACCTCCTCCGTCACCGTGGGGTGAGGTCACAAGAACGGACCTCTTAGGGTCCCTGCCGCCTCGGACCACCCGACGGCAGAAACCCCAGTGTGTCTCAGCCTGTACTGACTTCGCGGGATCGTTGTCGTCGTCGTCTCGAGGAGTTCGAGCCACGACAACCGCAGAACCCGACCTATCAAGGGACACCGCCCCGGACGGGCCACGTACCAACCTACAGCTCGTCGTAGAGACCCAAGACACGTGACCTACGGTCATCGTGGGAGCACTGACACTATTGGCTCCGACAGAAGACTGCAACGGGTCACATGGGACCCCTCACTCTCTTGCGGGGAGGGGGACCAACTCTTGGTGACGACATCTGTTTTCGACGAAAGGTTTACCGCTCTCACGGCATCCACATACTTTCCTAGAGAAGTAAGACTAAAAACTGCGGTGACGATCAGAACTACGACCACCAGAACATTCGAGAGTGAGTATCGATACAATACGGAAGACATAGACATACACACACACACACACACACACAAAGGGAGTTTTACTCTTTGTTCCCTTTTAACTCAAACAGAGAACGTTCAGACGGGTACTGGTTTCCATGGGTATCGTCTAAAGGGCACGACCAACGACCAAAACACCTCAGCGTCACAGCAGTGGAACCTACCCAAGAGTCCTCTCAGTCGTGCACACGACGAGTGTTACCCCGAGGACCCCGAGTCGTCGACACGGAGCAACGGAACCCCCGGGGTACTGGAGACACACGAGCGAAGAGGAGAAAGAAGGTAGAGGTAAAATAAAAGGTAGTGAGAGGGGGGCGGAAAAAAAAAAAAAAGGAGAGAGAGAGGGGATTATCCGTGATACGGAGGTAGGGGTAATTCAGTCCACATAAACGGCACCCTCCCTGTGTGTCAGTACAAGTGACTACTTTACTTACTCACTTCCTTCCCTATGCATGTCTAAATCCTGTCTTCTCGGACCTCTACAATCTAAATCACCCACCCCATCTATTCTCTCGTAAGACAACAAACCTTAAAACATTTTTGTCGAAGTTGAACCTGACCCGGGAATGGATACAACTCGAACTCTCCTCTGACAGCAGAGACCGTTTTTCCAAACTCTCCAGAGAGAACAACCGTACTATAAAATGAACTATTTCTTTTCGTCCCAAAATTCAGTATCAAGTCCACTGTATCCGTTCCTCTTCGAACATGCACCTCGGCACAACCACTTTGACGAGGTGCACAGAGTCTAATGGAGGGACTTAAGAATTTTGTAGGGACCTTTCTTCCGTAGACAATGAAGTCTTACAACAACATTTACTCTTATGAATTGACTAGCACCAAATTCGAACGACCCAAACAAAAGGAACTCTTCGGTAGACCTCCCTCCACCACCGACCATACATAAATCACGGAATCACTACCGTCCCGACATCCACCCATAACGACAGAAGGCCTCCTAGGTGGTGCCAACATCCAACGGGTGCCCTCGGGGTCCGTAGTACAGGCATGTGTGGAGACGGGTCTGTGTCTACGTCTCCCGTCATGACCCACCTCGGGTCCCACGGGCCCCTAGAGAAGAAGTAGGGAAGTGGGTCTTAACACAAATTACCTAATTAAAAGGTAGAGACGGTATTGGGTAGAGGTGTCTGAAGTAAGTACCGAACTTTATGGCGTGTAAATAATCGAGTGTCAAGACATCTAACCTTCAGTTTGAACCCAGAGTGACCGATTTAGCTCCATGACCGTCCTGACGAGAGGAAAGACCTCTGTTGGACAAAAGAACGAACAAGTCCAACAACCGTCTCAAGTCAAGGAATACCGACACCCTACCTCCGGGAACAGACGAACGACAGACCGTCCGACAAGGGTCGAAGACCTCGGGCAGACGTAAGGAACCGGGTACCTGGGGAAGGAAGTAGAAGTCTCGGTCGTCGCACCCAGCTCAGGGAGAACACGAAATTGCTAGAGAACGGAGAAGAAGACAACGTGGAACCTGACGACAACACTCTCGGAGAGGTGAAAATTTCTGAGCATAAGTCAACCCAGATGGGTCTATTAGGGTGGAGTTTAAGACATCGGAATTAGCGCGGACGTCTCAATAAAGACGTGACTTTCCACCGTACAAGTGAAAGGTCCCTAATCCTGTCTCTGTAGACACCGTATCCTGTCTCTGTAGACACCGGCTCAAGAGACGGGGTTTGGACTTCCCTTAGGGTCAAGACACTCGTACCCCCTTCCCCTCTTACCGAGGGGTCCCCATAGTAATAATAACTTTATTACAACTTCCGTGACTCCGAGTCTCGTAAATTTGCCGTGTCGCAAACGAGAAGGAGTGGAAAGAACACCCACACAATTTTGAGGTCACAGATTCCTTCCGACTATTTGGTCTTCCGGTTGTGACCGAAGACAAACCCGTGGCGACCACGTCTCTCCCGGATTCACAGTCTCGGTGGGGCCGTAGTGGTCATAGTCATTACTCCACCCCGACTTCTTTCGTCCGTGGGAGAAGACCCTTATTGACGTCTAAAGTACTAACTTGTAAGTAAAATACAACCTTTCCACGGAAAACTTTTACAGTTTACATGTAAAGTCCACCCACAAATTTCACTAAAAGTTGGACCCTCCTCTCATTCCCTTTCACTCCTTGAAGGAGGTCCTTACATAACGTCTTGGGACACAAACATTTCTCACACACACACACAGGGACACAAATACCCCACGCACACACCAAACACCCAGTGACCCAATTACACCTTATGTGTGGTAGTCACTTAAAGTCATCCCCTCCCCATATACAAGAGATCCTCCCATAGTCCACAGTACTTAAGACTCCCTAAATACTAAAAAACCAACAACATCGTTTTCCCGTATCCACTTCTGAAGATTGTAAAGATTCCCAACCGTTTCACGTAAATGGACTCCTGACACAGTCGGTATTCACACACACGTTAAGTCTCGTAGTAACGGTCGTGAAACCCGTAAAACACAAATTTTACAAACAATTTAACTCCCAACTTTTTACTATGGAACGACAATTTTAGAAACCAATAGCCACTCAAGAATTCAGAGAAACCATACTGATAATAATTATATCAAGGATTATAACTAGGAAATAAAAAGTTTCCCTCTAAGATGACATCAACCTTGTTCATCCGAGGCACTGAATATACTGTTTAAACTCCTTCTCGACCCCTCGTCCGTTCTCTTCCGGTTTCGACGATCTGGGGGTACCCTCGGAGGGTTCTGCTTCGATCTACTTCTAAATCCACTCAGTCTTCAATGATCTGACTCTAGGACACGAGAAAAAAATAACAAATTATGGTCTGAAAACCCTACACAGGAACTCTCAGGGTATCATTTTAAAGGATTACAGGTAAAATAAAAGGAATTAAGGTCAGTCGTTTATGCATCGTTACATTGAAAGAAGAAAAGCTAAAAGAAAAGGGAATCAATATAAGTCATCTTATGTATTCTCTAGAGTAAACGTTCCATACGATCGGTGACACAGGGGCATCTGAGGACAGAATTTTAGTCTTCCCTGGTGTCAGGTCGGAGGACAGTTTTCGTCCTCGGACAAGGGCACGGAGCACTAGATTACCCGTCCGTAGAGGACACCGAGAGAGGTGACGGTCCCACACCTTTGAGGTCGGTCTCAGGTCGAGACAAACTTCGAGAGAGAGAGAAGTGTTTCAAAGGTAGTGAAAGAAGGTAGAAAAGTGTATGCATAAGACTCTGAGGTTCCTCTACGACTCCAGTCACGAAGAGTGGTACAACACAGAAATGGGGATTGTGTGCGACATACGTCTCCTCTGCAAGTCACACGGAAAAGGACGTACTATAGACGGAGAGTAGACGGGTGGAAACAATGCAAAGGGAGCGACTCTCCGTCACAGGTACCACCCCTTTCCGTGTTGTCTTGGTCGACCGGACCCAAACTTAGGAACAAGGTGAACTTTACACTAGAGTCCGTTCACTACACTAAAGAGACACAGAGTTAAAAGAACGGAATTTTCTCCTTACTGTCATGGGTAGAGTGCATCATGTGAACTTTTATGTTGTCGCATTCCCGAGGAAGAATGGTGCGACATACATGACGTAATTAGAGAACATCCTAGTGAGGTTCAAGATCCAGAAAAAAAAAAAGAAAAAACTAACATCATTTTATGTTTATTGTACACGTATTATGTGCATTCTATATGATGAATCGGTAAAAGCTTACATACCGAGACATCACACAATGCACGTAAGTGTAACACATTTGTTGGAAACCTTGAGACAAGTAGAACGATTTGACCTTTGAGATAGGTCTAATTTCCGGTCGAGGGGTAAGGACAGAGGGAAACGGAGACCGTCGGTGGGAAGATGAAAGACAGAGACACTTAGACTGACGAGATCCATGGAGTATATTCATCTCCGTGTGGTATAAACAGAAAACACTGCCCTAGCAAAGCAATGTCATTAAGAACCAGACAAAAATAGATCAGTAAAACTTCCTGACCTCAGAGAATAATAATGATAACTCTCTTTTTTTATTTCTTAGACTAAGTCAGACTAGAAGTCTCGGACCGTAAGTACTGGAAAATAGGGGAGTGAAGACCTAAAGAAGGACACTCCGTAAACGAGGCAGGTCTCAGTCGGGTATCAGAACGAGGTACGAAAACGGACGTCGCAGGGTAGACACAAGGAAAGGAAGAGTAGTCGAATTGGGGCGGGGGTAGGGACACGGACCCAGTGCACGTGGGGAAGATCCTTTGGCGTCGTCTAGTCCCACCTAAGTGACGTGGAAAATCCTCCACTTTGGAGTTTGTCGAGACCGCCAAACGTAAAAGAGACCAGAACAAGTCGTTCAGAAAGAGATTTTTAGAAACTAGGAAACAAAGGGGGAGATCTGACACTGAATCGTAGTACCCGAGATACTCTAAAGTACCCCAACGAATCGTCTCAAGATCACACCTCATCCGTGACCTCACAAACGACCTTCTATTTGTCGACAGGAATCCAAAGATTTACATACAGGAATGCAAAACCAGTAAACCTTCATTTAGAAGTACATTTTGGAAGTACATTTTACATTTAGAAGTACATTTTAGAAGTACATTTTAGTCGAACGTCTGCCGAAGTCGAAGAGAGGTAGAAAAAGGGGAGTGGAGATATCTCTCAAGGTCACTTAGGCTTACGCTCAGGCTACTCCTGTCGTGGACGAGATCGTCGAGTCTGAGACTTCAAAAGCTGCAGTAACGTCTTTAGTTTGCATTTTTCCGGGTAGGACTGGCTGAAGTACTACTTGAAACCATGTTGCTGGGTCCGGTCCACGCGTCCGAAAATACGAGAACGACACTTCCAACGAGTGGGTGTGTAGTGTAAATACTGACGACCGAGTCTTCTACGTACCATCGACCATAACTTTGACTTAAAATGAGAGTCCCGACCCGCAGTAGGAAGTGTCGAATAAAGAAAAGTCGAAGTCGCAAGTCGAGGTTTCGCATTCGTGGTCTCGTTCACGAGGAACTTAGGATAAACTGCTACAAACATTTAGGACACACTCCCTCGTCCTACTACCACGACGAAGTAATTTGAACGTCATTTGCCTTCCTCTGCCTACCGTCCTACTCCCTCTCTCGTGAACATCGAGAAAAATTTTCGTCAAGTAGACCTTCAATAGAACATCGGCATGTCATTTGTTGCAGGGTCCGGGATATTCTGAAGCATAAACGGTCAACCATCTTCAGTGTCAAGGAACATTGAAGAGGAACAATAATTCGCACAAACTCGATTACTGTAGCACACACAAACACGAGTCAACGAGTCAGCACAGGCTGAGAAAAGTTGGGGCACCTAACATCGAGTGATCCGAGGAAACAGGTACTCTAAGAGGTCCCTTCCTATGACCTCACCCAACAGTACGGGAGGAGGTCCCCTAGAAGGGTTGGGTCCCTAGCTTGGGGGTAGACAACATAGGGACATAACCGTCCCCATAAGAAATGGTAACGTGGTGGACTCTTCGGTCACTGTAGCATCAACCTGCATTAATAAAAAATAAAAGTGAATGACAAAATAATACTTCAATGTGACCACCTTGTCACCATTTCTTAGACGGACGGTCAAGTCCTCTACGTTCTCTGCACTCAAGTTAGGGTCCCAACCTCCCTATGGTGACCTCATCCTTCACCGTTGGGTGAGGTCATAAGAACAGACCTTTTAAGGCACTTGTCTCCTCGGACCCTCCGAGATCAGGTACCCAGCGTCTCTCATTCTGTGATAACTCGTTGACTCGTGCGTGTCTGTTATGTATTACGTTTTATCATAGAAATATTTTCTTAACATAAAAATGTTTACATATTATGTATGTTTTTATCATAGAAATTATGTACAGTTGAATAGTTCGTATTATTCTGCATAGGGATCTTTTTCTAGTAAATTTTAAATATAAAACATTTATTTAAGTATGGTAAGATGTAATAAAACTATAACAAGAGGACCAAGTATAATCTAATGTCGATAGATTAAAAAAAATTTATCTTAATTATATCAATCTTACGGACTGTCTTTACATGGAACACCAAGAAAAACGGGAGACTATTAACTCGTCTTTACAAATGTTTAACAATTATGTAAAACCTTAGAAGTGAAACCATGTAATTAGTACATATACTAGAAAAATTTGTCGAAATCGTTCAATATTAAGTGTATGGTATGTTAAATGTGTTAATTTCACATGTCAAGTCAAAAAAAAACATATAAGTGTCTTAACATATCAGTAGTGTTAAATTAAAATCTTGTAAAGACACAGGGGACTCTTTTTAGGAAAGAGGTAATCAGTGAGGGGAATGGAACACACACCAGAAAATTACCTGACAACGAGAGTATAGTTCTTTGTTTATCAGAGTCACAACACAACTGACATAAACCAAAACATAGGAGACATGTCAACTCGGAATATTTCCCGACTAGACATAACCTCTGGTCTGGGACCATTTTCTGTCCGTATATTCTACAGACAAACGAAGGGACCTTTATTCACTCGTGATTTACTAAAAAGGTATAAAAAGTAGTGTTTAACACGGGACGTAATCCTTACACAACACTGAAACCACCCTTAAGTTAGTGTAGAGACAAACGGTCGACAATAAAACCTATTATAGAATTACACTAAAAAAAAAAAAAATCCATCGGTATAATAAGGACAGAACATGGTGGACCTCGAAATCTAAAGAGTTTCCCTATTTCTCTGAATATCAAAAAAATTATAAAGAAAAGTTTCAAAATAACTCTATAAAAACTGTTTTACTCAATATTTAGGGATCTTGAGATTTCTTTATACACATACATATATCTTATATACAGAGTATTATATTAATTTTATATCTATAAATATATATGTCATATATATATAAAAAATTAATTATGATTTTTTCACTCTTTACCTTGAGGTGAAGAGGTAAGAGGTCTGACTACGAGACTAGAGGAAAAACTAAGGTATAATTGGTAAATTTAACTTATTTGAGTGTTTGACCAAAAATTCCGGGAAATTCCAAAACTGGAGTCAAGACGGAAAAACCAGAAGAGTGAGTGAATACACTAGGAAAGGTAAATCTACCCAGAGTACAAGGACCCAAGTCTGTCACTTCTTAGACGGACGTTGTACTCTCTGAACCCAAATTAGAGACCCACCGCTTCTAGAGGACCTCTTCCCTTACCGATGGGCGAAGGCATCAGGATGGACCTCTCAAGGCACCTGTCTCCTCGGACCACCCGATGTCAGGTGCTCCAGTGTCTCTCAGTCTGTACTGACTCGTCGATTGTGACGTAAAAAGTGAAAGCACAAGAACCTCGTATTGCAACCTAAGAAAGAAAGAGAAGAAAGAGAACAGGACCAAGGAGCACATCTTATCGGCAGCAGAAAAGTGTAAAACCGAAGAACTTCGGACAAAAAAGGAAATAAAACTTTAATGATTCGTATAGTACACACACAATAAAGAGGGTACATTTATAAGGATGACGAACGAAGTCGTCATGCATGTGATTTTAATCTTATTTCCAAGGAACTAGTACACCTGGGACTCGATCCATAGTGGGTGGAGGGGTGGACGTCACGAATTGGTCGTCGAAAGCTAGGTTCTTCGTGGGTCCCAATAAGTGAATAACTTAGTACACTCACCTCAAGTACCGGTCTTTTACTTAAGTCCACTTTTTTATCTGTGTCTCAGTGGACAAATCACGATCTTCAAAAAGACCAAGATCCTCAGTAAAAGAAGGAAGACGAACTCTATGGAAAACCAGAGAAGAAACTTTTGTAAATTAGGCGTCCAGTGGAAGTTTCGTAAGATGTACAAGGAAGTCTTATATTTGATCCGAAAAGAAAACACTTTCTCAGTAAAAAGGACTTTATTCTTTATCGTCCTTGTATGACCTTTCGTCATCCTCTTCTACCCCCGTTTGTCCCGCGACTGTAACTATAAAAGACGAGCCGACGTGTTTATTCAGCCCTTCGCTCGCAACAGTATCGCAAAGGGAAATAGTCTGTTATATCTGTCAAACGTCGAAATAACCAAAACCTTGTAGGCAAATTAGAAGTTTGGAACTGTCGGAAAAGTCTCGAAGCCATGAGTACTGTAATTTTGGGTGTGTCAAAGGCACCGTAGCGGCACGTACCTCACCTAAAAGGGGGGTTATTTTTGCTTAATGTAAAACAAAGACTGTCTACTTACTACCGGGTGAGACGTTTACGTCGCGTTTCCGCTCTGCGTGCCCGTAGTCCGTGTCGTAAATAGGGCCTCTTCTCCATTGACCAAACCCAATAATATAAACAGTCACGACTCGTCGGTCTTCATCTGTCGACGACGACGATAAGAAGAGGGGTGTTTACTTTATTATGGGGCCTTTATCAGAAGAGTCCAAGGGACTATCAAAGACAATGATTAGTGACCTCTTCTCTGTATGAACCCAAAACCCCCACCTTACCCTTACAATAGTTCCTGTGAAGTCCTCCAAGAAATAAATTTCATCCGTTTCACTTAAAGTCAACGGGAAAAAAAAAAAGAAAATTATTAAAAGTCATAGGATTTTACCAGGCATTAAAATTAACAAAAAGTACAAAAACAACATTTGCCACCACTTAGAGGGACCTCTTAACGAGAATAGCTCCACGATATACCGTGTACAGGAGAAAGGAACCCCTACACGCACATATGGACAACGGAAACAGTCAGAAACAGACAACAGGGGTGAGTCGACACTCGTAGTGTACCTGAACAAACTGGACACAGTGTGGGGTGGGGACCCAGTAGTCCTTATGAGGTTTCCACAAACGTACTACTCAACTTGGGAAAGTGTAACTTCTCTCTACATTGATGAGATGAGGGCTAGTTAATAAAAGGAAGTAAAAAAAGGGGGTAATGTAAAATGAAGACGTTCCATAAGAGTAATTAGGGTCCTAACAGTGACATACGAAGTCGTGTGACATAAATCCCGAAGGGACCACTGAATCACCATTTCTTAGACGGACGACAGCGTCCGCCTCCTCCGTTACCGTGGGGTGAGGTCATGAGAACGGACCTTTTAGGGTACCTGCCTCCTGGGACCATCTAGAGTCAGGTACCCCAGCGATCCTCAGCCTGTGCTGACTCGTTGAAGTGAAAATGAAAAGTGAAAGTAGGTAACCTCTTCCTTTACCGTTGGGTGAAGTCATAAGAACGGACCTCTTAGGGTCCCTGTCCCCTCGGACCATCCGACGGGAGATACCCCAGCGTGTCTCAACCTGTGCCGACTTCGCTGAATCGTCGTCGTCGTCGTCGTCGGTAACGTCCTCTGCGTCCTCTACGACCACAGTAGGGACCCATCCCTTCTAGGGGACCTCCTCCTTTACCGTTGGACGAGGTCACAAAAACGGACCCTTTAGGGTACCTGTCTCCTCGGACCATCCGATATCGGGTACCCCAGCGTTTCTCAACTTGTGGTGAACCTGATTTGTTGTTGTCATTGTTGTTTCATATCACTCCGGTACACCCTGTTCCGGACGTGGGACACTTACAGACACACGCACGGAGCCCGACCCCAGAGACGTCCGCCCCGACGACACCTCTGAAAAGTCCCCGTTCTCCTCACACCCGAGTCCTGACTCGTCTCCCCCTTCAGGTGGACCCGACCTGGAAATCTCGACCCGAACAGCTTCAACAGAGTGCACCCCGGCCCTACCAAAAGTATTCGCGTAGAGGTAGACAGGGTTCGTTCGGCGGGATCTTTCCCGTACGGGAACCGCCTCCCCCAAGAACATCACCTCCCACCGGACCTTCCTCGACTGTCGACGTCCGACACACGACTGACGAAAAACGTGTCGACCCGTCGTCCCGGGAGACACTTCCCTCTAAGTCCACCCGTCACCACGACCGACTCCGTCAGTTTGGGTAGGAATCTCATACGTACCGGGAAAGTGGTACCCAGCCCGGATGGACCAGGTGTAAGACAGTTCGCCGGTCAACCGGGAGTTCCCTACCACGGTATAACCCCAGGGTCGCCACCAGTAACATCCACCGACCGTACCGTCAGTCGAATCGTCGAATCGAAACCTACGACAACTCGAGACAGACGAGGACACAGGTGAAGTAAGCGCACGGATAGGACAGCCGAGACCCCCTGACTGACGACTGGTTCCGAACGGCCTCGTAAAACAGTCGAGCTACCAAATCTTGGAGAAGGTGTCGCCCACAGGGGACGGGACCCCTATGGGGTTCTGACAGAATAGGGACTAGAAGGGTCCAAAAAGGAAGATCCGGAGACTGGTCGACTGACCGGTGAACGAAAGACGGTACGACGACGGCGACGACGATGATTCAGTGAAGTCAGCACAGGCTGAGACACGCTGGGGTATCTGTCGTCGGGTGGTCCGAGTCGGCAGGGACCCTAAGAGGTCCGTTCTTGTGACCTCACCCAACGGTAAAGGAAGAGGTTACGTACTTTCACTTTTCACTTTCACTTCAACGAGTCAGTACAGACTGAGAATCGCTGGGGTACCTGACGTCGGATGGTCCGAGGAGGTAGGTACCCTAAAAGGTCCGTTCTCATGACCTCACCCCACGGTAACGGAAGAGACAAAGACGGTACTCAGGTAGAAATAAGGTTGGAGTCCGATGAAGAGAAAAGTGTGTTTCATCTACTGGTCCATGTGGTGGACTTTGGGGCGGGTGACCCACCAGAGGGAGTAGGAACAGAAGTCTCGGTAGGTACTTCTTCCGACGTCGTGTCAGACAAAAACCGAACGTGGAGGAAAGAAAAGAAACAAAAAATTTCTTGCGACAAAATAAATAAACCGACATGGCTCAGAAGCAATACTGTACGTCCTAGGAATCAACACCGTACACCCTTAGAATCAATACCGTACGTCCCAGATTAAGGGACTGGTCCCTAGCTTGGGTCCGAGGGACGAAACCTTCGAATCTCAGGAGTGGGGTCCCGGTGGTCCCTTCAGGGACATGAAGGAAAGACTGACTGGGTAAACGTTTGACTCGAACCCGAAAAGGAAGACGAAAGTAGGGGGGCAGAAATCAGTAGTCGACTCCTTCACACGACTACGTTATCACCACCCACGGGTCAAACAAGTACGGGAGATGAGACACACATGGACCAAGACCAATATCCGTGGGAAGAAGAATACTACCGGGGTGGGTTTGAACACGGGTCTCCCCTGACCGTCTTGGGTCGAGAACAGCCCGTCAAGGTCGGGACGCAGACAAACGACAGGGAACCGGCACGTAAGGTACAGACGGTCCCGGGTCATCGTATGAGTTTTAACGAAACGTTTCCGTGTATTAAAAAGTACTATCTGTCGTGTCGAACCGAAGTCTTGGAGTCTCTGGTCGTACCACTAAGGGGAGAGTCGTAGAAAAGGATGGTCGTCAGACCCTAAACGACTTAGTACACCGGGGGTAACGTCCCGCTGAACTCGACACCAAACTTTGACGACTCCGGAAAGAGTGAACTCAACGAGAGGATCGACCACCGGAAAACACAGTAAAACATTTACCCGACATCATTATAAGGAGAGACTCCTACCGTGACGGAGGACTTTAACTTCTCCGGGTGGACCATAAGACGAAGGAAGAAGTGACACCCTTCCCTTCTCCGTCATCAAAACACAAAATGAGACCTACCGACAGAACCTTGGTAACTTAGGATTTTTACCACACCGACACCCTCCGGGACTTAGAACCATCCCAAAGGAGGGTGGGAAACCTCGTACATGTCAAATGGTTCTGAAAAGCGAGTTAGTTGTATTACAGTTTCTACGTTACCTCGTCATATTGTACGACGTCATAAGATCCAGTCCTCGTGGAACCTGACATAATACTGTCACTCATCTTCTTAAGTATATCCGACCACCGTTTTGGCAATTACAACAGACAAGGTACACTTGCACTTGGACAAGAGTAGTCTCGACCAGGAGTAAGACCACCCCATTCTTTCTTATGTAAGTCGTCCAGTCAACGGTGTATGAAACATGGACTCTAGTGTAAGTAGATGGCTTTGACACGATATTGTGGACCGTTCCGTCCACGTCAACCTCGATGAACCAACTCGAGGAACACCACACATCAGTAGACGACCCTAGGTAAACTAAAGAAATCCCGGGTCTGACCACTTAATTTGTCTGGCACTACCCTGTTAGTAGGAACACAGTAAACCTAGGAATTCCCACCGTGATTAGAGGTGGTAAGGGGACCTCAGTGTGACAAAAACTACAGGTCCAACCCAAGACGAACTGGAAACGGTAATACCACCGAGAATGAGGTGTCTAGTTCCTGGGTCCCCCTCCACCGTGGCAGAGGGGTAAAACAGTTAAGGTCACCGTGTAGATCCCTAGTTCCTTTACTGGTGACCCACCTAGACATCTGAGTCACCTGGAGCATATTCGGTCTGGAATTGGTTCTAGCCATGATGGAACCGGAGTAGAGGGGGTGAGACTGCCCCTATGGTCCTACTATACAGGTCAGAAACTCATAGTCAACTAAGTCTACGACACAGGTCGTGAGGAACTTCCGGGGAAACCCCTTCCTGTCCCGACAGCACTGGTAAAAACGAACACTAACACAGTACACCGGACCGGAGACCGGAGAACCCGTTGGAAGAGTCAGTCACCTAAAGTCAGGTCATTGAACTAGTCCAGACCTTGACCCTAATACTGACATATAACCTCGTTGGATGGAATTCGGAGAACAAACGGGTCAGAACTAAAGAAGGTAACCGTGTTTGATTCCACCATACGAACAGTCGATGGGTAAATAAAACATGGGTTCCTGTGGTCCGACACTTTCGGAGAAGACACTGAGAAAACCCAGTCTAGGGTCACGATGACCAGTACTACTATTAACACATTGGACCGAAGAACACTACTCGAGGTAACAGAACGGAGATCAAAGTCTCAGAACAGTAGGGACTACACCAGTCGTTCGACACATGATACAGTAGGCGAGAATACGAGTCAGGACCGGACGTCTGCCACTGTGGTGACTGGTAGGATGACTACGACCACGGGGAAACGGTCGTACAAGGATAACCGGAACCAGTCACCGTACAGGAGACCCGGTACTTTCTACTAATAGACCATATAAAAAGTCTGTATCTACAATATAGGTAGGGTTACACGGGTAAAGGATCTTAGAAACTTAAGGAAGAAGACAAACAGGACGTCAAAACCATAAAAGTGAAATCAGTCGTACCCGGTAACGAGAAAGTGTGATGATTCTGTAGACTGCCTCTTCCGTTTCCGTGGGGTGAGATCATGAGAACGGACCTTTTAGGGTACCTACCTCCTCGGACCATCCGACGTCAGGTACCCCAGCGATTCTCAGCCTGTGCTGACTCGCTGAAGTGAAAGTGAAAAGTGAAAGTACGTAACCTCTTCCTTTACCGTTGGGTGAGGTCACAAGAACGGACCTCTTAGGGTCCCTACCCCCTCGGACCACCCGAAGACAGACACCCCAGCGTGTCTCAGCCTCTACTGACTTCACTGAATCGTCGTCGTCGTCGTTCTGTAGACTCACCTTGAAGGAACCACCGAGTCTACCACTTCTTGGATGGAAGTTACGTCCTCTGGGACTAAGTTAGGGACCCAGTCCTTCTAGGGAACATCTTTTCTTACCGTTGGGTGAGGTCATAAGAACGGACCTCTTAGGGTACCTGACTCCTCGAACCACCCGATGTCAGGTACCCCAGTGTTTCTGAGTCTGTGCTGACACTCTGTAGAACCATCCCTCAAAGATCGTAGAGGACTACCGGAACGTAGGACTTACGAGGGTTGAGTCAGTCGAGAAGGGATTGGTTGAGACAAAGGACCAGGAGAACTAGTACGTGACGGTCAGGACACACTTAAGGACGACGACCGTACACGACCGCGACCGATCAAGAATGTCAAGGACACCCTATAATACGAAGGAGAGTCATGAAAGGTCGACACTTTACACTTTGGTCAATACGACAAGTCAAGTCAGCGAGTCAGTACAGGTTGAGAAACGCTGGGGTACCTGGTGTCGTGCGGTCGGAAGGGACAGGTAGTAATTGGGGCTCTCGGACGAGTTTGAGTACAGGTAGCTCAGTCACTTCGGTAGGCTGGCAGAGTAGGTGACAGCAGGGGAAGAGGAGGACAGAAGTCAGAAAGGGTCGTAGTCCCAGTAAAGGTTACTCAGTCAAGAAGGGTAGTCCACCGGTTTCATAACCTTGAAGTCAAGGTCGTAGTCAGGAAGGTTACTTATAAGTCCTGACTAAGGGAAATCCAAACTGACCAAACTAGAGGAACTTCAAGTGCCCTGAAAGATCTCAGAAAAGGTTGTGGTGTCAAGTTTTCGTAGTTAAGAAACCGTGAGTCGAAAGAAATATCAGGTTGAGAGTGTAGGTATGTACTGATGACCTTTTTGGTATCGAAACTGATCTGTCTGCAAACAGTCGTTGCATTACAGAGACGAAAAATTATACGAAAGATCCAAACAGTATCGAAAAGAAGGTTCCTCGTTCACAGAAAATTAAAGTACCGACGTCAGTGGTAGACGTCACTAAAACCTCGGGTTCTTTTATTTTAGACAGTGACAAAGGTAACAAAGGGGTAGATAAACGGTACTTCACTACCCTGACCTACGGGGTACTAGAAGTAAAAAACTTACAACTCAAAATTCGGTCGAAAAAGTGAGAGGAGAAAGTGAAAGTAGTTCTCCGAAAATTTAAGGAGAAGTGAAAGACGGTATTCCTACCACAGTAGACGTATAGACTCCAATAACTATAAAGAGGGCCGTCACAACTAAGGTCGAACACGAAGTAGGTTGGACCGTCAATACGACACTTTACTGGGATTAATATCCAGAGAACAGTCCATCCCTCTAAACTACCCCAGCCCCTCCACTCCTGTTACAGTGGAAGTCCCCGAAAGGTACAGAAGTCTGTCCCCTCACGAACGAGAAGTATCTGTTCCGATCCAACGGAGACTTGTAAGTCTTCCAAATCTCCTCAGATTCCTCAGTTTGACCCCTCCCTTTACCATTGGGTGAGTCACCCTTTAGAAGGGACACTTTAGGTTACCTGTCTCCTCGGACCACCTGATATCAGGTACCCCAGTGTTTCTCAGTCTATACTGACTTACTGGTTTGTTATTCCGCAGTTTTGGACATGCAGGAGTAGGTTCCAAGGTATCGGGACTGGAACCTCATTGTCTGGATGCCACCTACCAACCATCAATCAGAAATTCCGGGTGACGAAGATGTCCACTCGGCGTCCGCGCGACGGACCGGAGCGCGACGACGACGACCTTCGGAGAATCACCCGGCAGTCGTCCAGGAGACGAAAGTACAGACCGAAGGTCGACGGAAAGGAGGAGGAGGAGAGGACGACGTAAAGACGTGTCGTCACGAAGAGACTCCGGAAGACTGATTATAGTCGTCGTGGAGTCTGGAATAATCTGCACGTCTAAGAGTTCGGACGGAGTTAGTCTTTGAAACCCCGCACTCCTCGTTCGTCAGACTCTAGTCCACACTCCTTACTCCATCTCGTAGTCACCACGAGCTGTCATCAGTAGGTAGGGTAATAGGCATGTCGAAGGCCAGTGAGGTTCAGAAGTTGTGGACCACGTAGTGTGGACGAAGGTGACCGTGTCAGAGGGTGACTCGTAGAAACTTTCAAAGTCGACCGTACAACAGACCACGGTCCCCGACACACACGGTGGTCCGTGACACTACCCAAGGAGCAACGGTCAGTCTACCGTCCACTAAGTCGAGGTTTTGGAGTAGAATGAAGGACGAAAGAACCTAGTGGAGACCATGGATAACAGTGTCGGACCTAAGAGGTCTTCGTCTACGATTCCACTTCAGACCCCGCGTACTACAAAGAGTCCCTAGAAGTGGACACTCGCCTTCTCCCATACTCGTCCTAACCTGTCTGCCTAACCGGCTTGACACTCAGTCGGGGTTGTTTCGGGACCAGTTGGACCACTATTGGGTTCCCTACTCATAACGAGTAAGTTCCACCCGGCGCCACCGACCCGGAAACATGAAGACAGAGCGAGTCACATAGGGACTGTAGTCCACTCCCCCAGACGAGCACTGCGTCTAGGACTCCCTCGGCCGTCGACCTCTGACGACAGTCGTGACCATTTCCCGTCGTCCAGGAAGGGACTTCCACCAGACCCAGTGTGTAGCGGGTCACTAAGACGACTACGACGAAAGGAAAAGAACAGGATTCGAGGTACGTACAAGACAAGGTGGTTAAGAACACGAAGGACGCAAAGGTAAAGGAAGAAAAAAGTGAGTCGTATAAATGGGTATAGTCAAACAAGGGGAAGGACAATATCGGATGACGATAATGAAGAATCTAACAAGAAAAACGAAAAACTAAATAACCCTCCAATCGTTCCAGTTCATAACACAATAAAATGTTTACTTTCCCTTCTAGCAGTACCTTTAAATCAAGAACTTTCTAGAGATACAACAAGTTTGGGGAACATAACATACACTTATCCCCAACTTATGGTCACGGGTCGGTCGGGTACAAATAGGTAAGTCAATCACCATTTCATTTATGAAAAGAAAAGGATGGTCAAACACTTCCTTGTGTGTATTTTGGACAAAACAGTCTATACTTACATCTTTTATCAGACCAAAACTCATTGTTATAAAACGGTGAAATGAGAATTTGAATGAAAACAAAAAGGGGAGTCCGGTAGTTCGGGACAGCAGGATACTGGTTATTACGACCGTCCGAAAAGGTGATAGCTTAATGTCAGAGTGGAGGGTGTTTGAAAAATCATTCAAGGATGGGTTTAGATAAAGTAAACAATTTTTTATATTTATTCTAGATACACACAATTATCCAACTTTACACTTATCCGATTTATACCTGAGTCAAGAATTTTTTTATAAAATAAAAATACGACTATTTTGACCGGAAATACTATTACTGAGATTAAACCGAAGGAGAGTAATATCATTAAAGACACAGCAAAAAGAAAATATAACAAGAGTATTATCGGCACTTAATACCTATCCAGACAACCTCGACACCTCAACCTTCTTACGTATCTTGTGAACACGTAGAGAATTTTTAACCGTTTATTGTATCTAATAGATCACTGGGCATTGACAACGTAAATACTGTCATTTCCCGGATTATAAACAACTGACACCATGGTCCGTGGTAAGACACAAACTTTACATAATTGAATAAAGAGTGTCTTTCAACCACTTCATCCATAATAAAAGGGGTCATACGTCTACCCTGTCAACAGGTACAAAATGTTTATTCCAATTCATTGAACGACTTCTAATAAGTCCATTGTACACCGTGTCACCCCTGAACTTGGACCCGTCTGACTAAGAACATCATGTACCGACATACGATAAAATGACACGATATGACGACAACTCGTCATATCAATTAAGACCAATGTAAAAAATAATTCTCTAAAGTTAAAGTTTTAATCTAAAAATTCTACAAAAAGATGTATTTTCAATGAAAGGACAAACTTCCTTATAATTTACAAATAAATAATAAATAAATAAAACTAACGAAGAGTCGAAAAACCGATTCTAGTCCATATCAGATCCCCGAAGGGTCCACCGTATCACCATTTCTGAGGAAGACGGTTATGTACTTTATCTTCTCCGGGTCCAAGATAGGGACCCAACCTTTCTAGGGAACCTCTTCCTTTACCGTTAGACGAGGTCATGAGAACGGACCCTTTAGGGTGCCTGTCGTCTTGGACCGTCAGATGTCAGGTACCCCAGCGTTTCTCAACCTATACTGGCCTGTGTGATAAACCAACAAGGTCCTGAATAACCCCGCGAGCTCTAGAAGTGACATCGTATGGTTGAGAATCAACACCGTACTCCCTAGGTCAAGGGGTTGGTCCCTAACTTGGGACCAGGGAACGTAACCCTCGAGTTCTCAGAGTCAGAAACCTGGTGTCCCTTCCGGAAGTCTTAATCTAATAATTATTAATAAATAAAATTGTTGAAATAACTTATACTAATTATATGTTATTGAGTGGGTAGATTTTATATATAAAATACTACAATTCTTAACACTTTGATTGTGATATTAGATTAAAATCTTGTAAAAGTAATAAAGGGTTCCTTTGGGACATGAATAATCGTCAATCAAGAAAGGACGACGGGTCGGAAGTCGTTGATGATTGTATAAAACAGAAATAGTAAACGGATCAGATCTATAAAGTATACTTATCTTAGTATGTTACACACTAGTAAAACCAAAGAAGACGAATCGTTTTACAAAAGTTCTAAGTAGGTACCATATTATATATTGAAGTAAGGAAAAATGACGGTTTATTATAAGACGACATACCTATATGATATAAACTAAATAGGTAAGTAGTTAGTCTCTTGTAAACCCACCATAGGTGGGAGCCCAATAATACTTATTACGACGATACTTGCAAATAAATGTTCAAAAACACGTCTACATACAAAAAGAACGGAAACTCATACTGAGATCCTGATCTCAACGACCTAACCCACCATTTAGACACAAATCATAAAACTCCTTGACGGTTTGATAAAAGGTTTTACCGACATGGTAATAATAAAGCAAACGTCAAGAGAGTAATATAAATTAAATCCTGTTCAAACAACTCAATAAGTCTACCCTTTATTGTCATTACAATCTTTTTGTTTATTACGCGTAATCCCTTGAGGGGGATTGGTGGATTCGAAAAGTATATATACACACACACACACCCACACACGTATTTACAAATATATATACATTTACAAATTTTCTTATTACAAGTTATAGACACATCTTTTTTGTACCGAAAATCCAAAGATTAGAACTAGTAAACGAGGTACAAATCGTAAATCCTAATCTTTACCGTCTGGTATTCTTACCGTATTACTTCTCTAGAGAATACGAATCTAGTCGTGACTATATAAAATTAATCTAAGATAAAAGTCCATTAATTCTAGAAACTGTAATACGTTCTTAACCGAACAATGTCACAAACGACCGACCCGAAAAGAAACCTCCCAGACCCCTACCTCGACACTCCCTCCCTCGACGACCGTGGGAGCCCGGAAAGTCTCGGAAGGTCCGACGACGGACAGAACTGACAACACTACGAATCAGAAGAGATGAAACTCGAAACTAAACACAATAAACACAATAATAGAAAAAGAACGATCCTGAAGACAATCATGTCTTTATATCAAATCATTCTGTCCTGACCATCATAATACTCTAATTTATTTTGTCCAAGGATCTTTTACTTCAGTACATCGGTAAAAAGGAAATACCGTCGGTATTATTTGGAGGAACTAACAGATCATATATTGACTTCAGTCTCTTAGGATGGTTCGATTTCAAGAAACATTTCAAAGAGGGACCACAGACCCTCTTCCACTCGTCCTCAGACATGAACGAACGAAACCAACCAACGAAAACAGGACTATCCATGACACGCACGTCCAGTATAGTAAACAAGTACGAAGTAAAAAGACAAACGAAAATCTGACTGTCCGGCTGACAATAGCTTATACTACTAGTGCTCATATAGAAACTTCCTAAAAGATACAAACGTGTGCGGGGGGACTGGTTACATTCATACACGATTAACCGGTTGAAAGAGGAAGGGACACGGGGGAAAGAAAGATTTTCAGTTTCCTTTAAAGAAAAGTAGACTGAAGATTCATTGTTGATGAAATGTAGGCAAACGGATTCGATGTCCTTCAGTCACCGTCACACACAGTCCACCCTCACACTGTAGACACGATTACTCAGTGTCCAAACCAGGTGTAATCTACCACATTCATTTGTACATAGTCTTATTGTAAAACTCTCACACTTTCTAACTTTTTCTTCCTATTTGACACCTCATTACACAGTTTTGATAAAACCCCACCCACAGGAAGTTTTCTCTCAACCTTTCCAAATTCCTCTTCGATAATGAATCAGAAACTCAGTATCCATTTCTTTACCTCGAACAAGTCCTGTAGACCTCGGGCTCAATTGAAGTATCAAGAGACGAAAACGTAGGATCCTTCTACAGGAGAAATTCTCTGAAACCGTATGTCTAGTACTATAAGAGTCCATAATTCCGGCTAGACAACCATTAGCCAAATCTACCTTCAGGACATTCGGTTTTAGAAAGACAAATGTTCGACCGACAGAATACCCAACAGAATGAATAACACATAAGATCGACCTACATCTCACCTTAAGTGACCACTGTGTCCTTCCCTTACATCTCTATAGGTACTCAGTCAGTTCTGTGACGACATCTTGAGTGACTTAAATATCGATGCCATATGCATGTAATTTCATCTTACAAGAAATTAAAAAAAGACAAATCAATTTTCTTTAACATAGACGTCAAACTTTTCAATAAAATCAAATAAACTTTACACTTTAAGACAAGGTAACCTCTCATTTCTTATTTTAGAAACAGATTAGAAAGGTGAAAGACAAAAAATAATCATCTGTACTAAGGTATCATCACTATGATTAAATTTTGTTTAACAAAGAATTACTCTAAAAGAAATACGGTGTCATATAAAATAGAGTCTCTTAAAAAAAAACTCTTCTGCTAATGTAACATTCACATTTTTATTTTAGCGAACTATTATGTATAGCGTATAGAGATCCCACTTGGTATTATATCTTGTAGTACATTATAACTTGATATAAAAAAATAACTCCATATTAACTGTATATTACAATGATCAAAGTCTATATGTCGTATTACTAAGCCATAAACATATATAACACTTCACTAGTGGTACTCTTCAGATTAATTGTAGGTAGTGGTAGGTATGAATGTTTAAAATTTAACCTGATAAAAAAGAATTTTAACTTCATTTCAACTAAATGCACCACACGATTAGAGACGACATGTCGTTTCACTGAGTCAGTATGTGTGTATATGTAAGAAAAAATATAAGAAAAGGCAATACCAAATAGGGTCCTATGTCGAGGGACAGGATGTGTCATCCTAGAACAACCAGTAGGCAAGATTCACATTATCAAACGTTGGAGAATCGTACAGGGAGAAGAAGGGGAGAGGGAACCGTTGGTGTTTAGATGAGAGAGACAAACACATAAACAAAGACAAAACACCTATCCAATTAAACACGATACAAAGTCTAAGGTAAACATTCACTGTACCACACCGTAAACAGAAAGAGAAAGTTTGAATGAAGTGAATCATACTATTAGAGGTTAACGTAGGAACAACGAAGTCTACTGCAAAGCCAGAAAAAATTAATTAACGAAAAAATTAACTTCTTCTTAACGAAAAAACGACGAAAGACAGTCTATGGTTGTACTCAGTCGGTATCCTTATGTATACCGGGGAGGGAGGACTTGGAGAGAGGGGTAAAACAAGAAAGAATATCGACTCATCAATAAGGTAACATATCCACGTGGTGTAGAAGGAATGGGTAAGTAGACAGTCACCTACAAATGCAACAAATCTGTCAAAAATTTGTTAAAAATACTTTTCCGTGATCTTACAAAAATTTAGACCTCCAAAGAATAAAGTAATGAAAAACTTACAGGGTTAATCCGGGAGTTTGGGAAACAATGTGATTTAGAGTCAGAATCTCAACGTTTCTGAAAATCTTCAGTAAATCAGGTTGAACGGGGAAGTAATATGGAAAGAGAGAAAAAGGGGAGTCAAGTCAAGTCAAGTCAAGTCAGCGAGTCAGCACAGACTGAGAAAGCTGGGGTACTTAACGTCGTACGGTCCGAAGGGACAGGTAGTGGTAGAGGACCTCAAGTGAGTTTGAGTGCAGGTAGCTCAGCCACTACGGTAGGTCGGTAGAGTAGGAGACAGCAGGGGAGAAGGAGGACAGGGGTTAGGGAGGGTCGTAGTCTCAGAAAAGGTTACTCAGTTGAGAAGTGTACTCCTGAACGTTTATGTCATCAATGGCACTTTTATGAACTTTTAATAGACAGAATAGACAATTAAGGGAAACTCATTATATCTAGAGTAAAATTGAAAATCCCAGTGAAATTTCTTCCTTCGACATACCGAAGTCTTGGAATCACTAAGACAAATGATCGACATACTAAACTGTAAAGGTAAAAATATTTGGAACTGAAAAGAGTAGACATTTCATCTCCAATAATCAATACCATGAGAATGACCGAAAATATTTTTTATTTACTCTACTGTGTACTTTTCACAAATAGTACTACAAATTATATGTCATGTAAACCGTGAATAATAAAACCTATTCTACAGTCTGTCTGTAAACTCAAAAAGAAGATTAAGAAAAAAAAAAAAAACAATTGACTAAGAACCATGAATACACTGGACCTTCACTAAGAAACTCGAAATAATTTCAAAGAGTTGTGTTCCAAAACCGTGACTCTCCGACGATCACACTTTAATTGACGTCAACAATGACAACGATATTTTATCTTCTATCCTGACTTTTTAAGGACCGAAGTCGTATATATATATATATATATATATATTTATAAGTTCGAGAGTCTTGAACTCTTGAATTGAGACATTACTCTTCTATTCGGGGTAGTAAATACAATCTCTACAACTATTTTATTTAGCTCAAAATTCGATTCACAACATGTCAAGTATCCTTAATCTAGGTAGTTTTCGAAGAACTTAAACTTTATCGGAGGGTTCTTTTTCTTAATAATTTAGCGAAATGACAAGACTAAGTAAAAGAACGGTCTCTCTTGTGTAGTCGTACTTCTCGTACATTTACTACCATTACAATCTTAGAGTTGGGTCAAATCAAAACTGTCCAAGAGAATTCCAGAAGAACTTAATTTCACCTAACTTTCGAAACAACCGATTCATATCTCGTAAGGTCCTCTTAAAATAGATAAATACATCATGTAAACAATAATGAATATTATGGACCACAAAAATTCCTGAAGTTATTGTATTGATACCAATGGATCTAAACACATCATGTACGTATTATAAAAGAGGGTGGGAATTTTCGTGTTTCTTTACGGTACTAGGAAAGGGACGACGGAATTAACCGAAAGGTAAAGGTTACCGGAGTGACAGGACCTAACATCAGTAAATCACGGACCTTTATCATCTCAATCTTATATCTTCAAATCCTTACCAAAAAACCAAACAAAGACCATCCTACTCTACCTCAATCACAATCAGTGATGAGTTTGTACAAAATTCTTTTTAGTTCCCACAAATATAACAAACTAACCGGCTGACTCGAGAGCTAGTTGACTCAAGGGTTATATGTCCTTTTCCTGTTCTAGAGAAACTCAGAATCTCTACTGTCAAACTTATCTTTCCCTCTGAGACGGAAGGGTTTAAACACGCACTCTTCCCGAGATCACCATACCCACTGACGGGGTTCCCTTTATGTCGTACACATTCTCCTCTCCAATTTCCTCAGGGAGTTTCACTGAAATCAACTTCAGTAACTCCTTCCCTGACATCAACGTAATTAGTAGTCATCTCGACGACAACGTGTCTCGCCTTCCTCATTTCAAATGTGAAGACGAGAAAGAGACGGAGAACTGAGAAGGGTTCCCGAGACCAGGAAAAGAGAGGACTTACGTGAGGGACGCATTACGTTACAGTGGGTACACAAAAGGAGAGTACGTACAAGACTGCAAGTATAAATATAGACACTGTGTGTCGAGACACGAAGTGTGAGTGTAAAGTCTAACGCGTAACCTGTGTGGGTGGAACTACAGGGGAACCCATGGAGAGGGAGTCGAACACACTTTGACTTGACCAGTAGAAGAGATGTATGACTCAAATTCCCTGAATCCTAATGTGGGACACTTAAAGGAACAAAACTACAGTAGGACCGGATAGATAAGGGAATCCGATCTTTGGACCTTTAATAGGAGACAAGAGAGAAGAGAGAGTAAAGGTCCAGTCTTACCAACGACACATAAAGGTAGGGTAGAGGATACAGATATTAAGAAGGGGAAGGAGAAAACCTGAAGTCAAGTAAGCCGAGGACCCGACAAGGTAATCTGAGGACCAGAGAACGGAACGAGGAGACATGTGGGAAGGGTGGGACAAATGTGTCGTTGGTACACTTTGACACAACCAGAGAATGAACTTACTGAAGAACAACGGTATTCCTATCGAGACTTAGGAATTGGACCAAATATTCGAGACGTCTTATATCAAGTATGAAAGATCTTAAAGGAACACAGAGACAGAGGTAAGTAAAGTGATGACTTCTCGATTTACTGGACAAAACCGGGGTCGAGGAAAAAGAGACAGAACGACCTTTGATTTAAGGATAAGAAATTACGTCACACCAATGGACTTACCCTTCCTTTAGTTTTTCCCTCCTCTATGTACATATAGACACTGACTAACTGAAACGATATGTCATCTTTGATTGTGTTGTAATATTTCGTTGATATGAGGTTATTTTTAATTAAATTTTCTTATTTGTTTGTGGAAAAAGAAAGGGTTAATTAAAAGACTTACTAGACCTTTTAAGGAAGAGCAGAAATTTCTGAGTTGAGTTTACAATGGAGGAGAAACTAAGAAAACATGAAATATGATAAATTATAAAACAAACAAAAAAATTACCGTAACTGTCCAACGTGACATAGTATGAGATACGAACGAATGTACGAAAAGAGAACCTAGGGGAGGAAAAATTTTCTATCTCCCACACCGGATAAAATCTCATAGATACCTAGATATCCAACAATCATTACACAAAATTTTGACACTTATTGATGTTTAATAAGTATTTGATACGAGTTTATAAAAATTTACGAACAGCCTTCTTTCTTCTTGAATTTTTACTATCACCGGAATCGTACAACGAAGTCGACCAAATCTTGGGTAATGGTGTTCTTTCAACTTTTACCTAGAGAATAATTTCAATTAATACTTAAAGTGAATTTAATCGGTGATAGGAATTTTTTTTTTTTTCCGTGGATTCTCGATTTGAAGTAAAGACTCTTTTTCTAAAGGTCATCTACCGTAACATTCTGACAAACAAAAAGAATGGTAAGGAAAACGACCACCTTAATTTTAAACGAAGAAAGATTAACGATACCAAACATTTTTGCTACTGTAAATATATTTTAGCAGAATACCTGTCTAGCTCACCGGTCTTTTCGGATGAATTGTGTAGAGATCCCGAAGACTCAGATAATAAAAGGGGTCGATGAGTCGGTTTGGCGACGACATTGGAGTGTGGGGAGGGAAAGAGTCAGGAGACAAGTAAGTCTTTATCCGGATCTCTTTTGGAGAATTTAGACCCGTGATCCGACCATAGACTACTATGTAAACATTTCGTTCTGTCTACACCTAAATAAAGTAGACTCGAAAGGAAGTAGAAGTGTGTATGGGAGTCACAATCCTGTCTATAATAATCCTGTCATAATCCTGTCTATTACTCTCTACCTATGGGATGACCGAATCTTCACCCCAGTCCTCGTTCCCAAAGATTAAGTGGTCTATGGACAATAGTCCACCGTGATCACCATTTCTTGGCTGGACGGTCACGTCCTTTACATTCTCTGTGTACAAGCTAGGGACCCAGTCCTTCTAGGGGACCTCCTCCCGTACCGTTGGGTAAGGTCATGAGAACGGACCTCTTAGGGTACCTGTCTCCTCGGACCACCCGATACCAGGTTTCCCAGCGTTTCTCAGCCTGTGCTGACTCGCTGGTTGTGTATGTGTGTATGTATGATGGAATCCGTTTCTTAGACTAAGAGACAAAAAACAAAGAAGGTGACATATGATCCCTCTTATTAACATGGATAGAGTGTCCTACCGATGTACTCACTGTCGTATACTTTGTCATTTTGTCCCGATCATTCACAATCGATAATAATAAAAATAACGGCACTAACGAAAACGAGGTCTCGGTCTTTCCGTCGTACTCAACACACATGAAATCACTGAATACTCAGACATTGACTACTTAACAGGCGGACGATAGGGCCTAGACGGACTTCTCGTCTTCTAAGACTTTCCAAAATTTTTGGGCTCTCTTTCTTCATAAACACCAAAATAATTAAGAAATCTCCGTTATATAAACCTAAATTACTCAAGAACAGTACAAACACAACGACGACGATTATGTCAATTAATTTGTGGTCGTAATACGTCCAAAGGACATCTCTGGTCCAGTCGACCCAAGAACGTAATTTTAGGTCGTCAACACCAGTTCGAAGTACACGTCATAACAATCGTCGAATCTAATTCCACTTTGAAAGAGTAAACCAAGTACCGGAAGACCCAGTCCATCGGTTGTACACATGTCACTACTCGTGTCCTTCCGTAAAACTTTGCCTGGGAGAGGAAGAATAATAATGTCTAAGGTGACACATTTCATTAATCTAAGTTGTATCTGATGTGCTAAGTGAAGTAGCTTCTCTACTACGGACTCCATTCTCTCTTCTAATAAATTGTCGAACTACGTCAAACGAGAAAACAAATAAGGTATCAATAAATAGAAATTTCGTGACTTGAACTGGTCGCGACCGAAAAACGGTATTCCTATGAGAATTTCATGACACAAGTGACAACTTTTTCTGGTCAGTCTACATTGACATCCGTCTACATCGAAATCCTTGCTCCAATTTTAAGTCCAGTAAAAGGTTGAAAAACTGGATAAAAACTTGGGTAAAGAGGAGACACAACGTCGATGACTTTCAATACACTACCATTGTAATGTAGACGAAGATCAAACAAAACCTGTTCCCTGTCGAAAACCAATGACCAGCAATAGTCTCTCCTTTAATCTTTTCACTTTGACTTAGACTATTGACAACCTTATTAGAATAAGTAATAGAGGTCACTGTTCTAGTTACGAACCAAGTAAAAAGAAGGGTATATAAATGTATAAAAAGGATTAACAAAAAGTGACGCCTACGAGTCGTCGTCTAAATAGATTTATATACGTTCTCCAAATTTTAAGGTTTCGTTCTAATTACACTTAGAGTCTTACTAAGTAACGGACTAGAACTGAAATCACCACAGTTGTTTAGTGTGATTCTTTATTGTTGATCTGTCGTTTGTTCGAACACGTGAATTGTAACACAACCTCAGCCCCAGCTAAAGGACTCGGGGACCGAGGAGAACGTTTGGAACAAATTGTCACACCGAGACAGCTCCCGTCGTCTCGTGGGTACCCCTAACTACTCGTACTGTGCGTACGAATCAAACGTGGATAAAGTAAGACCCGTTCAGGACAATTAAGATGGACAGAAAGTTTTTCTCAATTCCTCTTTCCCGGCGGGGAAGTAAGAAGTCGAACCTTCCCGAAAAAACGAAGGAAAACTAAAAATTCCAGTATTCGGAAGTAAACGATAACATTTTCAACTACCGAAGACCGCACTAGAGCGCGTCCCACTAAATACTTGGGGTTCGTTTTGTTCATCCTCCTTCTTAATACTCTGTTCAGAGTGACCGTCTATATAGTAGACAATTCGAACAAATGTCGTCTTTAAAACCATGTTTCAAGACAGCAAAAAGCATCGGGAAATAAACGGAAGTAATTCTCGACCTTGAAAAAACCGTGTCTCTGATTAAATACCATTGAACCGTTATCACTAACACCCACACAAACTCCCCACCTCCACTCGTCTCCACCACCACCCCCCCGGCCACGGCCCCCGTGTAGATAGTCTCGACCGACGAGTCACACATTAAACTTAATTGTCTTTCAAGGATTCTCTAAGACCATACAAAATATTAACCCAATCTTTTTATACTGTATTTTCTCTGAAACTAAAAATTTAAAGTGTAGTGAAATAAACATGTAACTCTTCCCGGTTCGGGTGTAAAAGAATCCTTAAGATTACTGTAATAACGAATCAAGTAATTACAAAAGTCTGTGACTCGATGATATCCTATCACCGGTTCAAAAAATCCTTTAATTTGACAAAATCATGTCAACGTAATCTGTGAAAAATTTTGTGAACTGATTTTGTTCGACTTCGTAGTCAATTATATATCAACGTCATGATGTCATTAAACTCAAAGACCAAATAAAAAGTCTTAAAAACACACTTTCCTGAACTTGAGAAAAGTAATAAGGATAAGTCTCTATAAAACCTTAACATACTGACCTTAGAGTTTCCATTTATCCTAAATTTCTTTTCACATCACGAACACCCTCTTACAACACCAAATACACTTTTGAGAATATTTTTTCATCCCATGTATCAACTTTAAGGAGAGTCAAAACTTGACGTCCCTTTTCAAATAATAAGTATCCGTACGAAGAATAGTAAACTGTATTTACTCAACAATACCCAGAGTAAATTGATGTCTACCTGGTACAGGTAATACCTCCTAATGGTAATTAAAAATTCATTGACCATGGATCCTTCTACCATAGTCAATACAATTGGAACTAAATAGACGTAACCCCTTTAGAGTAATCAATTATAGAATTCAGACAACCTGAAATGACATTATTTGAAGAAGGTTTTACTGTCAAGTAATTTTGTCTTGAAATCAATTGAGAATTTTGTGTGTGTGTGACATACGACGACGATTCAGTGAAGTCAGCACAGACTGAGACACGCTGGGGTATCTGCCGTCGGGTGGTCCGAGGGGGCAGGGACCCTAAGAGGTCCGTTCTTGTGACCTCACCCAACGATAAAGGAAGAGGTTACACATTTTCATTTTTCACTTTCCCTTCAGCGAGTCAGTACAGGCTGAGAATCGCTGGGGTACCTGACGTCGGGTGGTCCGAGGCGGCAGGTACCCTAAAAGGTCCGTTCTCTTGAGCTCACCCACGGTGACGGAAGAGGCTGTGACATGCGATGTAGTCAAGTTTTGAACTGTGAACCAAGAACCTATTATTAAGTGAGAACCTTTACGGAGATAAGGTAGTCTGTAAATAAATAAAAATTTTGTCAGACAACTACTTGTCAAAAAGTTTGGTTTAAAACTCATCATAAAGACAAAATAGGGGGTCAACATAACTAACTTTACCCTGAGTCGCTTTTGTGTTCGTATAAATAGTACGCCATCAAGTCAATATTGTTTTTAGAAATATAGAAACTTAAAGATTTTGATCAAAATGACATATACGACATATGACACATATAGGAACCCCGAAAGCAAGAAGGGAAAGAAACCCCCCTCCAGAGGCGTGACGTCAGAAGTACCCTACAAACACCGTCAATGGGGGACTAACTAAATCGATAATTCATCCTCACCCCCGTCACAAACAATGCAGGGATGAAGACAACCACAACCACAAAAAAACATCAATAGTATTTAGAACCCTTAATTCAAAGTCACAAACAAAGAGTTCCGTCAAAATAAATAAAAAAGAAAGGAAAAGTGAACAAACGAAATCCAGGAAACAAACTTCTATCAGGAGGGACGACAGGTTCTAAAGTAAAGTACGGTGCAAAACATTCTAAAGAAGGTCCATTTAGAAAACCGAACAGTCACTGGACCACTCTAACACGTAGACTTTTATTCGGTAAGAGGAAAGTTAGAAATGCCTGTTGAAAGGGTGGAGTCTGTGAATTAATAGATGAAGAGGGCACTCCGTACTTTTACATTATAATATGTACGACTAAATATGGGGACGTATTAAATACTATCGGGGTTTAATCTATTCGTCACCCTCTTAACTAAAGTTTTAAAATTCTCAGATGAACTATTTTACAGTACGTTCATAATTTTAATTTCACCTTTTTACATACACCGAAATTTTTACGTATATCAATTAATGTTTTGTTAAATACTTTAAAATATTTGTTATACTAATATTGATACGATTTTTATTGACGTCATTGTCAACATCATTCTATCACCATAATACCCTCAAAAAAGAAAGAACTGTATATGAAAATAAGTAAAATATCACTTCTTGTTAAATAAGAGTACTTTAATTTATATATAAATTAATGTATATTATAAATATAATGTATATATATTCATTTATATACTGACGATACAAAAAATTTCTTTATACAATTGAAAATTTTTAAAAACAGTTCTCCGATTGACACTTTATACCGTAACATGGATCTTAAAAAAAAATTTACCAGCCCGAAACCTACAGAAAAACAAACATTTTAGAAGTGACAGGATTCACCTAAGAAGGGACCTGAGAGTAAGAGCGCAGAGTGAAAGACCACGGTAGGTGAATGTGAAGGTCAAGGAGTAAAGGAACAAGGGAAACGAAGACGAACTTAGAAGAAAAAAGAGTTACACACGTCGATGGAAAGAAACGAAAGGACGAAGTCAGGATAGGAGACTGAAAACAAAGAGTCGCGACCACCGGAGTCGGGGAACACGATTATTGGTGATGGAAGACACCTTTACAGTCAAGTTGGTAAACGGAAAAGAAGAGACTATTAAACCCGGAGAGCTACTATGTCCTCCCTTTTTTTTTACTGACGACGTTATTTAGACACCAAATATTAAAGTCGACCCCTCGAAAAGTCGCACAGTCGAAAGACGGGTGTAAATGTATAATCGTCAAGTATTCAAGTCGCAGTGCGAGTACGAGGGGAGGAGTACTTGCACCCCCTCGTGAACGGAGGGGGTACGGAGTCTTCGGCAGGTCCTCGGACAACCTAAGACCCGACAAGTGTCGGACCGAAACGAAACTGTAGGGTGAGGGGGAATGTACGGGAGTGGGGTGACATTGACGACTACAGTCTGGCTTAGGTCACCTGTGCGAAGTCAACGTAGAGGAGGGACTATACTATGGACCCGAAAATCACACAAGACGGCCGACACGCGAGGAATGAGCGGAAGACCGAGAGACTAAGCAGGAAACACCGAAAATAGAGTAGATAAGTAAGATCACATCTAAAAGGAGGTCGAAAACAGGAACCATAGGAGAGGAGTCAGGTAAGTCAGTTCCACCGAATAAAATTCTATCGTAATTAGTATAAAAGTCATAATAACAATTACAAATAAAACAAACCTTTTACGTAAGTTTTGTAAAAGAAAACATATCGACGTATAAAATAAAGAAAAACAGAAATAAAAAAATAAAACAAAAAACCGGTATGGTGTATCGTACACCCTAGGATCAAGGGACTGTCCTTACCTTGGACACCGGGAGAATGGTAGTGGTGAGGGGGTTGGGGAACGTCACCTTCATACCTCAGAATTGATGATCTGGTGGTCCCTTCAGGGGACCAAAGTAAAATAACTCTCCAGGAAAAAAAAAAAAGTTCACTCACTTAGATACTAAAACATTACCTCGAAATTACCATTTGAATACTCTTTTACCATAATCTCACTCAAACAACTTTTCGGAAAGGAAAGACACAGATAGACGGAGATCCTTAAAATACTGGTTTGTTTAGAGAGTCTCTTACACCTGTAAATAAAATTTTAGTAGAATTTCTTTTTAGGACACAGTCCATAAATGAAACACCCTAAAGTTGAGAGTGTTTTATAAAGAGCATTGATACGTCCCTACTGTGTCCAACAACATTTCTTTTTCTAAAGCACCGAATAAAAATTTGTCTTAACTGAAAAAGTAATCTGAAAGACACTTTGATATGAATGAATTTTTTTTTGAGTCTTCCTATGTCTTTTTACGGAAAAAGACATATTTTACGTCAAACAATAACCTACCGTTTAATACCAACTAAGCAAAAAGTGTTATACTGAAGTGATTTTTAGAAATCTTTTACCACTCAAGTTTTACCGCACAGACAAAACTACATATAAAAGTAAAAAAAGGGAAGTATTGAAAAAATGTACGATCAGTAGTATGACTATGTACAAAACGTAGGATTAAAAATCATTAAGTAGGTCATCTACCTATAAAAAATTTCTGGTACTATGTATCATGGTTTAAAGAATAGTTTTCTTAGGGTAGTCAAATACGGCGACATTTTTCACTTAATAATCAGAGGAAGTGTAAAACCCGAAACAAAGAAACGAAGAAAGGAGGTACTCCGACTCCGCAATTGACAGACAGAACATAGTCATGATTGTATAAGGAACCGTGTATCGTCCCCGAGTCATTTATGAACAAATGTCTGAAATAAATTAGCCAGTATTCTCACGGAATCAATTTATAAGTATATAAAACAATAATTACTTTCACTTACACCAAAAGTGAGTAAGAAACCATAACAGAGAGTAAAAACTTTTTATTTGGAAACTAACTTCATCTTGTGTTTATGACTTTTCACGAGAATAGTATTCTAAGTCACTTAAAAGTGGTTCACTTATACTGACACATGGGTCGGGGAGTGAGTTCTAATGGTCACAACTTCTCGGGGAAAGATCAGTTGTGAGCTGAGGGATTCCGTTGGAGATAAGACAGAACTTTTATGGTACATAATCAAAATGGACAAAAACTTGATATTTTTAATCTTTACATATATAAAAAACAAAGATAGAAGAAGAAATAAAACAAAAACTTTATGGACAATGTCAATTGACATCAACCGCGTAAGAGTAACGACATAGCATAATGTGTCACACTGATTTAATTTTACATAAATTGGACAGACACTAATTACCTGTAAACATATAAAAATCAAAAACTGAGAAAGTCTATCGTGCGTACAAGTGGTTTGAGAACATGCACGGAAAACTACACGTATAAATACGAAAGGACATCACCCATATATGGATCCTCACCTTTAAGACCTACAAAAATTCAAAACGAAACATCTATGAAAGTTTGTCAAAAGGTTTTACTACCATGGAAAAGTGACAGGACACACGTCATATCTATTTTCAAGTCCAATAAGGTGTAAACGTGGTTGTGAACCGCAAAAAAAAAGAAAAAGTTCAATCGATCAGACTACTCGTAGTCTCCATAGTGTCATACCAAAATTAAAAGTAAAGAGATTACTGATTACTTTACCTTGTGGTAAAGTATGTATCTGGTAAAGGAACAACTGAAAACAAAAAAGGAACAACTGAAAACTTCACGGATAAGTTCGGAGATCAAGTAAAAAGACAACGAAATAAACGGAAAAAGAACAAATAAACATCCATAAAAAATATATATGAATAATATACTCAGAACCGGTTATATACATAACGGTTATGTAAGAGACACTGACGAAAAAGTGGTAGAATTACCACTAAAAAAAACTACTTGTCTTTAAGACTTAAAATTAAGAACAAAAAGGAAAAACGAATCTCGAAAAACAGAGAACAAACACTTTTGAAACGGACGGAGATCCAGTAGTTCTACAAGAGGATACAAAAGATGTTTAAATCAGGATATTATACAGAGTTTAAACAAAAACATTTATTGTATTCTATACCCAGTTCTAAGTAATAAAAGTTATACTGTAGGTCAACTGATCGTGGTAAATAACTTTTGTGGTAAGAAAGAACTGTTTTAACTTCACAATGGAAACGGGAATTAACACAGGTGAGACACACACACACACACACACACATGTACGTGTGTATATTTGTCATGTTTTCATATACTTCATTTTTTCACTTGTGGTCGAAGATCTGTACACCCTTAGTCATCCACGATATTCACCAAACTCAACATAAACAAAATTGGATATATGTCTCTTAATATGAAAAAAGAAATTCACTCTATTACGATTTGTACAATGTGTTGAACTGGAAAAATGGGTCGACAAAGTCTGTAGGAGATATATTTATACGACCTCTTCCTTTACCGTTGGGAGGACGAGGTCATATGAACGGACATCTTAGGGTACCTGTCTTCTTGGACTGTCCGATGTCAGACACCCCAGTGTTCTCAACCTGTGCTGACTCGCTGACTTGATGATGATGATTTTAAGTGTAACCTTTTCCCTTACCGTCGGGTGAGGTTACAGGTACAGACCTCTTGGGGTACCCGTCTCCTCGGGCCGTCCGACGTCAGGTACCGCAGTGTCTCTCAGCCCCTGCGTGTGTGTGTGTGTGTGTGTGTGTGTGTGTGTGTGCGCGCACGTGTGTGTATGTAACGGAATTAAAAATTGTGGACACACCGTAAGACATCTACTTATCTGTAGCCCAAAGAAAGAAATGTCAAGGACATCAGTCCTCATAAAACCTTCAGAGATAAGACGTTGGGGGAGGGGAGGGGGGGCGGGTGGTGAGACGGGGCAATGTACATTTATGAAGTCCATATCAGAATACGTAGATAAGAAAACGCAAACACATAAAAATATTCCACATCAAGATCTTCATTAATAAACAATTCTGTCATACGTGTAAAATTTAAACCTTTCTCAACCGGTTCAAAAGAGATCTTTCCTGTATCAAACATCAAGATTGGTCGTAAAAACTGTGGTGGGAAAAGGCTATGTAGACGGGTGTGACCCAAAATGATCGTAGACTATGTATTTTTCGATAGAGTAACAATAATAATTATAAACGGAGAATGAACTTGAGGACACTCTCACTTGTCGAAAAAAATATCACGAAGTCCATAAAGCACCAGGAGAATGAGAGTAGCCGAAAAACAAGCATTGTCCAACTTTATGTATCTAACTTTCAAATACTCAGTAATGTTAAAAAGAGATCAAGGAGTCACCTGGACGAAACTTCAGTCGACAGAGTCAACGAAATATGTTTAAATAGGTTCCAAATCGATTATCTGATTTGGTTCCTAAGAAGTCACGTACAGTCAAATGGTCTTCAGTTTAGTGTCTTGTTGGTCAAATAACATAGTATTCTCAAAAGAGTTAAAAACAAGGAAAGGAATAGGGATGGAGGTGGAAATCATCAATCTGTCAACCATACTCGAGAGGATCTCAGTCAAATTCCAAAATAGAACTAACATCGGTCCCGATCCCGTCCCGTATTAAGTTCTATCTTTCCGACGTCAATGTCCTTTCGGACAACTAACGAATATAGTAACGACATCATTTCGAAACTCTTAGGGTTTAGTCAAAACGTTTAGTTGATAGATCGTCTAACTAAAAACCTTTGACAGAGTAAAACCTCTTCATCAAGAAACCGATACCGAGTGTCTCCCGGTCTCTCCTTCTTTGATATAGTTTTAAGGGTCCTCCCTTCACATCAAACCTTTTTCTGTATTTAACTATGTCACAGAATTACATCGGAACAAGAACCTCTCAACTCTTTTAAGACACGATAATTATTTTCAAAAGTTTTGAATTCTAATATATTTCCACAGGACATCCTTATAAACCCTCTGTATTAATTACGTCAATATATCAATAAGAGTCACATCCCTTTCTGTCATAACATACAAAGAATTTTGACTCATAATATGAGAACTCTTGATGAGTAAATTGGTCATATAAGAATTGTGTTTAAGGGATCGTTTAACGGGGAGGAGGGTTATTGGTATATTTAGTAGTTCGTTATATTTGACTCTCTTAATTCAGAGATTCTTTGTCAAATATTTCAGACAGTCAAGTAATTACTGACAGGTCTAAGTAAGGGACTTTGTGTTTGAGGTCAAGAAGGGCTTATTACTCGGCAACAGTGCCAAGGTCAGGGTCGTGACCGTCTTAAGGACGATTGGAATCGAATGGGCGAGATTAAAGAGTAAATATAGCCCAGGATAAATAGAGTCGGTTACTCTATTTCTAATGAAGGATCGGGAGTCACTGTATCAAGGTATTTAGGGGTTGTATTTGTACATCGTTTCGTCTGTTTGGTTTTCTCGGTTAAGTAATTGTAATCATGTAAGCACCGTCAGACACTCGTTCACCGGTGTAATAAATAGATGAAGTCTTTCAGTAGGGTGTTTATAAAGACGTTACAGGAAAAACGGTCCGACCCACACTCCCTACCTCGAGTACGGGGTACCCGAGACACCCTGAGAGATCAAGACAGATGGAAAGGAATATAAGGACATTCCCAAAGTGGAGTACAATAGACAGGACTCAAAGATGAAAAAGTGTGACCATTTATAGATAGAAAAATCTAAAATCGACAAAAAACTTTATAAATTGTCAAGAGTTGTACCCAAATATCAAAGAGGAAATCGTAATGGAGCGCGAACTACACACATACAAAATTTTTTTAAGAAAGACCAAGGTACGTCGATATTTAGAGAGGAGGGAGTAGTCGTAGAAACATGGGTTTGATCCGTCTGCGCAAGAGTCTCGTGAACCACCGGAAGGAGTAAATAGAGCGTCCATGAGAAGAGGATTTAGCCCGTCACGGGAACCAAACGCCCAAATTCACAAGGAGGGAGAGTCATCGAGAAACTAAGAAAAAATAAGAAAAGGGAAATTTAAGTCACGGGAATCAGGAAAAGGGTAAATAAACTTCACAGGACTTCAACCGGTGAACATTGGCACCCCACCCAAGATCGTGGTTACACATATCGATCTTAACGTATAGAAAAGAGGAAGGTTGGAAGGGTTTATTTTAGACTCACAAGAAGAGATTAGGAATATCGTTTTGTTGTGAGACGAGGAGACTACATAGGAATATTCGAGTGTCACGAGAAATCATTAGAATGACACAAAATGGGAAAGGAACCAAGGATCTTAGAGGAGTCATACCGTCAAGAAGACTCCCGATCCAAAGGAAATAGGGACGACGAGGAATGCAATTGTGTACGTTCGCATTCAGTCAAACGAGACCGAAATCTCTAGAGAACCGGTGAACGAGTGAAGTCCGAGGGGGGTCTTCGTCTCTAATGGTAGCTGAGTCTGACTGACTCCCCGTAATACTAAACGACCCGAGGAATCGTTTCCCCTTTTGTAGTAACTAACTCTTTCAGTACAGTGTACGTCCGTCTAATTTTACAGACAACTCTGCCTCAGACTCTTTATACAGGAATTGGTACCTTCAAACAATTAGTTTCCACTGAACATCAAAATTCCGTCTACAAATCATTACTCCGTACGGTAAAAAAAGACGACGACACTTATTATCATTCTCATCTGTCTTGTACAGGAGTACATCCAACTAACATAAAAGATGAAACCAATGAAGAAAAAAAAAAAAAAAACTTCTCTGAGTCACAGAAATTAATTCTCTTCAGAAAAGTCTTACAATGACGTTTCTAAGGAATCCTTGGCAACACTAATTAGTAGCAATCGGTCGAACGAAGAATTTCAGGACCTCGAATACAAAAACAAACAAAAAAAGGTATTAACAATGTACCCTGGTAAGTATCACGGTCCGTGTCTTACCACTTTTTGTACGAGGGTAGACTCTCAGTGAAGGTCTCTCGAATGACACGAAACGTTTCGAAACGTTCTAGACCAAAGGGACGACGGAGAGAATGTAAGAGGAGGACCGGAGAAACGTCAAGGACCTTGTGTAGTCAGAGTGGAAGCCCGAAACCGATAAAAAAGATGGTCTCTGTGAGGAGAGGGTCCATCGGCGTACCTCGAGGAGACGAAGTTTCTGTAGAAAGGACTAGTGGGAAAATACATATCAACGGGTCAAACTAGGCAAAAGTCTCGGGAGTAGAGACTAGATAATAATTCATCAACAAAAAATAACAAAGAAAGAGAGGAGACCTTACATTCTCAAAGTCGACAAATCGTGACACAAAGGACCCGGTCGATGTATTATCCACGACCATTAATAACTTACTTACTTACACATGAATCTAATTATTTACTTACGTAAGGATGTATATATCATCGGTATATCGTCGTTACGGTAAATTAAGGTCTCGTCGTAGACTCTATCTTTTTGTGTTTAGTTTTTCTTTAAAACTAGGAATGACAGAAGACAAAATCTTCATATCCGGATTCTAGAATCGGGTCTCGTTGAGTTTAATTTTAGAAAATAGAAGAAGGTAAAAGATCATAGGATCTAAGGAACCCACAGTATTTGAGAAGATCGTGTTTATCCTGGGGGAGTAAATACGGACGGAAAGAGGTTGTAGAACCAGGGGAACAAAGAGGTACTTCACAAACCGGGATATGATGACAAAGATCGTACAGAATACTGGAACCCCTCTCGTCAATAACAAGAGATGTGGTAGTCCCGAGAACAGCAAGGAAACCCACCCTGATCCGTCTCTTTTCAACCAACATGCATGACCAGTTCTTCGATTATTTGGGCCCCTGAAGGAACCGTCAGGTCATCAATTTTAAGACACTAAGGTTACTCCTTCCCGCACTCAAGTTAGGGACCAGCCCCTTGATTCTTGGACACACAATATGTGACACCGGTTTTTTTTTTGTTTTTGTTTTCGATTTGGATTTCTCTTCCGTCTTCGGACACTTGGACTTTAATTACACGTATAATCTACTTACCGAAACGAAGTGCTTCATGGTCTAATTAACTCAAAAAGGTTCCATGAAATAAATACGAGAAACAACAAAAATCGGAGACATGAACCATTATATACGAAGAAATTCAGAGTCTTATGAACCATAAAAAAGGTACATGATTGAGGTATTACTAGAAGTACTATAACCATATTCGAGAAATCAAGACAAAGAGTACCGCCCACGTCGTGTAATTGTGGTTTTTTAGTCTGGTATTACGTTGTTATCAAATAACTTTTGTAGGTATTCATAGAGTATTTTCCAATCTTAAAGGAATTTAGTCATTGCAGTTGAAAGTAGACAATGGCATATTTCTGACTATTTTATAAATTTTATATTCTACCAAGACTTACAATATTTCGTCCCAAGAAATGTGATCCACCAAAATTTAAATAAATCCATCGGTGGAAAAAAATATAAGGATGGAGTCTTTATCTCGGAAAATAGTAAACATTACAACAACAACGGTAAAAGCATTCCTCTACCAAATACTCGGGACAAGTAGTCACTTTGTTTACCGAACGGTTAATAAACCGTGGACCAATTTGTTACCAAATTGCTACATTTAAGATTCAATGGAAAAGTGTTCACGAGAAGAGAGCAACAGAACAAGAAGGACTAACCCATCTCCTGACCGACAAGTAACTCGTGAGAGTAAAAAGGGAGAGAGAGGTGACAGTGGACTCTACCTCCTTTTCTTCACGACAGATACGTAGTCTAGGAGGAAATGAATGACGCCACATCGTTTCGGGAACAAGGGCTTCTCCTCTAACGGTTATACGAAGTCACCCTTCTTGAACTCACCGTCTTTATGCGTCTTCTTACGTTTCCGTACTAGCAGTGGTTGGGACCTCGCCATACACGACCACATCTGCCAGTCTCTGACTCAGTGGAAGGAAAGTCCAAACTCACAAAACATTTTTTACGATTGTCTTACAAAAATTTCTAAATTCATGAGCAACGAAGAACAGGAAACTCATTAAAAAAAGGAAATTTATAAATCATGTATTCTTTTTATAATATTATATCCGTATAAACATCCGTATATACCTCGGTATTCTCAACGACCACCTGTCCCTTCGGACCGCACGACGTCAGGTAACCCAGAGTTTCTCAGTCTATACTAACTCGTTGACTTGACTTGACTTCCACACTTTCACTTCAGCGAGTAAGCACAGGTCGAGAAACACTAGGACTCCTGACATCAGGTGGTCCGAGGAGGTGGGTACAACAAGAGGTCCGTTCTTATGACCTCAACCAACGGTAAAGGAAGAAGTCCCCTAGAAGGGCTGGGTCCCTAGCTTGGGTCCAGAGGGCGTAACGTCCATCTGCGAAATTGGAGACTCGGTGGTCCCTTCGGGGTAAGTAGACGAATCATCTAAATAAGACGAATAATACCTTTTAAAACTTCAAAAATCTAATACAAGTCGAAATTAAAATAAGACTCATATTTTCATTATCTAGGAGAGATATCTATTAATCGTTTTCTCTTTTTGTCGGGTTTCTTCTCTTTTTAACGGGTATTAAGGTAAGAAGTCTCTATTATGATAAGTGAAAAGATCATTCTGTATAAAGTATAACAAAACTTTGTTTTAACCGTAGTATGATAATTTATAATTATAAGTCTGAAAAAGGAAGATTAGAAGGAGGTCCTTGTTCGTGTTTTAATAATAAAAAGGAAGTAAAATGTAAAGAAATCCGTACATTAAATTTTTTTTCGGTGACAATGAATTAATTGGGGTATAATAGTCCGTGGATTCAACGAAGGTCTAAAAACGATATCGTTTATTACGACATAACTTAAACATATACACACTGATTTGTACAAAAGGCATACATACATAAAGACAAACTTACACAGGTAAATTAAGGAACTTCATACATGTAAAAATTCCGAAAACTATGAAATATTTAATGGAAGTTCTCCCAACATTTTAAGTGTGAGACTGGTAAAGAAGTATGACAAATATGATCAAATTGTTTTTTGAAACAGTTAAACCATCCCTTTTTTATCTATGATAAATCGAGTCAAAAGAAAAATAAAACCAAAGATCGTTTTGAACTATAAAATTTACAACTAGAAATTTCAAAAAGAAGACTATTACCAAATAACTGTAGGAAACAGATTAAAAATAATTACAAAAAATTTAAATAACGAAATTTAAAACGAAGATTACAGGTAAAAATTTCAATCTTGTATTTTTAGTTTTCATCTATTAATTATCTATCGAACAAAAAAAAAGACTATTTCTCGTGCGACAAAATAATGATTTAAAAAAGGGAGATTTTACACAATAGTAAAGTATTTTATCAATATATAACCGTAGAATAGACATATTTCAAAACGTTTTCACCTCTTAATTTTATGATGATACATTCCTTTGTCTCATTAGCTAAATTTGTTTCGACAACAAAATCTTTCCGACGGTTTAACGAATTATCGGAACTAAGTATTTTTATTTTTGAGATTTAGTTGAAAAACATCGTACTGTCTTTGTAGACGTGTTTGTTTTACAACGATAAACGTTTAGTCTGTAAGGTCGATTACGACTAATAAAATTTGTTTAGATCTTTCACTTTCACAAATTATTTTTACAGAAATTTGCACTTTGAACAAATTGTGATTTTTTCAATATGTTAAACATGATAATATAACGATTCGGTGTGTCTATCAATCTCATTTTCTTTATATGTTTTAGCATCGTGATACTCTCACACTGACACCTAAATGAGAAAGAAGAAAATTTGTCAACGCACTTAAATGTAAAAAGACAATCAGAATATCAACCCAGTCTCCTGACTCATCCCCACTACCACCACCCTCTGTAGGAAAAATGGAACCACCCAGTCGAACTTCTTAGAGTACTAAATGACACCTTCGTAAAAATGGAACTCTGAGGGAAGATACCGTACCAATTTTAAAGGACTTGAGGATCCTAGTCAACCTCTCGAAAACTTTTATGTTCTTACGGGACTACCTGGGGTAGGGTACATGAGGTCCATTGCCCCGAGTTACTGGACATCAGTTTTTTTGAGGGGTCAACGAAAACCAAGTGAGGAACGAGTAAAAACTCGGTCACCGTATCTCTTATAAATGAGGTAACGGTACTAGTAGTAAGTCGAGTCAACAACTCCTTGGTGATGCACTCGGTCCACGATGACTTCATATATCTAATATATACTACGAACAGGTCGACGTCTGAATGTCGTATAGGTATACTTTCCTCAGACACTACTTAATAACTTAGTCACCTGGTTAGAGACTTTTTCGGTCAGTCCTTTCGAACATCACAAACCACTCTAGTGACCCGGTCCGAGGGTCCCTACGAAGTATTTGTGATGACACCAGAAATTTCTTAGTTCCTTAACATATTTAGTAACCGTGTAAACTTACTTGTAAGAACTCAACCATATACCGGTCAAAACTTCTATTACTCCTTTGGTGTCCAATCAGTCCCACTTTCCAAATACGACCTTTCATTAACCTTTATTCTTTCAATCCAAACCCACGGTTCGAAACCCTGTACAAATTCCATCAAAGACAAACAAACAAACAAACAAAAAATTATAAACGATAAATCAGAATCACGTCTCCTCTTCTCACAGGACTTTTGAGTCATAGTACTTTGTAAGAAAGTAATATAGGACAACTCTTATCCTGTCTTATCTGTACCACGATATAAAACAGGATACTTCACGAACGAAACTTTCTAACGGGTCACTATTCCTATAACCCCTTAAATAATTTTTAAAGTTTAGGAGTACCAGGGTAATTCATGAAATAACGGCGTCTTAAATTTTAATTAGAGGGAGGGGTCCATGAAACGGAGACGATCCTTTGTGAAATCGGTAACCACTCTTACATAAAATAAGATTATATTTTTATCATACTACTTATGACATCCCACACCGGTTCAGATCTAGAATGAAGTAGGGGACAGGCGGATATTTATTCTTTATCATGTCTATAAAATTTCTCGAAGGGACCACTGAGTCCACCAATTCTTAGAAGGACGTCACGTCTAGGGCCCCAGCTCTCCTAGGGGACCTCTTCCCTTACCGATGGGAGAGGTGATAAGAAAGGACCTCTTAAGGTACCTGTCTCCTCGGATCGCCCGATGCCGGGTACTCCAACCTTTCTTAACCTGTACTGACTCACTGACTCACGCACGCACGTACGTGTGTGTGTGTATGTGTGTGTGTTTATAAAATTTAGTGACAAAGGAGACAACTATGATACACACGATTCAGTGAAGTCAACACAGGCTGAGAAACACTGGGAGACTTGACGTCGGGTGGTCAGAGGAGACAGGTACTCTAAGAGGTCCGTTCTCATGACCGCACATAACGAGACGAAAGGAAGTCCCCTAAAAGGGCTGTGTCCCTAGTTTGGACAGAGAACGTAGAGGACGTAATTGTCCTCTCAAGAAATGGTGATCACGGTGGACCCTTTGGGACTATGATATCGTACCTCGGTTTCTCTTCGGGTCGTATTAGACCAGACACCGCTGACCTCTCCTTCCTTCTCCGAAATTAACACCAGGACCATCCGTCTTCTCGTACTTTCTTGTAGTCTCACAAAACTGAGTCTCCTCAGAAAAACTGGATCAATAATTAAAACTCTCGTTTCCAGTTAAAAAGTTCTATGATGATTTTAAAACTAACAATTTACTGTAAATTTATAAGAAACTTCAGATTCCAAAAAAAAAAAAAAAGGAGTGATTACACCTACTTAAACGTGTTTAGAAAAATAACTTAACAACCAGTGGATGAACCTGATATCAACACCCATCCCACTGGTCGAACAGGGTCAACGACTCCCGAAAGGGTCAAAATCGTAACACAGAACCTGTTTGGTCCGGTCTGACAATTCAGTATCAACAACCCGCAATGACCCGTTATGTCACTTCGAATAATCGGAGGTACCCCTAGTTAAGATATCGGAGATCGAGACTTCGTTGACCCGGTGTGTGGGGATGTTAGAAGATTAGTCTTAAATCGAAGACTAATCCCTGACGGGACTCACAAGTCATATTCGTTCCGCAACGATTTTGTATGAGAGGTGCTAAAATGGTAGAAAAGTGTTTGAATTCATAAGTCCTACTTTCGACAAAATGTTTACCTAGGAGTATGAAATCATTGAATTCTTCCTTGGTTCGACAAGTGAAGAAAAAAAAAAAAAAAAAATTTAATCTGAACCTTTTCTTTGAATACTTTTAACTCAGAAGAGAATAATTTTAAATTCTTACCGGAGGTACCTGTATTATTCTCTTCGAATTAATAAACCAGAAACATGGTGGTATGGAAAAGTAAATTTCCATGTCTTAATTTCTTTATGTGTTGCATGTGTCTCTTGATTACCCCTTTTTTTAATATATCTCCGTAGACAGACACGGACGACTTATCTTTATTCGAAAGGTAAACTTTATACGTCAATTTCGTCTTATTCGGTCGCACAGAGAAAACGAGTACACCTTATGAGGGAGACACGGAGACTTCTCCAATTCCTTTTCAATATACACTGATCCACAGGAAAGTTTTCAAATTAAAAATTTCCAAAGATACACCTACCGTCTTTTCCTGTCTTAGCAGCAAGTAATACGGCTTACCGTGTCTGAGTAAATGTCCCTACTGTAATATCAAAAATATATCACATCAACGATACTAATTTCCAAAAATTGCTGTAAAAAAAGGGAAACCCCTACTCCGAAAGGATCCCTTTTTAGGCTAATTAAAGAAGGGATGAATCTAATTTCAGTTATGAATTTCTGAAGAATTCCCTTATTTACCGAAACTAAAGAGAAAGAAATCTTTGGTTCGAGACAGGCGTATCTAGTTGACCTAGCACTTGTCAAGTTGGGACTACACTAATGAAAAGGCTAATAGCAAGTGAAACCCTATGCGGGACGTGTCAACTCAATACGACCTCTGGGTGTCATTCTATAAAGAGCCACAAACAGAATCGGTTAAAGTAGAAGATGGTTGTCGACTTTAATCGTCCCTTAGGAGAAATCACCTAAAAAAAGAAAAATTTTTAATTCTAGAGTTTACTCGGTACAAAGGTTCAAATCCAATGGTTTACTTTGTTCAATACCACCGAGGACTTCTTAATAAGAGAGATGTATAATAAGTTATCTAATAGAAATCGTCAGAACCAGTCATACTCAGGACATACAAAAATTGGAAATTCCTTAAAATGAAATAGGTAGTAATATCTTGAATGATAGAAATAAATAAAAAAAGTCACGAGAGATCTCCTTTCATCGTGGTACAACCAAGGATCGTGACGACGTAACTACATCTCAAGACTAAGACCCCTCCGTAGAATTATTCTCGAGTTGTAGGGTACGTTTCAGTTCCCAATATAACCTTCCTCTTCGGTACTGAAGACCGACAATCTTAACTACAATGAAAGGTTGACCGAAGGGACACCGAGTCTCCAATTTCGCAGACGGAGGTTACGTCCTCTGGGCCCAATCTAGGGACCCAGTCCTTCTAGGGGACCTCTTCCTTTACCATTGGGTGAGGTCATAAGAACGGACCTCTTAGGGTATCTGCCTCTTCGGATGTCAGGTGCCCCACCGTTTCTCAGCCTGTGCTGACTCGCTGAAGTGAAAGTGAAAGAAAAGGTTGACCGTGTAATCACAAAACGACCCTCTTTTACTCCCACACACCCTTCCCTTTATCGTGGTAATCTCAGAAGTCCTCATAAATCTAAGGGATGAAACAGTTTGTTTGGTAAAGGACTAAATTAAAAAAATTTCCTAAGTATTACCCTCTTTTCCCGTACCCTCTAAAAGTTAAGTATTTAGGTTAAGACCGACTATATAATCTTCTCCGATTTCCCAAAACAAGAAAAAAAGGGAGGAAACCTATTTTCATACTTCGTTACTCGGTCCGTGACACATTCATGAAGAAAGAAAGGAGGTAACAGATATTTTTTACAATAGTCTTTCCTCTCTGGGTCGTTTCCGGTTCTTTCCTCGTCAAAGTTATATTGTCTTTTAGAAACCTTTCAGGGAAGAACGGTCTTTTCACACTCATCTTACACTAATCCGAGTACACCTGAGAGTCGACCGTCCTCACACTTAACTATTTTTTGACATATAAGAGAAGGAAGAGTCCTATGAAATTGAATAAGCAATCCGACTAGGTCCAATAATGTACAAACTGAAGTTTCTACCAATAAAAACAGTACCATATATGTTTAACGATATATGGTAAACAGAAAGGGAAGGGTCACCTTTTTACCTACACTCATAGACACATAGAACCCATAATAGTCCTCCTCCCAAGAGAAAAGAGTATAAGAGGTCGAAAATGAAAGTCACTTTCACAAAGTCTGTGACTGTTATAGACGACTCATTCCCCAGAAAGAAAGTTGTTTGTAGTCTTTCGTACATAAATTTACACAATGAAATTTTCGCCATTGTTACTCTTTGGTATGTACAAAGATAGCTAAAAACACACAGAGAGAACCTTAACGGAGGTCTCTCTAAGTAGGCATATCACTGTGGAGTAAAAGTTGGGTGCATCCGTTACTAGGCGAATAAGTATATAAGGTCTACTGAGAACCAGTAGGTCGACGAGGCAAGGAGGTCTGGTGCAGGAAGGAATCTTACTTCCAGACGTCGGTAATTCCTACAAGTGTCCCTACGTAAATACTAGCTCGTCCGGACACTCTTGTGGACCGAAATACCGCAAAATCTAAACGGAAGAAAAGCAGACTCTGCAGGCACACAGGAAAAGGAGTCCATGGTCTTTGACACCTTCTCAATACAATTCGAAGCGGTGGAGGATCGTTTATCAGGGTTTCAGTTTGTCTGACTGTTCGTCTTCGACCGTGTCTCCCTCCAACCATAGCCTGGGAGAAGTGGATACTGATTACTACTACATGAAGGCCAAATAGACTCTAACAACAATGTGGTGTGAAAATCTTATTCTACCTTTCTATGAAATTTTTTTTTTTAGTGTGAAGTGAGGGGAGGAATACAATCATACGACTAAAAAAAGTAGAAAATCATCGATTCCCTGGTATAAAAGAGGAATTTTTCCGGTCAAAAATTTATCTATAACCCTTACTTATATCGAAGAGATTCTTCAATTAAAATTTTGAAGGGTCTAATCGGAAAATAGTAATTAATCTGACATGTATCCTGGTATATAAGTTCAAAGAACCAGAACCCAACATTTTCTAATAGAAGATATATAGACAATCAAATCATACCACTTGACTAAAACACTCTGAAATATAGGGTTTAAGGTATAAAGAAATGATTACCCATCATAATAGATATAAGGTCCCAGTGAACACAAAATATAAATTCTTATTTTTTATTTACCTGAATCATAGTTATATCTAAAACAGAGTAACTCCCAAATAAGACGACGGTATCACATTTTCGTCCCAAAACTTCGACTCTTTTCACAAACTTAGACTGTAACAGCGAAAAACACTGAACTCGGTCAGTCGAAGTAATACTTTCTACCTTGGTTCCGGCTTTCTCTGACAGTCATGTGAGCCCTTTTCCCACTACCACACCGGAACCTCTGTAAGATAAATTGAAAGGAGGTCACCACAAACCGGATAATTTCACAATCAGTAAGTCAGTATAGTCTGAGAAACACTGGGGTACCTGACATTGGACGGTCCGAGGAAACAAGTACCTTAAGAGGTCCGTTCTTAGGACCTCACCCAACAGTAAGAGAAGAGGTCCCCTAGAAGGGTTGGGTCCCCATCCTGGGACCAGAGGACGTAACGTCCGTCTAAGAAATGACAGACTCGATGGGCCGGACATAATCATCGAATTAGTCACTACCTCCACCACCACCAAGGACAACAACAATACTTAAGGATCCTCTGAAAAAGATTAACTTATTTGTATGTTCATATTTTAATAAAAAATAGTAATTAATAAACTTCCCACCGGCATTTTCCCTTCTCATTTAAGGACAAAATACAGAACGTCGTCAAATTTAGTAACAGAACAAAATTATTTTATATGGGAACGACGTCCCAAACGTTTAATCTTCCGCAGAAACTCTTAATGTACCCAAAGACCAATTAAATGACTAACAGAAAGAATATACATTTACGAATTGTATTCCGAACTAAATTTATATTAAAAATGTACGTCTAAAGTCTAAGGTTTGTGGTGTAAAACAAAGAAAAAGTCAATTTCCCGTAAAAAAAAAGTGCTAAAAAGAAAAAAAACTGTTCCTAGTAAAAATTTCAGAAATAACTTAAACAATGTTAAAAAGAAGACAAAATAAGAAACCCAAAAACCGGTACTCCGTACACCTCAGGATCGAGGGGTTGGTCCCTAACTTGGACTTGGGGGTTGTAACCCTCCGATGACCTAGTGGTTTTTCAGGGGTTTTCCTGTAAAAAGTAAACTTGAACGGTCTCATCGAAGAAATCAAACAAAAAAAGGAAGAGGTAAATGGTCCTTTTCGACCGAATAAGAGTTCCGGAAAGTAATAAAAAAATTTTAGATTAAACCGTACTTCTTAAAACTGATGGACTTACATTCCCACTTACTTAGGTCGGTTAAATGATTACGAACTATAAACCGAATCATAACGAAATCTTGACAGTCCAATGAGTAGTATTACTCAAGAAAAGATCCTTCGTGAGGTTTTTTATGCTGTCTTCTTATGGTACTCCGCTCTTCATTGTCACCTCGACTCATCGGTTCCGAAGACCTTTTGACCGTAGGCAAGACTACAGACAGTCCACTACTGCGAAGACTCTTGTGTTAATATGGGTTTGTAGAGAAGGAAATTTTCCGTAGACCGTGACTTCAGAAGGATTAAGACTCTTCAAAGACGTCCTACATAATGGAACATCGATTTACCTTGTGGTTGTCATGTGACAAAAGACAGCAAACCCAAGACAAAAACACAGTCAAAAGTACAAGAGAACACATCAACGCACACCACGTACACGCACACGGACCGCCCCGGCACCCTCCGCGACTGAAGCACTACAAGTTAAGACAGAGGCGTGTAACTCCGTTCCGTCCAGACAAGAAGTTTACGCAGACGGACAAACTCGTACACCCATTCACGGACAGTTTTCTCTATGAGGCCGTCGAGATGTCCGTCTAAGGACTTCCACCACACATGTTTGTAAGGTCTGACTCTTGGGTCTGAATATGACGTCTCTCGACTTTCATAATTTACTCGTCTTTGTCATATGTATAAACTCGGTTTCCTATCATAAAAAAGAAACACTGCACAATCAGCGAGTCAACACAGACTGAGACACTAGAGTACCTGACATCGGGTGGTCAGATCAGGCGACATAGAGTCACTAAGGAGACAGGTACCTTAAGAGGTCCGTTCTTACGACCTCACTCAACGGCAAGGGAAGAGGTCCCCTAGAAGGGCTGGGTCACTCAGAGGACCTGACGTTCGTCTAAGAAATGGTTGACTCGGTAGTTCCTTCGGGTCGGGTAAAAACGCCCCTACCCCCCATCTGAATTATCTCCTTGTAGAGTCGTCATATATTGACCGAGTGATTCTCCATAAAAAAAGGAATTTACACTTAAAAATGGTTTAATCTGTAGGGAGTTTAGGTCGTATAAGAAACTGACAAGTGAACTAAGAAAACAATGTTAACTATAACCAACGTGAGGTACCCTTAATTCATTTCCTTTACTAATATGTCTGACCCTAGTCACACCAAACGACACAAATCGGAAAACCTTCTTATCAGGTTCGACGGTGAATGGAGAACAATACCATCGTGCATAACATTACTCAGGTCTATGAGAATCCATAAGTAAAGTAACATTACTCAACAAAAAAAAAATTTAGTTACGACCGCAAATTAATAACATAACTTGTCACCTTAAATTAGGATAGTAATTTCCTTAACGATACATTAAGTAAATGGTACACTTCGATTTACAAAAAAACGACTTGACGATAACTACGTTATAACGATTCATCAAACTTTTATTAGTAGACATCACCTACGGTCAGACAGACTTTTCAGGAGTCAATATAATGGGTAACTGCTTAAAAAAATTGACATTTACGAAAGTCTTCATCTATAGAATGAAGGTAACTAACAAAGAATCCCGGTGAACCTCGATATTATAGTGGGTAAAAAAGTCGAACGATCACAAAGAGGTTTTGGTTGTATCGTGACATTGGGGTTGTATCTACGAATTCTGTAACATCATTGTCACTTACCTTACAGGTCGGTAGACGACTAGAGTCACTGCAGTTTCAACTAACAAATTCTCTAGGACTTTAATACCTTGAAACTCTTAACCTTTCCTAGAATCTCAAGAAGATCAAGTCACTAAAAATTTGAATACAAAAACTACATTGACACATCAAAAAAAAAAAATTAATTTGTTTTGGGACACTTTGGGATTAAACATTTTTCTATTTTTTTCTTTTTGGTTGACTAACTAACCACTGATCACCCACACCTCCCTCACAGGGTAACAGACACCTCGTCAAGGATCTAGTCAAATCAAGGTGACTTGTGTTAAAAAAAAAAATTTCAAACTCGAGAAAGACGGGAAAGAAAACCATTTTGTTTATCCCCAGGACTTACTTGGGACATCAAAATACAGGAAGTCGACACAGTGTTCTTGGATTGAGACCGAAGGGTCGACCTAACCTTCGTCGACCTACTGATCCAATAGAAGAGAGCGAGAGACATATATAATGTAAAAATGTACGATAAAACTCCAACCATCCTTTTAGGGTACCTGTCTTCTCGGACCGCCCGACGTCAGGTACCCCAGAGTTTCTTAACGTGTACCGACTCATACACGCATCGGTTTTTGTCAGTCAAGGACACAAACTGACCGACCTCTGTTCCAAGGACTCGTCCTGAACCGGTTTCCACTTACGAAGAACACACTACTACCGAGGAGGTGCACCTCCTGAGGACGACAAGGTTTCTGTCGGTCGACCACCTTCGGTCCGAAGGTAGGAGGTCAGGATGAAAAAGTGTTCAACGTAACGGAGAATTGATATCAAAGAATAGAGTCTTATCTACAAAAGCAAAAGTACACACAAGTAGTTTTTTCTACTGTCCTCTCCACAACAACAAGTCAGCGAGTAAACACAGGCTGAGTAAAACACTGGGACACCTGACGTCGTGTGGTACGAAAGGACAGGAAGTGGTAGAGGGGCTCAAACGAGTCCACCGCACATTATACTTCATTTTCACCAATCATAAAAACCATTACTTCTTATTCTTAGACTGACTCTTTATTGTCAATTTACTTTAGACATGTACCTTATGAGACTCATTGGGACTTCGGACACCTTTTTACTTGAGTATAAATCAAAATTCTATTTTACCGACTCACGTAGAGACTTTAGGACCCCATCCCCGGCCCATCCCATTATTATTAACGACCACCCAACGACCGTTTTCGGAACACTACGACAGACCGTCGGTGACCGTTATTTCGACAACACAACTTAGATTCCGTCTCGTTGGACTCAGGGTCAAAGAGTAAGACCTTCACATTAAAGGGTTGGTGTCGTCAATGGTTCCCAACAATGCTCTAATCTTTTAAGATGGACTATACGGGGTTGGTCACAATCCTCCTTACTTTTGTATCTCCACCAGGACATTGGACCTTAATGTACAGTTGATTAGCGTCTGAACTTGGTACAAATCTCTCTTTGACAACTTTCTAAAGAGTCACAGTGGCGAACAATCTTACTTAAGGCCCATTATGTCTTCTTTTTCGTCCTCAGTTTTGGACTATGACTCCGACTCTTTAAGTCGTAATACTGAGTCTTCTCCTTTTCGTAGTAGAGAGATACCACAGACATGAAATTCTTGTTCCAAAACGTGTGGTTTCAACTGAACCACTGAATCTTCTCATCCATGGACACGGGACACGATGGTTCGCCCTCCAGGTACCTTTAGTTATTTGACTTAGGACTCCTACCTCCTACTTTTTTACACTGTGTGTCTCTGCAGTTTTTTCCTCGGTTCTTTGATACAGTCAAATTGTATATTGGTCAGACTCCGGGTACACTTTGACCTTTTTTGATCTTCCGTCCCACGGACTTCTTTTAACTTTTCTTCTTGTCTCACTACCACTCACGACACATCTGTCTCTCAACACAAACCCGATATCACTCAGGTGATGTACGCTTGGAAGTTCAACACCTGAAGCTTTCTACGTTTGCACAAACTTACAAGTCGGTCCATTCCATCAAGTGCACAGACTACATGTAACAGTGTACATACGTAGGAGACACCCATCAACACGAAAACACATGATATATCGTGACAATCTCATGTCACCATATATCATAGAAATAAAGTTCGGGTCCTATAGACCCTCGTTGTATTTTCATCGTCGCTACATCGACCATGACGATTCTTCGCGGTACGTTATTACTACCTTTGTTTTCACTTTTGACTCTCTCACCTCGCTCCGTTTTTTCCACCATCTGCAGTGAGCAAGAGTGTCGTACTTAACAAGTCTGTCGTCGTGCTAAGAGTTCATGTTCCTGTTCCACTACCTTGTACACTACTACAAGACGACGACGGTTACGACAGCTACCATTATAACTTACTCGGACCTGTTCACTACCTCCTCTACCTCCTTGAAGTGTCATACACCTACGTCCTAGTCGTCCCTCAGGACCCGAACTAGGGACCAGTCCTTTGATCTAGGATGGACGACGTTGATTTTTTTTACTAGGGCGTACGGTGTAACTTCTAGTTTCTAGGGTTTCTAGGGTGCACGGTGTCGACTCTGGGTCGTGTCGGTTTATTTTTATTTAGTTTGTTCCTTTATTTCACTTTCGTCAAAGATCTTTACTTACTCCCCTCTACCGAATCACTAACACACACCAGAGTTGTAACGTTTCTAACTAGTAAATTGTTTGACTCGACCTCAGAATATCTCTTGGAGCTCTGAATAAACAGTCCCTATGTTTTACCTGCAACCAGCATGGATGGAAAGACACCACAAGTGTTCTTGGTATGAATGAACCTTTCTCTGGGACCGAGATAAACCTCGTTCAAATCTCCTTCACTACTTCCCTGAGTGTCGACAAAGCACACTCATTTCCTATTTCTTTTATTCTGAATCAAACCACTTCTCTTCTACACCCTTGAAACGGTAATTTACATAAAACAAGAAAAGACCCCATCTAGTCTCCCTATCTGATAAAAGATTATTAGTCGTATGAGTCTTCTATCAAGTAAAGAATTGTCCGTTACTAAGAAGAGAGCGACCTCTATGCTTTTGTTGAGTGGTCAAACTTAAGTATGAAATCTTTCTATCAATGTGACGTATCAGAAGTACTGGGGAGGAGGAACTCACGAATCGGAGTTAATGGTACTCGGGGCACGTCAACTTTACGGACCCTTTGACGTAATATGAAACTGGCGTATGAAACAAAGGAATAACAACACAAAAAATTATGTCGTACCTAGTTTTGTATCACCTGTTTTACGGTCATTAAGCTTAGTCTTATCCTATAGAGACCCTTCGGGGACCCCCGCTTTTCTCACAGAGGTAGAAAAAAGAAAGGGTGTCGATAATATTCGGGACGTACACCTCCACGAGTTATGTATAAATGACTTAATTTGACCTTTCTTTCTGAAAAGACAACTAATTTCTAGGAAAAACCCTCTTGATTAGAAAGAAATATTCAATTATGTCCCTTGACTAAAGACATTAAAGTTCGTTTAGGTAATGGTACATAAAAATTTATTACAGTCGAATTTTATGAAGTTTCTGATTTTACTATCTTTCGTGTACAGTCAGTAAGACACCCGACACGGGTAGGAGGTCCAAGACTACTTATTCTTACTGAAGAAGTAAGAGAACTAAAGATCCCTTTGCAATAATTTTTTTCCTTTTTCTATGCGAGAGGTACTTTAACAGAGGGTTATTCCTTAGATATCGGTTTACTTTTCACTAACTTTATTTTCAAGACACAGGAGTCCACTAAATTGACATAACTACCAAAAATATTTTCAATAGAGTATTACAATCTAACTCACAATTTGGACCTTACCGGGAAGTTCTAGTAGACCGACTCTTCAAGAATGGGTCTCCGATTACTACCCGAAATATCTAGACACTTGAGTAATTTTAAGGTATTTTAAAAACGCACAAACACGTGTGTCCGGAAAAAGACCCCTTTCTGAGTAAAAGGAATCTAGAGTCTTCACGGAACTGGGACTGTTTCAAAGTCTTAAACACTCAGGATTAGGTAAGGGAAACTTAATTTCTTTGTTCCTCCATGTCTTTAAGAGTACCGAAGGAGTTCCGATGTGACGACCGACGACTACTTGGTCCCGAGAAGGATGAAGTCACTCCCGGTGTGTACGGGAGAAGATTCGTCGGAAAACATAAATGAGTAAACTAAGAAAATTGACAGGAACTTCCATCGATGTGGTCAATAGGAGTCAACTGTCCACTCCTTTGTCTTTGTCTCTCCAATTCATCGAATGGGATTCAGGGTCCTACCCACTTGCTGTCTCGTCTTAAACCTGGGTCCGCGAGACCAAGGTCTCTGACATAGAGATTGTTGAATCAGGTGACGGGGAACGTCTCCCATACGGTCCCACGGTACGACGGTCTTGTGACAAAATTCTGAAACCCTCTACCCTAAACCCTACATTTTTTAGAAAAGACAAACGACATTTTACTTACTTTATAAAAAATTATGTAAAAATCTCTTAATTTGTAACTTTACACGAAAAAGGATCGTACGGTACTACGACGGTCAAGACTGGGTAGTATAAGCGATGGTGGTCACGGATTACGTAGACCTGTTCAACTATCCTATATGAAAGGTTCTAGCAACGGACAATGTCCACTCTCAATGAGAGGACATGTAAATATATTATTGTTCTATCCTCATTAAGTAGAGCGTCCAATGTTCACCTCATACCTCTTATAAGACCTCTCCTACTCCTACAGATCTTTGTATCGGAAGAGGTAATGAGATGAGACTAACGGTGAAGGTTTGGGGAAAGGAGTGAAAAAAAAAATCTGACAGGGATTTCTTTATCTGGTTTCGAAGGTCTAAACGGACAGTTTGGACTCGAGAAGAAAGTAGAAAAGGAGAAAACACTGAGAAGAAAGGTCCACGACACATAAGATTAAGAGACTTTCTACACCCAAAAATCCAAACAAACACCTTCTCCTGAACCTGGTTTCGAGACCTTTAAACTGTGACCTCTTTTACCTTTCAAACCCCGAATTTTAAATTAGTCTATTTGTTCAGAGAAAGGGACAAAGTTAAAACTACCCCGAAGATACGAAAAAAAAAAAAAACCAAAAATAATTTAAAAAAAATACGACTCAAAAATTTTGACTTGAATACAGAAACCTTAAAATCGACCGGTACTGGGTGGGTTCAGTAGTGAATTTAAAACCTTACTTAGGACTAGTACGGTCCTTAAGAAACAGATTGACACCTTAAGCCGTCGGGTTTATACCTCTATCTTTTCAAGTAGTGTACGTGTACGCTTTTTTTCCAGGCAAACCTAATGTGAGAGGAGAAAACGAGACATAGGGGACGACATTTAATTTAGGGGTGGTCCTTACCAAGGGACCATTGACAAAGTAAGACGGTAGCAAATGACGAAGAACTGAGTATACATTACTGTAAATGAAACTCGTGTCGTAATATTATTCTCACTTACGTAAAAACTCTTCTAAATTAAAGAGGATAGTTTTTCACAAATTTCATTGATTCAACTAGTTTGAACAGGTGTACGTTCAGTTTAACCTCACTCTACTTATTAAAAGAAAGACCTACAGTATACTACCAAGACCTTACGAAGATTGTTATAACTGAACACTAAAAAAAATTTTTTTATCCTTAATTGTGGAATTATTTATAATACAGTGCGGAACCGGTTCTACTGGGTTGAGGGAGTTCCATTTCATTTAAAAAAAATATAATCAAAACAACTTTATCTTAAGTGTATGGTATGTTAAGTAGGTAAATTTCACGTATGTTAAGCCACCAAAAACCATAGAAGTGTTTTACCACATGGACACTAGTGACAGATTAAAATCTCGTAAAAGCAGTACGGGTTTCCTTTGGAGTATGAGGTATAAAGGGAGTCCAACGGGTCGGGATCCGTTGGTCGTCAGAAGAAAATTAGGTGAAAATTAAAAACACTTAAACGGATAAGACTTGTAAAACATGTTTACCATAGTATGTTATATACCAGAAAACACTGACCACACAAAATGAAATACATTACGAATCTTCCAAATAGGTACAACAGCATATATAATCAAGAATTAAAGAAAAATAACGGTTTATTATAAGGTACCATATCCATCTGGTGTAAAACAAATAGACCAGTAGTCTAACTACCAGTAAACAAGAAAAAGGAAAAACCAATAGAACTTACTACAACGATACTAATAAACACACGTCCAAAAACATACCTGTACAAAACTCAAAAGAACCCATATATTCACTTCACCTTATAGACCTACTATGTCATTGAGACAAAGTGGAAAGGGAATTCCTTGACGGTCTGACAAAGGTTTCTCAGACATGGTAAAATATAAGGATCATCGTTATATACTTCCAAGACCAAAGAAACGTAGAAAGGGTTGAGAACAATAATCGACAGAAAAACTTGGACCCGAAGGACGACGATGACGATTCAGCGAAGTCAGCACAGGCTGAGACACGCTGGGGTATCTGCCGTCGGATGGTCCGAGACGGCAGGGACCCTAAGAGGTCCGTTCTTGTGACCTCACCCAACGGTAACGGAAGAGGTTATGTACTTTCACTTTTCCCTTTCACTTCAGTAAGTCAGCACAGGTTGAGAAGTACTGGGGTACCTGACGTCGGAAGGTCCGAGGAGGCAGGTACCCTAAAAGGTCCGTTCTCATGACCTCACCCCACGGTAACGGAAGAGACCCCGAAGGATCACCTATACTTTATAATAGAGTAACACCAAAACAACATAAAGAGACTAGTGATTACTACAACTCGTAGAAAAGTACACGAAAACCCGGTAAGTATATAGAGACGACCTCTTTATAGATAAACCTAGGAAAAAGGTAAAAAATTAGTTCAATGAAAAACAATAACTCAATGTTAGTAAAAAAACACACATAAGTCTATGTTTAGGGAATAGTCCATGTACTAAACATTTTTTTAAAAAAGAGTAAGACATCTAGTAGAAAAATTACAAAATTACTTCGTGTCTTCAAAACTAATTAAGGTTTATTATCTGTTTAATACAATGAAAGTAAGGAAAACGAAAACCACAGTACAGATTCTTTGGTAACGGATTAGATTTCAGTGTCTCTAAATGCAGACAAAGAAGATTCTCGAAATACCGAAAAAGAGAGTGTAAATCTAGAAACCAGACAGGACTCAATCTTGACTATACTGTATCTCCAGGTCGACGAAGGAAACCGAACGTCTATAGGTGAATAGGGTCGTGGTGGTGAGAACTTTTCCGATTAGAAAGGGGTGACTCAGTGGAACCAACTTTAGTGGGAGTAACTTTTAGTGGACTACCATATATACCCCCATATAAAAACTGAGAATCAAGTAAGGTAACTGGACACACGGACTAGAATTCGGTGATGGCGTAACGAAACTAATGACACCGAAACATTATTCAAAACGTTGGATCTTTACGTTCAAGGGAAAAGATCGAAAGAAAGAAAAAAAAAAAATTCTAACAAACCGATAAGATCCGGATAATGGAAACGTGTACTTAAAAAATTAATCAATTTGAAAACGTTTCTTCGATCGACCTTAAAACTATCCCTAACACCATTTAGATATCCACTCAAACACTTACTAATGGTAGAATTATAATTCAGAGGACGAATTATGAAGAAGACAAGGGACTTGTAATTTACAGAAACAGAGAGTAAACAACAGAAATTAAAGAATCATTACAAAAAATCCAAGGTCTCATGTGTAAAACATACAGAAAACAACTTAAATAAGGGTTCATAAAATAAGAAATGTCACGATAAGATTTACTTTAATAAAAATATTAAAAATAAAACCCTAACAAGTAACGTTCGTATATCCCTTATGTCAACTAAAAAATAAAACTAGAACATAGAACGTTGGAACTACTCGAGTAAACAATCGAGGTTATCAAAAAATCAACTAAGGAATTCTAAAAGACCCTAAGGAACTACCGAGTCAACCATTTCTTAGACAGACGGTGCGTTCTCTACCCAAACTAGGGACCCAACCCTCCTAGGGGACCTCTTCCCTTTCCGACGGGTGAGGTCATAAGACCGGACCTCTTAAGGTACCAGACATATCAGGTACCCCAGCGTTTCTCAGTCTTACTGACCCGCTGAAAGTGAAGTGAAGTTCTAAAAGACACATCTGCTAGTAAAGTGGACATTTATCTCTATCAAAATGAAAAAGGAAAAGTCTGAGTCAAGGCAAGTCAAGTCAGAGAGTCAGTACAGGCTGAGAAACGTTGGGGTGCCTGACGTTATGTAGTCCAAAGGGACAGGTAGTGATTGAGGGTTTCGAACAAGTTTGAGTACAGGTAACTCAGCCACTGTGATAGGTTGGTAGAGTAGGAGACAACAGGGGAAGAGGAAAACGAAAGTTAGAAAGGATCGTAGTCCTAGAAAAGGTCACTCAGTCAGGAAACGTAGTCCACCGGTTTCACAACATCGAAGTCGTAGTCAGGAAGGTTACTTATAAGTCCTGACTAAAGCAAATCCTAACTGACCAAACTAGAGGAACGTCAGGTTCTCTGAGAGTTCTTAGAAGAGATCGTGGTGTCAAGTTTTCGTAGTTAAGAAGCCGTGAGTCGAAAGAAATACCGGAATGTAGGTAGGAAGAGTGTAGGAAAAGTGTAGGTAAGTCGGTTGAGAGTGTAGGTAGGAAAAGTCCGACCTACGGAAAATAAAGTAAAAGAATTAGACCAACGGGATCGATCGTAGAAATCATGTTATAGGACATTTTCACCACTCTCTCCGAGGAACGGAAGAAGAATTAGAATTTTCCTTCTGTAAGAAAATGGTAACACATACTCAAAAAGTATCCACGGAAAATAGTATAACTCCTTCAAGGGAGGACAAGGATGAACCGCAATTATAAAAACAGTACTCTCACACAACTTAAAACAGTTTACGAAAAAGACATAGATAATTCTATTGGTACGAAAAATTTTAAAATAAAATAAGTGTAACACAATATAATTAACTAAACCCCCACAATTTGGTTGGAACGGAAGGACCCTATGTAATGTGAACTAGTACCACATATCAGGAATATGCCACACAAATCCATCTTAAATCAGACGACCAAAACACGACTCCTAAAGCCCGGATATCAAAAGGAAAGGAAACTACAAAAACAGACTAAAGTAATAATCCTATTATGATCGGAGTATATTACCCAACCTTTCAAAATACACAATTGAAAGGGACAGAATGAAGAACTAAAATTTTCGATGGAAGTATGTAATTATGAAAGTGAAAGCACACCGGAACTCGGGAACTTCTTCGACCCTTCCTTCATCCACCCCAGGTTTATTTGAGTAATTGTAGGATCTTTTACCTTACCTTCGTTTACCGACTACCGACGACTCCGAGACTCCAACGAAAGTCCTCCGAATAGAAACAAACACTTCGTGTCGTCCAAGATAAAACTTTCGGTCATGTCCTCTGACAAACTCTCTCTGAACGAAAAAATTGGGACCCCGTGACTTTTCAACTTATCAGTCCGGACAGGGAGAATCCTTCGTCTGAATCTACCTACTTTCCACCCCTCTCGCCCCAATCTGAACTCTGTGACGACGCCGACCATTACCGGAGAAGTCGGTCCACTCACGGGTCAGCTCGACCGTGTCGAAGGAGGGGATGGAAAAAGAAGTACATAGGAAAAAGAAAAGTTTATCCGAACGGAACTCCAACGAGAGAAAATTCCAATAGTACTTGGTTTGGCAGAAAAGGAGAAGTTAGTTCTCCATTTTTCTTTCCGTCCGGCTTTGAAATTTTAAGGTCAAACTTCTACTAGTGTGCAGAGTGATGACACAAGGAACGCTCAGATTCTAGTCTTTTCTTGACAGATTAATCTCCTCGGAATTAGTGTGGGAGTCCCTATCGTACCGGGACCAAAGGGATATAGGACGATATGACACTTCAGAAGTGTACCGGTCAAGACATAAAATTATTCATCGTGGGACCCAGGGGACGTCGGGGGAAGTCGTCCCGATATGTACGGTGACTGGGTAAGAAAAAGTCACTACTTTCGTGTCCAAATTCACTAGAAACAGAGTAGGTGGGGTGGGTGTCGACAACCGTATATTTAATACAGAAAAACTATCGTGACAAATTTGGAGTACCAAATACAAAAGGTCGACACAAGGAACACTTAAATGTAAAACTTTTACTATGGTGACTATCTCTTATCTGTACGAAAGAGAACAGAAAACTGAAGACAAGACCGGAAACACCGAGAACACGACTCTCAAAGGACGGAAGACAGGTTAGAAAAACGACTACGTCTTAACTAGGGTCGAAAGATAAGTCTTTCTCGGAGGAACGGAGCCGTCGGTCAGACCGCCGACGAACCGACACCGACACATCATCGGGGTCGACACGTGTCGGGACCCTCGACATGACTTCTTTACGTCTGTCTAAATTAGGTTGTCTGTAAACAGGTCACGGAAAACTCACACTCCGTCAAGTGTCCATAAAACCAATCCTAAACCGCGACAGTGACGGCCCGGGTCCAAGTCAAGGGTCAGTCCCTTCGGAAAGAAAAAGGAGAGACGGACGGTGGATGGTTGGAGGAGTCGTACTGGTATGGGAATCACTAACACCGAGTCTACCATTTCTTAGACAGACGTCACGTCCTCTGGACTCAAGCTAGGGATCCGGTCCTTCTAGGGGGTCTCTTCCCTCGCCGTTGGGTGAGGTCATAAGAACGGATCTCTTAAGGTACCTGTCTTCTCAGATCGCACGATGTCAGGTACCCCAGAGTTTCTCAACCTGTGCTGACACGTTGACTGCAAAAGTGAAGAAAGTTTCCGTTCATTCTGTATCGGGGACGAGTGGTCCTCCATACTGATGGACCCCACCCCATTCTCAAGGTATTTGTACGTATTATATTCCTTCTGAGACGATTCGTGAAGTCACTTCCAGTTTTTGTGTTGTCGGTACGGTCTGACGACACCCCGGTTTCTCTCGAGACCACCACCAAGTCCCCAATACCCAGTCAATATATGGTACGTGAACTTATTAACTCAAGTGAACTTTGTTGCACGGGAGAAGGGACAAACAAAGAATCAAACGACAATATTTCACCCTACGCCATCAGACGAGGAACCTTCATAAACATGTACAAACTTTGTTTGTGATACGTCAAAGTTCGTAGTCACCCATATAAAGGAGGGTTCGTTCGGACGAGTCTTAAAATCTGAACTCTTTCCTTGTTCTGTCGGTCATCCGATCATCCAACAAACCCGTAGGCACAGGTCCTGACGTCCACCTCCTTGTCCCGTCTAACCCCTCGACCCACCTCAAGAAGGGGTCGGGGTGGCTTTCGGTGAGGAGGGTTGGGACGGGTAGGACGGTACGTCAATCACGGCGGAAGACAGCCCAGAGGGAGGTCTGCCGGAGAGGTCCGCAGTAGAACGATAAAAATCTCGGAGGTAAGATCAAACATCGACATTTGACGACCTTCCGAAAAACACTATAGCGTAGTGGACGACTTATGCAGACTTGGAGGAGCGGACTGTTAGGGTCGTGGACCACTGGGTCCGGTGGGAAGGTCCGTGTAACGACAGAAGGGACACCGGAAGACGTGTGGTCATTCTGATTTTATGAAGGACACGTGAGCTCGCATGGGAGAGGGAAGGGACTTACGGCCGTCAGTAACAACGACGCGAGTGAAAGACGGTCGTAAAGAAAATACCACGTTCAAAGGCAAGAGGGTCCATAATAATTATAAAACACAGTATCAAAAAAAAAAAATTATGACACTCGTAAACCTTCCAGAAACTAGGATGAGAGAGAGAAGAAAAAAAGTTTAAGAAAAAGAAAAGGTTAATCACGGAAAGTCTTTCGTCCCCGGGTCATTTATTCCGAATTTCCTTTCTTCCGGTAAGTACTATGATGAAAATAAGGTCCAAAAAATGGACAACTGATCTTTGTCCCTTTACCCTCGTAATCCTTTCCAGTACCAGTCTCGGAAGTCTTCAAATTGCCGACCACTCAGAGCATTAGACTAAACCTTAGTCGATCATAAATGTTTTCTGTGTTTCTGAATTTTAATTATCTATTTTTAGACGGACGGATAGTTTTGATGTTTTATTAATTGAAAATACCAATGTTCAATTGGACAGTCAAAAACTTCACAGTGACAACTTGGCGTATTTAGAGTCGACATATCAATATAAATTGATTACGTTTAGTGTCGCTTTACAATGGTGTCGCTTCCAGAGACTTCCAAATCCGTAAACCAGCGTAAGTCCCCTAGGTACAATAATCATCCTGGAAACCCTTACTCCCCGGTCTTCTGACATTACCTCTTCATTCTTTGAGTTCGTCGGAAGGAAACAACACAAAACAAAACGAACCATCTCAGTAACGACCTGTATTACACACTCCTAGATACCCTAGTTACCTCTTTGTGCATATCTGACAAATAATTCCAGACAAATTCCTTTGCCATCAACGTCTCATGGGAAAGTCAGTACGATTTAACGAAGTCAGCACAAACTGAGGAACGTTGGGAAACCTGATATCGACGGTCTGATAAAGACAGGCACCCTAAGAGGTCCGTTCTTATGACCTCACCCAACGGTAAAAGAAGAGGTTAGTCAATATGTAAATCATAAATAGTAATTTTTGTGATTGTCACGTAACTTATATACACTTATCTACGAATTAGACCCTAGGTACCCAGGTCAACCTAGACTCTAGGTCATCCCGAAGAGGGGTGTTCACAAGTCAATCTACATTATCACTTTTCGAGAGTCAGTACAGGCTGAGAGACGTTGGGGTACCTGACATGTCAGGCACCTTAAGAGGTCCGGTCTTATGACCTAAAACATCGGAAAGGGAAGAGATCGTCTAGAAGAGCTGGGTCCTTAGCTTGACCCCAGAGGACGTAACGTCCACCTAAAAAATGGTTGACTCGATAGTCCCTTCGGGGTCTACTCCATACGGATATCAGAGATAATATTATAAAAAAAATATTAATGGTATCACACTTTCAACGAGTCAGTACAGGCTGAGAGACAATACAGGCTGAGAAACGTTGGGGTACCAGATATGTCAGGTACCCTAAGACGTCCGGTCTTATGACCTCACCCATCGGAAAGGGAAGAGGTCCCCTAGAACGGATGGGTCCTTGGGTCCTGAGGGCGTGACGTCCGTCTAAGAAATGGCCGACTCGATGTTTATCTACATTACCTGTATTCCTTAAGGACCCAACCCACCTTCAAAGTCAGGTGGACGTTCCGGGTAAGACCGACACGGGATAGTCAAAGGGGAACTCCGAACCTTACGTTTACATTCTTTTACAGTAAGCAAGGGAGGGAGATCGTCAATGGGAACCTGAACCGGGTAGGGTTCTACCAAAAGATACCTCATCTACTGTGGAATATCATTAATGATAATGTCCCTCTGAAGACAAAATACTTCACAAAACTAAAGGTGTCTGGTTTACACGATAGATTGACGATGTCAATTAGATTTAAAGTATTACGGAGACAACTAAGTCAAGAGTTTTCGTTTACCTTACAAATGACGAGACATTTGTAGAGTAGAACCTCGAACGACCATAAATTTGTCCCCACTAATTTCCTTCATATTTGTTGCCTTCTTCCTTGTTTTCTGAACGGCGACATCTGTCGCTCCTGGTCGTTGAGTGAGACAGGTAAAAAAGTCTATTTGGTGACTCAATCCTTAACAGACTATATTATTATTTGATTTCACCATAAATTGGGGGTAAAAGTAAACACCGGATGACGGTCTCAAATCAGTGTCACTCCTATGTTCATTTGTATACGACCGATCCCCTGTTTAATAAATTACCTACCGTCTGAATGATAACTTATTTGAACAAATCGTGACACTGGAACATAAAATTGTGTGACTTATTCCCAGATGGAAGTTCCAATAATTTTAGGAACTACATCAAGGACAGAGGGACTTTCAAATATTTACTTTAATTTATTTTAAACATGGTTATACTGGATTAAGTTTTATCATATACTGTGTTTCGTCGATAATAAGAAACTGACCAACAGAACAATAAGAAGTCAATTCGTGTTCTGTCAGGTTTCATACCAAGTAGAAGTGAGACCTGAGGCCGGTCCCGAAGAACGAAAGGTGGAATTGGTCTAAAAGGACATAACACGAAACTTGACAACCCCTCTACTATCAGAAATGGTGTCTTTTACGTACAAATAAAATGACCGAACACCCTTTCTTATCCTATTACAATTAAAGAGAGAAAACTTTTTTAAATACGAAAGAATCAAGGATAGTCGAGAGTCCGTCATCGAATAAGATCCTACAAGAAAACGTGCCGAAGTCTGTTGTACGCTCAAGGGTCGGATGAGCCCAGTGTCAGACCGAACGGAGGTGGTAAAGTGTCTCGAACGGGAAGGCACCGAAGTCGGTAGAGGGACCATACTCAGTCACGAGAGAAGAGTAGATCGACTCAGACAAAGAAATAACTTCGCACGAGAAGAGAAACCGATGTCCTATTGTGACCGGAGGAGAAGGAGGGTGGTGGAACGGTCAAGGGGATACGACCGAAGGGAAGACGACCTGGTGTCGGTACTGGGAAAGGATCCGAGTCAGGACCCTGGGGAACGGATCGAGGTAAGAGACGGAGTGATCACGGTAGGTCAAAGTCGTAGACTTTAGGACAGCTACATATCTGTTGACGATATCATACGAACGGACCTCTTAAAGTACCTGTCTCCTAGGACCGTCCGATGTCAGGTACCCCAGCGTTTCTCAACCTTTACTGACTGATTGTGTGTGTGTGCATCTAAATAATGATTGAAACAAGAATAGACACTTATTGTCCGTGAGACTCGACCACCGAGTCTGACAATTCGCAGACAGATGCTACGCCCTCTGAGTCCAAGTTAGGGACCCAACCCTTCTAGGGGACCTCTTCCTTTACCGTTGGATCGTAAAACGACCTAGAGAGGCAAACCTATAAAATACGTGTAAAGTTTCAATCGTACAGATGTTCCGTAGAGAACGAAGAAGGGTTTGGACAAGAGCGAGAACCAGAAGGGTAACGTCATTTACCGTCGTAAAAAGTGGGTCGGTGCACTCGGTCTCAGACCGTGACGGGAAGTAGGAAAAGAATAACCAATCGAAGGATCAGGGTTGATAGTCGTGGAGAAAAGACGAGGTGGAAAGTTTACAGAGGGTTTAGACTGCCGTAGAGACGGGGAGGAGACAGTGGAGAAGTCGGACACGGAGGTAGTACAGTGTAGTCCTGGTGTCGTCATAGGCGGGGTCACGAACAGAAATGACGAGAGTTAGAGACGATTTCCGTCGGTCTCACCGGAAATTTTCGAAGTCAATCTAGTCCAGTGTAGAGACGATTTGTCTCTGTACCACTGGACGAACGTCACTCTCTGAGTGTCCACCTTCCTCCGAAGGCACTCGGTGGAAGGACGGCAAAGTCGGAGCAAGAGGCTGTACTCTTTGAGTCGAACATTCTACGTGGAAGGAGTTTTATTAACTTTATTTATTTTACGTCAGAGACGTGGCTCTCCCACATGAGTAAAACTATTCCGTGAGTCCACCCCCAAGTAGACCTCGAGTGTAAGACGATCTGGAGCTCCCTACTCAACCAAACGTCCCTTAGAAGGACATGGCTCCTCTGGACTTTCGAAGTCCCGTCGTGTCTCGAACCGGACGTGTCTCCGTGACTCATAAGATCCCCTACGGGAGAAGTCTCTCCTGGTCCGTAAGACCTTTTCCTAGGTCACGCAACCACCCTCTCCTATCGTCACCATCTCTTGGGTGGACGGTCACGTCCTCTGGATTCTCTGCGATCAAGTAGGGACCCAGCCCTTCTAAGGGACCTCCTCCTGTGTCGTTAGATGAGGTCATAAGAACGGACCTCTGCGGGTACCTGTCTCCCCGGACCGTCCGATGTCAGGTTTCCCAACGTTTCTCAGCCCGTTTTGACTTCGTTGAAAAGTCTCTCCTGGTCGTGTGTACGTGAAAAGTCTCTCCTGGTCCGTCAAAATCTTTTCCGGGGTCACGTAACCACCTTCTCTGACTTTTGCATCCAATCCGGGTAAAATTCTCTAAAATCTGTACTCCAGTTTAAGTCTCAAACCTGGAACCCTTCGATCTCGTACCACGGTCACGACTAAAAGGTGATAAGAACGAGATTCTTACGTAAGAGGGAAGAGAGCAGGTGGACTATCGTCACATCTTTCTAAGTGTCAACAATCCGACTACAGAGTAACGGAATTTAGACTAAGGGTCCCCTGCCTCCGTGGTCCCATCTTTCGGACTTGGGGTACCATCCCCGTCACGAGGGAGGAGGGAAGGGATGATCCGTGGGGGGACCGTCCTACCGGTAGTCTCGGGAACTAATACTCCTCATTCAATCCCACGAAACTAATGATTTCCTCGGTTGGGAGTCGTAGGAAAGGAAACTCTTCTCTCCCTCCTTTACATTTACACGCGATAAAATTCTCTCGAAAAATTAAGAGGACATCCTAATTAGTGTTGCTTGCCGACCTCAAGGACCCACTACGACAGCAACTTAAAGACTGGTCCATTCATCCGAAAAGACGACAAGGGGTTATTAACGTAAAATATCCGTTGTATGAATTATGTAATGGAAGAAACATTAATCGGGTTATTTCGGAACTTTGTGTCACCAAAACCAGAGAAGACATCTCGAATTTTCGAGGTACAGACACCGAGAACGGGACTATTGAACGTGAGTGACTACGACATTACTCGTCCTAATGTTCTACTTTCCGATCGCAGAGACAGGACAGTTCAAATACAAGTTCAACGATGTCGGTGCTCTCTAGTCGAACAGAACCAGATCTACGAAGTCTCGAATATAAGTTAAACATTTCTTTCCCTACTATAAAATTTTACAGTAAAGTAAAAGACCCTAAACAGAAACTAGGGAAAGAGTGAGAAAGACTTGAGTTCCCTTCCTTTCGAATGCTCTTAAAATTATTGATCTAAAAAACCCCACACAGATCATATACACACAGACATACAAACACACAAAAGAGGGGTCTTTACAAAAACCTAGGAATTAAACCTCCATCTCCATCCTTTCATGTAAAACCAAAAAGTTATGAGTATTTTAAAGAGAATTTCCCTCTATCGTGTACAACGAAAACCTTGACAGAGTTCGATAAAAATAAGAGAAAGTTAGTAAAGAAAAGGGTGCTTCCTACTTTACTCCGTTTTCTTGTCTAAAGAGTCGCACAAGAGTGACCTGTGTTATCCTGGTTTGATCGAATCGACGGGGTTAGTTGTCACCCAGAAGTCTTGATCAAACTCTCAATCCTCTCGCGTCAATGGGAACACCAGGCCGGACCAAAAAGTAGTCGGAAGAAGGATTAAGGGCATCAAGGGACTAGTTGTCAGGACCGAGACAAACGGCGAGGACCAAGACAAGGACAGGGGTAGACATGAACACTGCTTACACGGTGGACCGACGGGACGAGTCTCGAGAGAAGTCCCTGGGAATATTGGGTTGGGTTCGTTTTGAGAGACAGAGGTCCGAGGGAAAAGTTCACAATCTATCCCAACGAGAGTCGTCCTACTTACTAACAAGTCCAGAAGTAACAGGAGCATAAAGTCTCTCGAGAAAAATGTCTTCAGTCACACTTGTCTACTCACCTACCAACAAACCCAAAATCGGGCAAGTCTAAATGACACAAATGACAAATTGAGAAGTCTCTGGAAAGTCAAATCAAGTTGGGTCGACCATACGTGACACGTCTATACACAGTCGCGACAACAAAATCTGAGTCTTGGTGCATGTCTTATAACACTATGTATGAATAGACACACGAAAAAAACCGTCACAGGTAAACATGATAGACAAAGGGTCAGACCTTCTCCCCCCTAATCGTTGGATAGCCTGGCGGTAGCAAGTCTTGGTCGTGGAACGGTACGATCGTTTCCATACAGTTCACAGACGTGAAATAAACGTCACTTCAGATGTAAGAGAAGAAGTCGGGCACGTATTGAAACGTAAACTTAGTCATTGAAATCCCACATAATTCCCAAATTATAAGATAACTGCTCCTTCCTAAAAAACAAACAAACCCAAAATTCCTGAGTGGTAATAGTCAGGACAATGGAATCACTCAAAGTGGTCGTCGATTACTTGAGGCGTCACTCCACAGAACTATTGTCTTCTTTTTTAACTGTCTGCATGTACTTGTCTCAATTTGTAAACCCCTTTTCCTTGTACTCTTGTCTCGTTTTCTTTACTTTCTAAAGTATAAAAGGGAGACACATTATAAAGACTTAATGTAAACAAAAATTAAATAAAATTGTCTGTCTTAATATCGAAACTTATCTTATGAGGTCCGGTAAACATAGGTACCCCCTATGAAATGTCTAGAAACTCTTAGGGGGGTTTAGTGTTCAGGATAATTAATTCTAAAACCAAAATCCGACAAATCGGTCGGTGTAACTGAAACGGCTCACTGACTGTCTTGGAAAGGAACTAAATCTAAGCACCATCCGTACAACGAATACAACGGAGTAAACTAGAAGGACAGAGAGACGTCACAGAACAATAGTATTTAGGATTGCCTATCCTGGGACCACGAACAAACCCTTAAGTCCTTTGGTCGTCCCCCTGGTACCTGTTTAACTATAAGAGAAACGATTCGGTATCGAAAGAGTAGACATCTTACCTCTAGACAATCGTAGATGGTGTATCCCACCAACACTCTTAAATTCCTCTAATGGTAAACTCAAAATTACTAAGCAAATACTTCACGAACCACGTTACGGACAAGTATCATTAATGTATTTGTATACTTATTTAATCATCCTCAATCAACAAAAATAACGACGACGGTGAATATTTAATGTAAATAGTTAGTTAATGTAAAATATCCGGACACCCAAATAAGTCATTATCACCGTTACCACCGACAATTTAAGGACTTGTAATCACTAGACAACATTTTCGAAAACACTCAAAAGGAACCAAAAATTCATTAAAGATAAAAAAAGAAGTAAAAACTATATTTACAACCTTAAACCATCTTTTCTGATCTATTTTGGGTAAGGTCAAAATGTTGACTGAAGAAATTAAACTAGAACGGTTCCGTAATTAATGTAAATTATACGCCAATTAAAATAGGGTACCAAAAACACAATCGTTCTCACATGACGACATAAAATATATTGTAGGAGTAGCATTGACACCACCATCCGAAACTGGGTCGAAGTCACCGTAAACTCTTATATTTATCACTACGGAAGTCCTTTTTGGTCGAACCAAAAGTCCGAGTGTTATTTACTTTAAGGTGTTCACGAAGTCACAAATCAACTGCATTAACAGTTCTACGAAGGACTATCGAGTACATTTACAGACAACCTTTATGGAAATCACTCATCTAACAGCCGTGTGAGAGGGGGTGGAGAGGGACGGCAACAAAAGAACTCTCAAAGTCCATGTTACCTTAACGTACTAATAAAAAGTTTGTTAACATCCCTCCTATAAAAGTTTTACGCCCTTTACTTTTACTTTTATCTCGTGTCACCCACGACATATCTCGGTACTCAATGTTGCTCCCACCGGTAACCGGTAAAGAAGGGAAGTCCCTACAGACACATTAGGAGGAGGTGGGGTGTGGGACTGCATGGGTATCGTGAGTTGTGGGTAGATGAGCCCGTCTTCCGTCACCATTTGGAACGGGAAGAGAGATCTGGTCACCAAGAATTGGTAAACTCTCCTCTCTGAACTACCTCCTCCGTACGACTGAGACTCTTCCATTATTTTCGAGATCCAGTCGTGAGATCTGTCACTGGTAAAATTGTGTACGTGTCACCTTGTAGTGAGAGGAAAAATTTTCAAGGTGATCACGGAAGTACTTTTTTATTCCTATATCTCGATCCTAATACTCTTCAATCTTTTAAGTATTGTAAGGTCTTGTGAACAAATATTATACTTTTACCGAACGTCAGATGAGAGTTTCGTCCCGAGGTCTCTATCGTCCGTTAACCTAAAAGGGTCACTTCAACACTTTGCTCGTTTTAAATGTATAAGATCGTATTTGAGAACGTGAACCCCTAGTCAAAAATTTTTTTCCACGAAAGACGAGAACATAAACACCGTCAGTTTTGAGAGTAAACTCGAATATTATATGAGTACTTAAGGATCGTTAGGTTTTATGACTATCGTACATACGGGACAAAAATAACATAACAGAGAAAAAGTTACATTTACTAATACCAATAAAAATCGTGTGTATGGTTCTGTGTGTTATAGACTCAGAGAAAATAGACTCTCGACTACTTTAAGTACAACAGGATCCAACAAGTAACTGAACACTGAACAAGACATAATACACCGTACAATAACGAATCATCCATAAATAACTTAGCTTAATATACCATTATCTTTGACTAAATAACACACGAATACGTTACAAATATAGGAAAAGGAAAATACCTTGCTTAATACTAAAGGTAAATAAGTTAGAGTTCTCAAAACATTTTTGGTAAATATGACACAGATCAAGATTTTCCTGAACTAAACAGGAAATACTATGTTATCCTTTTCTTTATTCATCCCTGACTTGAGTTTTGTTTCTCTTTTATACCCATTCTGTCATTTTATTTCGGTCTCCATTTCAATAACACGGGTCTATACAAGTAGTCAGGATATGTTAAAGGTCTTAACCTGGTATTTAGACAGAGATTTGAACAGACTCCGGTTTATCTTTTTCTTTTATATTAGGTAATGTTTGTCATAAGGGTCTCGTGAATTCCATCAAGGTTGGGTAACGAGTCTAAGAATGACTCGGAAGTCTTCCTACTCACACCTTTGGAGTGTTTCCCTGTGTTCATGTTTTTATATACCGAGGGGTTTAGGTTTGGGAATAATTTATACTTTTTTTTCTATATCTCTTTATTCCGTACAAATTCAGAAGACTCTCAGGGGTAGATGAGGTGGTGTATTTTTAGATAACTAAAAAGTATGTCATGTTTCTGGTAGTCATGGTATATTGAAACCTTAGGTTTTCCAATTGAAGTCCAACTCAAACATAGAGATCTGTATGACCCATTTGAGTTTCCGTACCGGAACATTATCTCAGAATAAGGTTTGAATCCGATTACGAAAAAGACTTGAACCTCAACCCGTCTAGTCTAAACCAGGTAAGACTTGGATGAACTTAGTAGTCTCAAGTATCTTCGAACGAACCCCTTTTCCACTCCAACCAGTCGCGACTTGGCATACATACCTGAGTATTTCTTACCATCTAATTCGAAAGTGGATTCCGGTCAATTAAACATTGACACGGGGGATCCTCTACGACTCAATATTGTCAATACTAAAACGACTATAAGAGAATGAAAACAGTAAGACTTAAAACATCTTTGAACTTGACCTAGCCAAATACGAAATACGAGTACCTGGACTGGAAACATCTCTTAGTCTGGAAGCCGTACGTTACCGATTAACAAAACTTCGTAATTATCCATTAAAGAGAAAATATCAGATCAAAAAACGTACAGACTTTACAGACCTCTTGTGTATTTTAAGTCACACTTCGGAACCCTGTTTTAATGAAGAAGGGCTTCGTACACTCCAGGGGTCATACTATGGGCGGAGGAACATAACATCAATAACACCAAGAAGGTCTCGTCGTCAGTGCGAAAGAAAAGAACTTAAAGAACATAGTACAGTACATGTACGAATCATATATGACTTGACTTAACTTCACTCAATTATGCTCCTACCTAAGTCAAGTCAAGTCAAGTCAGCGAGTCAGCACAGGTTGAGAAACGCTGGGGTACTTATCGTCGTGCGGTCCGGAGGGACAGGTAGTGGTAGAGGGCCTCAAGTGAGTCTGAGTACAGGTAGTTCAGCCACTACGGTAGGTCGGTAGAGCAGGAGACAGCAGGGGAAAAGGAGGACGGGGGTTAGGGAGGGTCGTAGTGTCAGAAAAGGTTACTCAGTTGAAAAGTGTACTCCACCGGTTTCATGACCTCAAAGTCGAAATCGTGGTAAGGAAGGTTTCTTGTGGGTCCTGACTAGAGGAAATCTTACCTGACCAACCTATAGGAACGTCAGGTTCCTTGAGAGTTCTCAGAAAAGGTTGTGGTGTCAAGTTTTCGTAGTTAAGAAACCGCGAGTCGAAAGAAGTGTCAGGTTGAGAGTGTAGGTATGTACTGGTGACCTTTTTGGTATCGGAACTGATCTACCTCCTACCTAATGAACGGTCTAAACTAAGTCCTAGTGTATGTATTTATTCAACGACCAATCCGGGATTATGAAAAAGATTTTTATTTTAAACTTCGATAAAATGTCCTAAAAGACGAAATTTGTAGAACTCCTGTGACGTATAAAATTTTAGGGTCCCGAACTCAGAGATGTTGATAACAAATAAGTGAATTTCGTACCGATTACCTGTTGAGTCCGAGAAATGAAGAAGTCAAAAGAAAAAGTGATATTGGTCTTATATTAATCGACAAACATGTCCTTTCAATACTCCTCAATTAATCGACTACTAACGTTCCTACCAAATGTTACTTTACAATCTAACTGTTAAGGAACTAAAAAAAAAAAATCCATCTACTAAATCATGTAAAATAAAAAGTTTCCGGAGACATGAAGGAATGGTCAAAACGGGAGAAGGAAACTTTTACTTATATTTTCGAAGGGTAATATCAAAATACGACTACTACTAATCGTTCTCTTACAAATTATTAATAGGTGTCAGAAAAGTGTCGATACAGACAAAACATGTTTATACAGATAAAAGTCTCCCAAGCAGTACACCTTACTAACGTGACATTAAAAAAAAGGGTAGTATAAAAAATGTCACATACAATGTCAATCGAGGTATCGGTCCGTGTGTACCAAGTCACGGGAGAGCGCAGTAAATAGTCAAGACACAGAAACGGTCCAATAACTTAGAGAAACTTGGGATCAAAGGGGTAGATACTGTACCTCTATCATAGTGAATGGAGTGTCTCAACATTGTTGGAATTATAGACTAGGATTGACGTCGTTTAGGTCCCGTTTCAAGGTAAAGAAAATGGGGAAGGGGTCTAGTGGATGACACCTGGGGTTTGGAGATTTAGAAAAGATTATAGGAGAATGACTCCACAGGAATTTCCACTTCCATTCTTACACTTTTAAGAAACGTATCCCGGATCCCGTATTCACCAGGGAGTTTGGGGACGAAAATGATTATAGTAGTAGTAGTAGTGTCAATATTAATAATAGTAATAATGATGAAGATAACTATTTATTACTTACATAAATCAGTAGTTTTCGGGTCCACTGATTCAAAGATAAAATGTACCTTTTATGGAAAGACTTCTGTCTATATTTTTTATACTAAAATTCTTGGTGGGATGAGGTCTCAATAAACTAAGGGTGAATTTTCCAATGATATCATGAATGACCAATACTAATCACCATTTATACGCATGTCACGAATTAATAAAGTTTTTTAAAAATTCTTAATAAAAATTAATTTCCATTTCTAATAGGATGATAAAATAACCGTCTTAGGAATTAAATAGACATGAGTATAAAACAGACACCGGACTTTATATTTGATATTTATATCTTTTACTTTGTTGTAAAAGTATTTCAGTTCATAAACACACATCAAGGGAGTCATTACCAAGTATGAGTATAGGAAATACTATCTAGTATCAACCGTACAAAAAGAATGTTTTAATCCAAATATAAAACCATTTAACTTAAAACATAAAGTCAGATTGAATTTTGTGTTTCGCATCAATTTTCTCCCTTTTACGATGGAAATTTTGTTAACGAAGACTAGACCAGCTAAAAAAGGTACTCACCCAAAACCGAACGGAAAAACGAAAAATATCTCTATACATTAAAAGAGACTTATAATTACGTCGGAAGGAAAACCGCAAGAGAAGAAAATAGATCCTCGACAAATGAACCTCCCTTCGGACCTCCTTCGATTCGTCAATAAACCTGCGAATGAGAAATTACTAGGCCATAAATAAAGCTGAGTAAACTAAAAAGAGTCAATATATAGTAATATCTCCTAAAATATAGTTAATCAGAAACATAAAATTTCTCGTACATTCTCTTTGTTTTTAGGGTTTAGATGGGATCTATCATTCTAAAGTTCGTGAAGTTTTTATCGAATAAGTTGAGACAGTGTCTACCAATTCTAGACACCTGTAAATGGGATGCTGAAATAGGAGATGGGTTTTGGGGTAGAAAGGAGTACCAGTGAACATTCAATTTATACTTATGTTTATACCATCCTGCAACGAAATAAAATTTCATAGAATTTTAATTAATACTAAAATATAAAATGTTAGTAACCCATGGATGGGGTACGTCCGAATCAACTTCGATATCAGAAAACTGAAAAGACAAATACTAAACAAAAATACATTTAATACATCTGATCTATTTACATATAAATAAAATCTTTCAGTCAAGTATCCCTCAAAGACTATCTCGATACTTATTCTCATACTTTCATGAAAAAAATTTTCGTTTAATATCAAATTCTTTTTTACTATCTAAGATTTTATCAAAGACAACAATGATTTCATAATTCGATAATTATAACGGTCCCGATGGAAAAATTAGGACGTACATTATCTCGTATGATCTAAGAAAAACATGGTTTTGTTCAGTTAAATTGTAAATTTCCCTCTCCGTTGAGACATAAGGTTTAACTTTACAGTAAAATTAACTTACTTTACCGGGAGTGCCTCGTTATTTCTTGTACCGTTCGGTCACAAAATTCGGAAACACTTTGGAAGTTGAATTCACCGACAGTCTACAATAATGACATAAGGAATCCTATCAATTTTTTTTTTTTTTTTCTTATCAAAACTTTTTACCCTGGACCTACTACAAGCATAGACTCCTAAACTAAAAGAAAATGGACAAAAATATCTCTATCCACTACTAAAATTTACACACTTAAAGGAGGACTACCCTTGTAATAGGTGTCGACAAGGTACAGGGGGTAAAAACAGAATGTTGGATATTTGTTCAGACGTACAACTAAATATGGACATTGTCTACATAAAATTCAGAAAAAGAGTTTAGAATTTTATTGAAACAAGACCGGAAAATAGAAAACACCCGCTAAAGTCGTTGGAGCAATCGAATAAAGGAGAAGGTCAGAACGGAGACACTCGGGGAGAACGGAAGTCGGACAGGGTAGAGGTCGAGGAGGGTGGGGAGAGGGGGTAGGTGAGACAAGGAAGGACTACATTTCCGTCGAAAGTGGACCACAAGAATTGTTGGAGTCAAAACAAATCTAAGAAAAGAGAGAAATTTGGCGAAGAGAGGGTGAACAGATGCATCGTCCGAATAGAATCTAAGGATCATGGTCCAAGTCACGACCGTACACGTCACAAATCATTTATAAACAATTTCCTTACTTGACTTATTTCTGGTTTACTTTTTCGTCTCAGACTTGTAATAAAATGGTCACCCCGTCGACTGTAAGTCGAATCAAAATCACACAGAAAAGAAAACAATTTAACTTGTTCCGAGTCTGCGTCGTTTCGTTTCGTCCAGTCTCCCGTCGGGACCACCCTTTCGCCAAGGGGAGGCTCTCTCCCAGTAGGTGCCAAAAGGACTAAAACATTCTGGAACTTTCGTGACACAGGACAACTAAACCTTCGACCGAAAGAGACACAGCAGTAAGAAATAGTCGGACCTGACGAAAAATGAGAAAGTCGGGGTCTACCTAAGACGGTCAAGACACAAAAGTTCAGACACACTGGGTCGAATGAACCATGTAAGTCTCGGCAACAAAGGTAACTCGATAGGTTACTGGGAGAATCTTTCTGTCGCTAAGGATATATTTGAAACGATCAGAAGGTGACGGGGAGCGTGTGGGGGAAACCAGAAACGTGCACCCAGGACCAAAGAGACTGGGACCGGAAAGAAGTCTCGAGGACTTTGACCTTTTTCACAGAAAAGTCTGACCGAAGCCCGTCGAAGTACACCCACAAGGCGTCTTGAAGTAGCGTTGTCCAAATCACAAACTTAAGCAGTGGATTCGGGGGTTTATGTGAAGAGGAAGAGAATCAAATACTACATTTGGTCTTTGGAGTCCCAGAAGAAAACAGGAATTCGAAAAAGAGGGGCAGAAGTAAGTCAGTGTCTGGGGCCCGTTAAACCGGGGATCGGAGCCGGCAGGACAACGAAATTGTAAACAGGAGGAGCAGAGAGTGGACTATATTAATTCGACAACAGCAAGGGGTGACGAGATCAGGTAGTAAGTACGTCACAACAGAAGAAAAAGTACGTGTCTAAGCTAATACCAGAAACGTCGAATTTTAGAAACCTAAGAAATAACGGACGGTTTCGGACATAATGTGTTGTCTCGTAAAGTATCAAGGGTATTAGACTGAGGGTGGATGAAAAAGTCAGACGAAAGAAAGGTGAGGGAGAAACACGGTAAGATCTTTAGTGAAAAATTTTAAAAAATTTAATTTCTCAAAAAAAGTCAAGTCAAGTCAAGTCAGTGAGTCTGCACAGACTGAGAAACGCTGGGATACTTAGCGTCGTGCGGTCCGGAGGGACAGGTAGTGATTGAGGGTCTCATAAAAAATCTAAATACCTTTGTAACTCTCCTTCCAAGACTTTAAAGGATATATCAGGGAGGGGGTTGTGTACGGGTCGGAGGAGGTGATAGTTACCGGGGTTGGTCTCACTATGTAAACCATGTTATCTACTTAGATGTAACTGTGTAGTATTAGTGGGGTTCAGGTATCAAATGTACTCCCAAATGAGAACCAAAACATGTACGACGTCCGAGTGTGTGTACATATACATATTACTGCCTATCGGTAATAACGCCACAGTACAAAAAACGACGGGATTTTAAGAACCACAAGACGACTAATTCTTGATACGAAAACACACACACGTGAAACTCATACATGGTACGGGACGAAGACTAGTGAAGGGGGACGACATGTCTTAAGGAACACAAGAAGTTTTAAATCGACTTCTCAGGGGAGGAGAATCTTTGAATTGGACTGTGGGGTCCGTCTCAGAAGAGTCGTGAACCTTGTATATGTAGTGGTAATATCTTGAACAGTATCAAATAATTTAACATGAGTAAATGGGAATAAGAAGGGGTCATCCGAGGAAACTCCTCTCTCGATCACAGAATAAGTTACAGAATGAATCGACTATGGATTGTCTACAAGTCATTTTTGTACGACGTACTTGATTACAGGGTTGTCAGCTACTTGTAAAAGGTCTTCTCGTTTGATTTCCATCTCCGAAAGAGGCTCCAGGGACCCGATTGTCTTTCATCTCGACCCTTGGGTCGTTCCAGACAAGGTAAAGAGACTGTGGTCCCACGCCGTTTCACATAGAGTGAGTCACGTCCCACGTTAGTCCCTTTGCCTACGGTAACTTTGGCCGATCAACACTCCAAAATTTCGATACTGTTCTACCCACCGTCGTCTGTAGTCTCCTCTTCAGTCACAAAAACTCACTTTTTCTGTATCCTCTTTCCTCTTTTTACTTAGAGCTTCAGGAACTCTTAGAAGACGAAACCTCTAACCTCAACCAGGCTTCTCTATGAACAAATAGCAGTAACAACTACAGGAACAATTACAACCGCAAAGGACGCACGGGGTGACCTAAGTCACGAAACTCATGTAACGAGTAGCTCCGTAGTCTCTTGTGAGACTTCATCCATGAACTAATAGAAACAGTTGGCGAACTCCTTTCCAGCCGAATTCCCTACATTTCTTTGACCGGTTGTCCTTAGTCCCAACTTAGTCCGTCGGACAGAGGAGTCGGATGTCGAAAAGGACTGTGGTAGCAGGGACGACGACGATTCAGTGAAGTCAGCACAGGCTGAGACACGCTGGGGTATCTACCGTCGGGTGGTCCGAGGGGGCAGGGACCCTAAGAGGTCCGTTCTTGTGACCTCACCCAACGGTAAAGGAAGAGGTTACGTACTTCCACTTTTCACTTTCACTTCAGTGAGTCAACATAGGCTGAGTATCGCTGGGGTACCTGACGTCGGATGGTCCGAGGAGGTAGGTATCCTAAAAGGTCCGTCCTCATGACCTCACCCCACGGTAACGGAAGAGGCTTGTGGTAATAGGGATCAACTTCCATTTTTCACTACTAAACCAGTAAACCTATACTCCATTTTCCGCGGTTAATTCCGCGAATCTCGATGCCTACACATCGAACCTACTCTTGACGTCGTCTCCACTCGTCTACTAAATTTGTCCGTCATCGATTTCGTCACCCCCGCCGCCCGTGAGGTCTCCTTGTCCACCACCCATCCAGTCCGAGAACCACCTTCAACTCACGTACAGGCAAAGTCCATATCGTCCCCCTCTTTTTCGTCACTCTCTTGAACTCTTTCAGTGTCCTTCCCTCACTGTAAGTCACATTAAATACGATGTCTCTTAAGGTCCCTTTCCAATAACTTAACCAATTCTCTTCAAGAAATTTTCGAAATTTTCTTGTCAAACTATAAATTTGAATGTTTAAACGTTTTTATTTTATGGTTTTTGTTTTGGATCTGTATAAAATTATACGTTCTACATGTTTTAATCGTCCATAAAAATAAAGGGAAACAGTAGTAGACATAGTGTAGTATTATGTAAAATGATACGAAAAGGAGAGGTTTTTAATTTTTTTTTAAAAAAAAAGAAATTTTTCAAAACAGTAAATAGAGTTTTTGGTCAACAACTCCGGGTTTTCCTCTAAGTCAATCTCCGAGGGATCTCAGATTTTGACTTCCTTTTTGTGAAATTAGGACTCCTTCCAGATAATATTTACGGAGACCTAAATTGAGTTACTCATTTTATCGCATAATCCTAAAAGATGTTTTAATTACGAAAATAAATAAGAGAATAAAGTTCATATGTAAACATCACTGGGTGTCATTTTCACACCAGAGTGTTTAGATTCTCAAATCCTTGATCTATACCCACAAAAGGTGAGGGTATAATTTCAATGAGATACTATTACTTAATCACGGGTTCATTTCCTGGTAAGCTCTACTCAAAATTAAGGTTTTCCGTGTCGGCTACTTGTAAAGACCCCTTACCATTTGATTTTTTATATTAATTTTGTCGTCGAATTAAGTGACATAATCCAATTCGCTTACACATTGAATCAAAATTTTCCACAACAACTGAGGACCCCCGCCCCCACCGAGAAAAGGAGGGGTCGGATTATCCGATTAATCTCAGTGATGTCCGTCAACCTCACCACTTTTGTGAAAATTTTTTAAGTAAACGGTCGTGATAGCTTAAACGTTATTCACCTCAGTCGTAGACTTTATCAAGTCATAAAGTGTATTACCGTAAAATAAATCATGAGATCTCACACAATTTACTGAGGGAGCTCGTAATTTCCGTAGTGAGGTAAAAGGTCCTGGACGCGCTTCAGACCGAGTTAATAGGAGAGGTGGGTGAGGTCCATTCACACTGGAAGGACAGACGTCACTCGAAACATTGAGGTCCATGAGTGCTACGAAGTGAAACGGAAAACAGGGGAAGACGAAAATAGGAAACTAAGGGAAGTCACCGTAATACTGAAATTCGACCCCATAGTCTGACCTCTTGAAACCTTGTTTATGATTTTGCTCCGGTACGTAACACAAAAACACCAGACCCCACTCCACCCGCTTCGTGACCCTCAACGGTAGCGAGCTTTCCGTCCTTCTCGACGAACACACCGACACCAAACCAGGGGAGAGAAGGGATCTTATCACTATGAGTTCTGTCACAACAGAGGTCACACAGATGTACGGACGATAATATCCCCTTTATTATACCTTCGTCCAGACCCGAATAATGTTTCATCTTGTTTATGATTTAATTGTAACGATTTAACGTTGGATTAAAAATAGAAACTTTAAGTCTCTAAACTGAAGTTAACGTATTTTGTAACATTTAATTTTAAAATCATCTCATATTACTGAAATAAGTTCTAAAACCTTAAATTTTCTAGATATATACCACTGTGAGAAAGGGGATCAACAAAATTTTTAAGAGTGAGAAGAAACGAAAATAATGGTAAAATGGAACCTCTGTATATATTTATATATGTATATATACATATGAGTATGTATATGTAAAAACATATATATATATAATACATATATATTATTAGTAGTGATCACCGACTTGAGAGAATACTCTCCGAAGTGTCATTGTTCACTGTAATTAAGTCTCATAAAATCTTCATAAAATACTTATACTTGATCGGGTTTCAAGGACTTTTATAAGTAAAGTCTACAAAATATGAACGAGAGACGATCACCAATTTCCGAATAACAATGCACCTCGTGGACGGATCACAATAATTATATTATTAGAGGTTACATTCGACTTAGGTCAAATTACTACTAGTAATCGGTTTTATCCAATCGGGGAACTTCTATGTGTCTCCAGTTCAATAAGTTGTGTCACTAAGAGTTTTCGACTAGGGGTATGGACGTCGTAGACACAATGGACCCTTGAATGGTCTTTCCGTCTAAGGACCAGGAATAAGGTCAGTATGACTCATTCTTTGAGACCCATGTCCCGGAACGGTAGACGAAAATTGTTCATGACGTTCTCAAACTACTCATGATTTCAAACTCCTGACGATCTAATGGTCTATCTATCTATCTAAGGGATCTTCCCCAAGAAGTCGAACGGAGAAGGAACCTCTCGATCATATTATGAATCCTAAAACTTGATAGACAAATATCATAAACCGGAACTTTAGACTATCTTCCAACCTTTTATAATAAACTCGGAAGAAATTTACAATCCAAACAAACGGTAAGATTCCCTCCTCTTTCTTCGAAAGTACAAAATAACCGTAAAGTCTTTACAGACGGACACCCTTGTTCTTCAAATGTTTTGTGAATCTTAAATATTAGTGTCAACATTGGTTTTTGACGGACACTATACACAAACAAGGAAGAACATCGAAGTTCTCGGTTTATGACTAGCTGTTGAATAACTCTGAAGAGGTCAAGATGTCTTTGAATGACTTAAACTTCTACGCTAACCTCATTAAAAATGTGTACAAGCTGAAAACCGTTCTCGTAAGTGCAACTCTTGACACCCTAAATTGGTAGACTGGGACACTCAATCTTTATGAGAACATCAAGATTGTACTGGTAAACCTGTGTCAGGGTTTGGAAACGACACACGGGAAAGTTCCTTAACCCCAAAGTTTGTATAAAGGTTCCTTCAGTGTAACAGTCTACTTACTCGTCAGTCTGTGACCACATCTGGTCCCGTATACGAGATTAGGTCATAAAAACCAGAGTAACAGTACTTAGAATAAAGAAATATTTAGTATTCACACTTCCTTCATTTTTAAAAAGGTTACTTCTCTGTCCGGTCCACCAGTGTCAGTACTACTAAGTTGAGACAGTATTTTCGTTGTATTCATTGTGTTTTCATTGTATTTTCGTCGGTGTCCTTTTCATATTTACTTACTTGTACGACACAGGGTTAATTTGGACTAAATGACTTCGTCCGGTATCCCACTTAAACCGGGAGGTCAGGGACGACATTCACTCACTAAACTTATACTGGATCACTTTATTGACTATTTTATTGGTTTTGACAAAACAAAAAAAAAAAATGTACAAAAAATTAAGTCAAAAACCCAAAGAAGGGGCTGTCAGGTGAGGTCATAAGAACGGATCTCTTAGGACATCCGTCTCCTTGGACCGCCCGATGTCAGGTATCCCAGTGTTTCTCATCCTGTGCTGACTCGTTGATTGAGTGTGAGTAGTCCAAAAGAAGGGGGTTTAATCTATAAGTGTCAACAGAAATGTGACTTTTTTGGTTTCTTAGAACAGTATCTAAAAAAATCCGGAATAGGACCTTAAGTCTAAACTTTTGACCTCAGACAAAAAGTTACTTTTCCATTTCTAAATCGTATCTTTTAAGAACCTAGAAAAACGACATAAAACACACACATTTCTAACATGTTCAAACAACAGACATGATATGTCAACTGGCAATTTAGTGCATCCAGACTTGGTGCACCCAGGTGAATGTGCACCTATAAAAAGTCATTCATGCACGATATTACGACGTACCACAGTAAACCAACTTAGACGTCCACGTTTGGTACCATGTTTCCTGACTGACATTTCAATTTGACCTAAAAACTGACGGACCCCCCAGTGACGGGGATTGGGGGTCCAACAAGTTCCTAAGTTGACATAAAATAAAAAGACAACTAAGAGGGGTCGAAGACGGGTCCATGATAAATGGTCAGAAAGAAAGTCGTCAACAAATTAGGAATCTATCATGAGTGAAATGAGAGGAAACTTTGGCTTGGATATAACTGAGTCTAGAGTCAACTCCCCGAAACCCCTCAACATAAATCAAAACACGAAATTCGTTCTACTTGTGTAACGAAAAATTTTGGTATGGAATTTAAATAAAAAATAAAAAAACTTAGATGTTTACGAGTAACTAGAGAAATGTAACTACCAAAAAAAGGGGGGTCTCCGGTGTTAGTCTCCTACCTTAAGGAACCACTGAGGTATTACGTCGACCATCGGTGCCTCATGAATAAGTAAGTAAAAGGTCTAGTAGTACTTCCTGTGAATTGACATTCAAACACATTTTGGTAAAGGAGGTTGGTCAAACGACACATCATCTTTCACTTCTAAGCTTCTTGATCTATATATGAATATATTAACCACTGAATCAAGAACCACTGAAATCGTATAGTATACTAAAACAAAGTAATACATTTAACATACGTTTTTGTTATATACTACTCTCGAGTAAAATATGAGGAAATAAATCACTAACGGATGAACCACGTTCTGTGACTCAATCCGAAGTACCCCCTCGTTTATAATGAACTACGGATCAGACAGGTATTCTTCAAATTTTTGATGATCTTCTTTAATTTTTACGTTCAATTGTTAACGTTTAAGAGAGAAAGATATATATATGTGTATACACACACACACACATATATATATACACATATCAAATTCCACACACACATATGTGTATGCACATGTGATATTTTTCATATGTATTCATCGATATTTATGTTCCCTCTTGATGTAATTTATAATATGTTCCTTTCACACGACAAATCCATTTCATTCTAAAGAAAATCGACACCTCAAAGATCTTCCGAAGTACCAATAATACTACAAACTCGGAAATTCCTACTCATCCTAAACCGGTAACCCTTAATTACCCTTCTTTAAAGATATGTTTCTGTAATGTGCGTGGTCCTGACGACTTTGTTCCCTTGTCGTACTTTCTAGTCTTCGGATCAAACCGACCTGGCACACCTCAACTTTCCCTGTGACTCTCTTTTGCAAACTAAATACTTGTTTCACTTTACCAAGGGTAAGGAGAGTGAAAACAAAGTAAAATATTTTGAAATAGCTCAAAAAAATAAACGACGCATGCCAAAAATGAGACACTTTGGTTAGTTATTATTTTGACCTTACCTCTTGTTTTGGATAGACCTTCAGTCACTACTACTAGAGGACCGTGTTCCTTATTGGAAACTCTTCAGGGAGATCCTGACCCGTGACTCTTTCGTTTATGGAATAACCCGTTTCTTTTATTATCTGTGGTATTCTGTAGAACACTCATGTCTGTAAGAAGTAATGCGAACTCCATCTATTATTCAGAAAGTATGAAACGTAGAGATGTTCGAGACACGTACAAAACGAAACTTATCTTAAACTATAATAGAAACGTTGAGACTTGGCACCTTTATCAAATACCCTCTCTATGACTATAACTTAAATCCCTCTTATACTAATAAACTGACAAATCTACATTAAAAAGTCGTCTTAAAGATTTGGGTTGTTTTATACCAGGAAAGTAAGTAAGTAACTTACTTATAAATAACACAAAGATGATTCGGGGTACATAGTAAAACACCCTTTAGTCTTCATGAGAATGAAAATTTTAATCAAATTTTAATCGTCAAATTACTGGTAAATGTTAATTGACGAAAACCTAACTGTTCTTTAAGGAAAACTTAATTATAATTTAAGAATTCTCGTATACTCGTAAATGGTCTTTATTTGATCATAGATCACAGAAAGAGACGTAGGTCCTTAGTTATTTCCGAGCCAAGACATAGACGGTAATCCCTTATCTGAAGTATCGACAGTCTCATAGACCAACCAGACTCTTTACCGGTCTAATTTCGTTTACCGAACTTCGTCAGTAAGTAAAATACCCGTATATCTCCGGTGACGACTTTTATACACTGAAGTTATAAGTGTAAATGGGGACATAAGGGTGTTTAAGAGGTCTTAAAACACCTCCTCCTTCCATACCTAGCTGTCTACATAACGAAGGGAAGAACCGTGACGTGTGTACAGGGTTGGGGAGGGGGTTGTAACTTGTCTATAACTTTGGTCCTGAGTCTTCCCGTACTCGGGACGGGTCCAGACCTATTTCCACTTTCGTGCTGATACGACCTCTGAGGTCAAAACACAAGAAAAGTTTCACTGAAGTTTTTATTTTTTTTTTGGTTTCACTGAAGTCACGACATTGATTAAACTAGGCTTTATACAAATAGTAGTCGGAACGAGAGAACTAATCTCTTAAACCCCTATGAAATAATCTTTCTACGATTGTTTACTGTTTTAAGACTATACCTCCCAAAAAACTTGACATAAGTGTCCGAAACCATCTTTAGTCGTCCTGGTTGTCTAGACGACCGTTTTGTTTCTACTAGATTTTAGTCACTTTATGTCTAAAATTTTCTATGACACAGAGTAATTGCAGAGTGACTGCATCCATGAAGGAGGGAGGAACTTGATGACAGAGGGTACCCGAAGACACTACGAAGTGTAAGGACCAAAAGGAGAGTGAGAACTCGATGAGAAAGAGTCGGAGGAAACGTCCGAGTCGGATAAGACATCTCGACCACTTATAAGGTCCTACGTGTTTCGAGCGAGGATCCGTAAAGGAGAAGAATGAGCTCAGAGAATATCCGTAAGAAATATTTGTATTGCAATCAAAGGACGACATCCGTCTGAAGACTTACCTAAAGAAGTCAGGGTAGAGTAAAGACTCGAAGTCACAGTCGACGGACGAGTAGTAGAGACACATAGGTTCCGACTTGAACTTTAAACCCAGAAGAAGGTCAATAAAGAACTCATTAACTTCCCGTGGTAGTGGGTAGGTCACACCGTTCAGTCTTCGGATCCTCAGTAGAAACGAAGAAGGGAGGGGAGGTCGTATCTGGTAAGTGTTCAAAACTGGTGTAATGACGACCTCATCGGTGGAGTAGAAGTAATGAGTCTAGGAAATGGTAGTGGACCTGGTACCGTTATCAAAGACGTGTCGACGGTGTCACAATGTCCTTATACTAACTGTCTCTCTAGGTCACTCTCCCCCACCGTAAATGATACGTAACGTCTCCTATCCTTAGAATCGGAACACGAATAGGTTTCGTCATCCGTTCCGTCGACCAAGTCTAAAGAGGGACTCTACACACAATGATAACTTTTTCGACCAGAACGGTGAGGACACCCGTAAAAACATGAGAGGGTACCCCCTGCAACAGAGTCCAAAGTCCGGACAACCTGACGTAATGCCCAATACCGAAGGATGTGACTGAAAGGACTTAGAGAGGTGTGTCCGGTCCAATGGACGACGCCGGACACCGCAGAAGTGTTATGCAGACAACACAGGTGTCACCGGCAAGTAGAAGTCAGGTAAAACCAACAAGGAGAAGTGAAGGGACTGGAGAGTTATAACCTCACTAGGGTAAGAGTCCGGAGCAGAGAAAAGACAACTGAAGGAGAGGTACTTAGACAGATTTGTAATGAAGGTCAAAGTACAGAACTCGGGAATGAACAGGGGGATTGAGGTTTGAGTATACAGATGCATAGACATCTACATGAACCAATATATCTAGGTGTCGCTAAAGATCTAACTAAAGATAGTCCGTCGAGTTTGGATAGTACCGGGTTTGTTTTGACTAAAGATGGGGGTTTGGAACCACAAAAGGCATAGTCTTTTCTGGTAAGACAAGATCAACGAGTCCAATCTTTGGAACCTCAACAGAATTGAGAAGAGACAGAGTACGATTGTGGAGGATGGGTAATCGTATCGAACAACTAAAATGGAATTTTCAAACAGAGTTTGTACTGATGAAAAGTGGTCGAAGTGACAATTTGGTGGAACCAGACCTGGTACTAATAGAAATGGAATTTAATGTTGGTATCGGAGGGTTGACCAGGTAGAAAGGGGTTGGGAGACAGACACAAGTCGTGTAGTAGAGTTCCCTAGCAAAAATTTCTCTGTAGTCTAATTTTAGAGGAGACCCGTTTTGAAAAACTTTTATGGAGTAGAGTTCCCATTTTCTATCACAACAATGGATGTTCTGGGAAGGACGATGACAGAGATTGAAAAAGAGGATCTGTGAAGTGAAACCGGAGACACTCTAAGGACGTCCTGTGATTCGACCGGAAGCGTGTACGAGACGGTCTAGGGAGGGGAGACAAGTGTACGGTAGTGGTCACTCCGAAAGAAAGTGAGTGAGACGAACTTATCACTGGAGAAAAGGAGTAGGAATCGAGGGGAGGAGGACAGATTTTAGAGTGGAGGGTAAAAGAGAAAGGAAGAGAAGGAATCATGTCTGATATACAAAGTGAACAAGTGGCAGACACTAGAGAGTACTCTCACATTTGAGGTGCTCTCATCCATAAAACAGAGAAAGGAAGTAGGGACTAAGGGACCCACAAACTTGTCAGGACCGCACAGACACGAGTCGTTTATCCGACTCACTTACTAGTGGTATCAGGCGAGATTGCGAGAAGTAGACGAGAAACCTCTCACTGATTTCTTGTTCGGCTAGGTGGACGGACTGGAGTGCAGTGTAAAAACAGGAGAGTGAGACATGGAAAAGTGGACCGGACGAAGCACAAGGAGATCCGACGGAGAACGGTACCCCAAGCAAGATGGACCTCTGGTAAGAGGAAGTTCGGGAAGAAGAGTCGACGGACGATCGAGGAGGAGACGGACTCCACAGTCAAGACCGCACTGACGACGTACGTTGCCCTTGGGAGATCAGTTGAGAGGTACAAGAAGAGGAAGAACTGTGAATAAAAAACTCAAACGGACAGGGTGTTCGGACTTTCAATACACTCTTGTATAAAAATAAATAGTGACATACGGCACGTCACAGACCGTATACACTCGAGAGTTATGTATAAACTATTCATCTTCTCACTCTCAAAACACCTATCTATTGAGTATATCTCTCCCTTCACCTTCACCGTAACCTCTCTTTATCGTACAAAATACACATTCCTTTCTTCGGCTTTTGAATCAAATACTTACAGATTCCCAATTTTCATTAAATTTTAAACACTTCCTAACGAATAACGTCAACGTAAACCGACCCACCCTCCGTCCCTTTCCTACCGATTTTTAGTAATAACACTAATTTCTCGTGCGTTGACGTCCCTCCGCAATCAACCGGGTCTCGATAAGGGTACGTATGAACAAAGTATCTCTGATTCCTGTCAACTCGTTTACTTTAACGTCAAAAGTTCAAAACTTACAACTACCCCCTTTTGTCTCACAGGACATTCAACCCACAAATTCGTCCGGACAAACCCTTCCTTACAGTCCGAATACGTCAACAGGCCCCTACTGTCTCAAACTTACCCCTACATCTCCTTCCTCCAAGATAAAGTATCTTGAAAACCGAAAACTCCCATCTTGGATGAGTCATCTCAGTCCCATTTATCACTCCCCCATTTATCACTCCCCCCACCCAGAGTTTCTCGTGAATGAGTCTATTCTTACACTGAAAGAACAGTGTGACCGCTGAAAAATTGTAAACGTATGCTCAAAAACACAGATAAAGGAAGGAGACAGAGTCGGAAATGATGTTTCCTGTCTCGACTTCTACGAACAGTCGGAGTACCGGTGTCACACGCGACACGGACCACAGTCATAGGTGTTCGTTCTACTTGAATGTCTTTACAAACAAAAATAAATAAAAAATTCAACAAAAAAAAATTGAAAAATAAAACATAACCCCATATCGACTAATTGTTACAACACTATTAAACTCCACTTGTGACTCCCCTGAGTCCGTATGTATATCGGTAAGAGGGGGTTTGAGGGGAAGGTAGGACCGACGGTGCATTGTAACTCGTCTCAAGGGACACGACGTGTCATCCAGAATGTCATCCAGGTAGGCAATGGGTAAAATTCATGTCGTCACACATGTACAGGTAGGGTTCGAGGGATTGATGAGGAAGAGGGCAAGATGAGGGGTCGTGAGTATTCAAGTAAGAGATTCAGACACTCAACAAAAGACAAAACATCCACTCAAGTAAACATAGAACTTTAAAAATAAAAATCTCCTTACTAAACCTCCCCTGAAGGGACCACCAGGTCACCAATTCTGAGGTACGAAGGTCACGTCCCGTCGCGTCCAAGCTAGGGACCAGCCCCTTGATTCTAAGAGGGGACACGGAACACCACACCGGCTTTCTAATTTCTTTCTTATTCTTCTTTTTGTTTTACTTTGTCTCCTTACTAACCCTGTTACTCTTTCACTCCCAATGTCTATTTGAAACCCTTCGGAACTAGATTAGGAAAGGACGACGGAGGTCTGTCGTGCTCCGTACTTAGTCTTCTTGTCCACAGACTCGACTGCCTAGAGACTCCCCCGTCTAAGGTGTCGAGGATAAACTCTTGAAGAGGCAGTGACAACATTTGGCCGACACACCGCGACTGGAGACCGACGATCGTAAACGGATGGAAAAGAAGTCAAGAGTACCCTTTGCCTCCGGTAGACCGGTGGTGAGAACCATACTCTCTGGGTACTCCGTGTAGTGACAGCAAAAATTATTGTGCAAACAGAAAGTGGGGTACGAGAATGTACTTTCAGAAGTCCTATTAATCAGTCTGAGAGGACAAATGTGATCCCCCGGGAGAAGCCATCGAGTACAGGGTGTCGACACCAAAAAGAGAAATCTTAGTTCTCACTCATCTTCAACTTCCTTCTCACGGTCTCACAAAGAAACGAATAAAATTTGGTCATTTGGAAATAGAATCATTTTAAACTTAAACCTTTCTGACGACACAACTCTATTATCCTTTGTAGGACCTAGGAGTTTTAGTGTTAAACGTTAAACAACTAGGAACGGTAACGAAGTCCTTGAGTCGTCAGAAGGAGAGTCGAAATATCACTCGGGAATCATGTCGAAAGGAAAAAAAAAGGGCCATTAACGTTTAATTTAAAATAGAAAAAAAAAAAAAACCACCCACCCCCATTCCGTCACAAAAAATTTTTTCAACAATTCCTGTCCATTCTGAATCATTTTACCTCTCGAAACTTCTGTCACTTGTCCACAGGTCTTATAAACGTAACTTTTGTTTAAGTTTCCTCAAGGATCTTGAAAGATATTGGAAAAGGGGTATTAGTCTCAATTCGTGCAGAACCGACTACTACCGTCACGGTTTGTTGTCGTCGATCACAAAGTCACACAAACAATACACAGTCAGCAACATGAATCTCACATATGTGTAAGTGACATTAAGAGGAATGTAGGGACACTCTATCCATGACAAAAAAGACAAATTACCTACACCTTTGACTCGGAGTCTCTCTAAATCATTGAATATGTCCTAGTGAATCGCTCCTTCACCATCTCGGTGTCAAACGTGGATCCGTCGAACCGCGGTTTAGTAAACGAAAAAATGTTCATAACCCAACCGGTCTTTCAAGTAAGCACAAAAAGACATTCTACAATGTCTTTTTGGACTTGTTTAAAAAACCGGTTGGGTCATGTAGATTGAGTTCCGTGACAAACGTTTTGTAAGATTATTCACAGAGTACGAATGAACCCACGAAGTACAAACAAAAGATCTAAAGATGATTTTCAAAGGAAGAAACATTTTATCATCAAATATCGTAGTCCTAGACGTTTGGAACACAGAATGGGGTAGGTTTGGGTGGATGGTTTTATCAGAAAGATTTTAGTCTTCTGATGGAACGGTGACGAGGGTAGACTATGGAAAACCCTAAGGAGAAGGGAATGTCCTTTCTGTCTGAAGAAATGGAGTGGACGGTCTGAAAGAGACGGGACAGTCGGTCGAGAGCGACGGGTCTCCGATCCGTCGGAGTGAGTGGACGTAGTCGAGGAGGGGTGGTCCGACTCTAAAGAGAAGGTCAAGGTCGGTCATCAGTAGAAAGACATAGTACCGAGGAACGAGAACTTACTCGACAAAGGAAAAGGATCTTTTGGGAAAGTATGACAGAATCAGATAAGGTCGACGATATCGTTTCATGGTGTCTGTCCTACCGCATACTTGTCGACTTTAAATAACGAGCGTCAAGACCTCTAGATCTCAGACTGCAGTCCCACGGTCGTACCAGTCCACTCCCGAGAGAAGACCGAGTGTCTGAAGAGTGACATGGGAGGAGTGTCCCACCTTCCCCGATCTCTAGTCATACCCCGAAGAAAATATTCCCGCGTCTAGGGTAAGTACTCCCCAGGTGGGAGTACTGAGTTAGTGGAGGACTATGGTAGTAGAAATCCTAAAGTCGTAAACTCAACCCCCGTTGAGTTTGTAAGTCTGGTATTGTGGATAAGAAGACGGTGACCGTCTAAGTAAGAAAAGTCAAGACTGAGATATTATAAGTAGTCTCAGGGGGATGGACTTTAAAAAAATTTACATGTACAGGACTTTAAGATTAAGGAACGAAGAACCTTTCTCCGGATTCATGGTCACACAGTCTTGATGGATTACTAAGACTACGTTGTCGGTCTAGTTGTTCGGAGACTTTACAACGACGAGACCCCAGTCCAAGGGGGGAAACCTTCTGGACCAACCCCGCCTCACGCACGCACGTGACACCGGGCACGAGAGTGGAACCGGTGGAACACACGTCGAAGGGAACCTCTGCTCGTCGAGAGCCTCCCGTCGGTGTCCTACGACCAATAGAGTCCTAGAAGTCGACCGTCACGCCCCGGATCGGATCGTGGGCGGAGGTGTTGACAACGAGACTTGCTGGTATAAAGCCATCGAAAAACGGAACACTAGGGGAGGACTAGAGTGAGTAACCGTTTGTCGCACTAAATAAGACTTTATGTCAAGTCGTTTCCGGTCCCTACCTCCAACAGTAAATTTCTTGACGGAAAGAAGTCTGAAAGAACAAACTCATTTCTCGTTCTGGAATGGAGAAAAGTAGAGAAGAAGATTTATATTTGACTGAGATTTTCACACCTACTAAATATAGAAGGAAGAGGGGTGGGGACTGTAAACCAAGGTCGAGATGCAAAACCGTTCTTGACTTTCTAGAGTGAAGGACGACCGGTGGCCAACCACGAAATTCTGGGCAGTCCCACATAGAATTTATTTTGACCATCACAAAGACTGACCATCGTAAAGACAAAGGTAGGAGTGACTGTCGTAGTGACGCGCCGTGACTTACTCCTCGGGACTGCGGCCTTCCGTCATCGACCCGGGTCATTAGTCGTTACACAATACTAAACACACGAGTATACACACATGTAGTCCGAACAACTAAGATTCCGTACTTTAGAGGTATGTGTGTCGGGTATAATCTCAAAAGAGGAGAGTGGTTTTCGTATATGACTCTTGGGTCGAGCGACTCGTATCGATATAAGAGTTTTATTGGGAGGACAAGAGGTTGTCGGAGATGACACACTTGGAGGGGGTGATATTTAGGTTTGATTTTTTCTACAGAGGAAAGGTCGAGTCCAAAATCTGATCACCCGTGTGTTGGGATAACCAACACAAAAACAAAAACCGGCACGGCACGTTTAACGTTAAAGAATCAAGGGACTGGTCCCTAGCTTGAACCCCGCTGACGTCACTTACGTGGCTCAGAATTGACGACCTGGTGGTCCCTTAAGGGACTAGGACAGTAGAAACTTGCAATAAAACGATCCGGAAAAATTAAAACTTGAAGAGACACCTATAATTAAAATTACTTTGTGACACAACTTCTTTTCTATCTCAATCCCCCTCTAGCCTCCTTTCCTTGTCTCTGTTCGTTTCTTATTATTCTCAGACATTGAGTTGTCGTTCGTACCGAATACTTCTAGTTCAACACAAAGACGAAGTACTTAGTAACAGTCTGTTTAATTCTTGTATAACAAAGAATAAATAGACAACAGTTCCTACGTCAGAGTCCGTAACTCTTATTTAGAACTAAAAGTATTCGAGTCAACTGTGATACCTCGGTGTCTCGTATTTTGAACGTAGATTATTCGTTAACGCTACACCTTGCCGTCCCCGATATTATGGTCGTAGTGAGCGTCGACGAAGGACACGGAACCGGGACCGTAGTCCCTAAGGAATCGTCCTTAACATGATCTGGTGCCCAAACAAAATAGAAACATTCTTTTTGAAGTTCAAAATCCATGTAATAAAGGGGTCTAGAATGTCTAACCCCTACTATTGAAAGTCGAACACAAACCACTCAAGAGTAGAGACACAGATAGGTGAAAGGGGCCGGAGGGAGGGGTAGAAGGGGATCACTCACTAGTCACTGACAATTTAAGGATGCCGTGCGAACAAATTACCCGTGGAGATGATACCTGACCAACATGTCAAAAGTGCGTGACAAATTACGATGACGAATTTATCAGGAATCTCCTAAGGATCGACTGACTTTAAGGATCATCTTTAAAAACAAACCGTAAGGACTTCAACTTTATACTTTTAATACATAATTAAACTAATTTTTATTTCCTAGAGTCGAACTTGTTGACACTCAGTCCTATATATCATATTTAGAAATTTTCTTGTTTTCATTGTTACATTTAGAAATTTTCTTGTTCTCATTGTTACATTTCATTATTAAATTTATAAACTTAATTATGGTTTCGTAGTGAAGGTGTTAAGGACATAATAGTTTTAATCGTCGTCACGGCATGTTGTACTTCAAATAAAAACTGAAAATTTCTCACGAGGAAATTTTGAGCACACGTCACTGTCTTTCGTCAGTTCAAACGGACCACCACCTACCTAACCTAACTAACTAGTGGTTCCCCGGTCCCGTGAACAAACCCACTACCTTTACATCTTCGAACAGTCTTGAGTAAATTGATATGAATTTTACCCACATAAAACAACCTACATTTAATACGAAGTTATTCAACTAAGAGTGATCAAAATTACAAGGAAGAAAATCATTGTAATTTGAATTACCTTAGAGACTGGAAATGATAGGTGACCGAGAGGGAGTTCTGACGAGGGACGATGATTTGTTGATTTACTTGATAAATTTCCAGTCAATCCATTTTAAGTCCTCGTCTCCTTCAATAATTCTTCGACCTTCGTGCAGCTCAAACAGTGACGGCGGGCTCCCACCACCAACTTTTGTATTCGGTAACGAACGGATCGACAGGGACAGTCACTCTACCAGATCCCACTAACCTGGGTTGAGTCCTTGTTCTCTCTCTGGTCTTACTTTACCAAAGATTTACATAGGGTTAAGACAAACCGGTCGACAACGCTTCGAGAAACCACTTATTGTCTTGAGTCCGGTTCCACCGCCTCCTTGACCCGTACGTCCTTATGCGGTAGTGGTTGCTGTTCTGGTTTTCTGGACAGCGGGACTCTTGGTTCTGGAACCGACTGGAAAACCTTACACTCAGGATGTCTCTTTCGACAAGAGAATTGGACGTCTAAGTTTCAGACGGCGAAGAGTAACAATGCTGTAAGACTGATTTCTTTGGAGAGAAGACAAAATGAAAACTAAATACGAAGAGCGGTTTCGAACAAACTTTCTCTTATTAAACCCTAATTTTGTACACTTATTACCTAAACACAAGGTAGACACAAGTGACCACGGGGGCGGGGGTGTGGGGAGGCAGGAGTTCGAATCGGTAGTTTAGAGAAACACACTTTGTCATCGTCTTACACTTCCGGCCATTATCACTTAGTATCGACAAAAAAAAAGGTGGTCGTTGGAAATCTATACCCGTATCTCCTTTCTTCCATTAAATAAGTGACTTATGATCTTAATAATAGATAACACTTACTTGAGTTTTGAGATACCTGTTGTAACAGTAGAAAATGTCAAAGACTATACCAGATCATCGTAATATTCATTAGGACAATTCGATTAATTTCCTAATATTCGCGTTAAAATAACAAAGATTATGATGAAATTTCATTCACCCGGTAAGTGACCCGGAACCTTGGAAAAAAATTTTATATTATAATACCATAAAAACTGTTGATGTCAATATGTGTTTATAATTTCAGATGGTACGTTTAGTCGACTAAATGTTTCACATTTCCGTCAGACTGATTCCTTGAATTTTCTAAGAGAAAAAGTTAATTTCTTTTCATTGTTGTAATTTTCATGTTTTTTTAATTCAACTCACTAGTCAGAGTCATCGGAAACAAAAACGAGTTGTCTTCGATAAAAATTGAGGAAGAAATTTTTTTGAATGGTAAACAAATGTACAAACTCTATTGGAAATATTACTTCAACAGAAACCCCAGTGGTAAATAATTATGTTTAAACCAATATAACAGTAATTCGGGTCATAAATAAAAAGGAGGCAAAACCGTCTAACTTAGGTATCTACCAGGGTAAAGACAAGTACTTTACACTGTGTCGGGGACAGTTACCCATCGAAGTCCTAACCACAATTCTCATCGTCCGGAAGCCTACACGAACAAGACCGGAACATACTAGAAGTTCAAAATAAAACTAAATAAACTAGGATTGTACCAACGTAAGGGACTACAGTAAGAAGGGGACGATATATGTCGTCGTAAAACACATAGCAAGATTGATTAACAAGTAAATCGGGAGTCTGTTTACATTAAACCAGAAACACCAAAAACGTAGAATTAGTGTGTAGAGATAACGACAAAGATTATAATCACTATTTCTCATCAAGAACAAACTTCGTTCTACTTTACCATTACGATTTTTTATTTCTCCCGAACCTTCCACTTTTGGAATAATTTTACAAAGAATTTTCCGAGCCAGAGTATGAGAAAGATCATTTACCGTCACGTAGCCCCGAATACAATGGGAAAGAGAAAAAGTCGCAAATAACGTCGCGATATGTAACTATTTCTGAACCTTATACAAGTATGAAAGTACTTACAAACAAAGAAAGGTGCTAATTTTCATTCGAGTATATTTTAAATTTAATCAACAAACGAGATACGAACCACTAAGACCTTAGGAAATGATTCATGACAAACCCCCTGAACGAGGTCCTTAAGTAAAACTTAGTCCTAACCTTGCTGGGGTTCAGGGTCGAAGTCGTCACGACGGACTGAGAATCCTGTCTTCCTTTTCTTGGCCTGTAAGGCGACATGTTCACTCATACACGACGGGCGTCCGACAACCTGGGCCCTTCGGATCTTATTGGGTGGCACACGGTCCTCCTTCTCGAGTGACGACACGCCGTCACCACTACTCTCGGGACCCCCCTCCGAAGTACTGAGACTGACCCGGGTCGTGACTTTGAGAGACCCGGAGAGTCAGAAAAACGAGATTCATTCACCCAGTGTAAACTAATAGACACGAAAGAGGTACAGATTTTATGCCACTTACCGAGGGACCCTCTTTCTACTCTAGTTCTATTCTCTTTAAACCCAATTTAACAAAAATATACGTAAGAATACAAACAGAAGAATAAAGAGTATGGGTACGACGGACGTGTGGATCTGATCCGCCGGACACGAACAAATAAACATTGACATGAACCCACAGAGAGGAAGACTTCGGGACGACCGTAGACGGGGTTAGCGGATTGTCCGTCAGTGACAGCCTTCGGTCCGTCAAGAAGTGGTGCCGACACAATAAGTTTATAAACCTTGAAAAGAAAGGTCCTACACATGGTTTTCGACGACACATGTAAACTTATAGAAATCACTGTGTAGAAATAGGAAACTCCTCATCGGTTTTCAGTAAGTTTCCTTTACGTTCAACGATATGTGTATTGTGGCCAAAACTACTTTTGCCCTCCAAACTGAGACTTCAACTCATTAATCGAACTCTGTGAGTCTTCCACCAAAGTCTTCGACCAAAGTTTCTCCTTAATATTTTCCCTCCCTAATAATTTTATTCACCCAACGGAGAGTTCCATACCAGACCTATACACAAAAATTCCTACAAATTTATGGATGAAAATCATGACCCAATGGGGATAGAGACAAGTGTGTACGCATGTTCATATGTGTAAACACACAAAGTATACTTTATTTTCGGAGTTGTGGTGGAGGGGGGGAGGGGTGGGGTAGGACACCTGAAAGAGTCTGAAGTGTCATGAGTTCCCTTTTGTGGTCTCACCGTCGGCCCTTAAAATTTAGGAAAAAATACAAAAATAAATTATCAGTGTTGTGCAATATCCGAAAAAGTGACTTTCTTTTTGACTCCGGTTCTTTTCCAACTCAGTGGGGCGTCGTCCGACGATATCTAACAGGGTTCTTCGACAGTGACGACTTGTTACAAAGGAAATAAATAACCCTTTTTTGGGGTTTACAAATCTTTATCGTGAAATTATACACAGATTATTCGTATTACTTGTAGGTCTGACATGATACACTTTCCGAGTTTCATAGAGGAGTAGTTTCACTATTAATTTCAAGTCATTCACTTTACTCCCACTATTTGACGAGAACCACGTCCGTACTAAGGATATTATTCGCGACGGAAATTCTTCGGTAGGCACGTGAAAGTAGGGTCGCTCATGTCTGTTTCCTTTACCGACGGGGGGAGAGTATTTAGGGGGGTACTTTCGCACGCTGCTCGAACAAGAAAAAATAGTTCTACTACCCCAACAAAATGTATCAAAAAAAAAGTTCTAATGACACAAGTAGGGTAATAGAAACGGCCGATGAAAATTAAAGGGAAAAGGTACTTCAATAGTCAAAATGGTGTGAACTTTAGACGTGGGACAGTAATTATAGGTCTCATGGGCCACAAAACAAAAAACCGTCAACACAACACATGAGGCTAATATTGTATGGAAACTTTGCTAGAGACTAAAAAGTAATCTTTCTTAGGTATTTCCTACACTACGATAAGTCTACCCCGAACGTCACATAATGGGTTTATAAACACTAAAAAGCGACACACTAATCGTGACTTTATGTTACTTGTCTGACTTCACCGATTGAAATTAAAATATGAACCTTATTGTGAAACTTTAATAAATTTTTATAAAATATGAAATGACAAACGGAAGTCTATGACAAGTATTACCAAACTTCTATATATATGTGTGTGTGTTTTTTTTTTAAGTGATATCTTAAACTTTTTAAAGGATGAAGTTTCGACAGATATAAACAGTATAATCGTTTAGTTTTGACATGAGGAAATTAAAAGAACAATAAAAACGGAAGGAGAGAGAGTCGTCATTCAGTGTACTAAAAAGCACCTCAATACATACTCGTCATTGTCAATTCATCGTAAAATGTATTAATGACGAGAAAGGAAAAGGAAAGTCCTGAGACGTCTGTCACCCCGGTAGGGTACGCTCCTGGATGTGACACCGACAGATGAAGTTCCCTCTTTCTTAACCGACACCCTTTCCTGGTTCCATACTCTCCTGCTATGAAATTCAAAGAAGTTTACTTGTAGGACACACAGACTCTTCATAATTATAGACGAACCATAAAGGTTTGAGACGTCGGACAGAAAAACTTGAATCTCATATCTCACAAGTTCCCATCATCGTTTCACTGAGAGCTCCGAATTATAGGGGTGGTTTGAGTCGGGGTCTGAACTCTTAACCGGAACTCGTCACCCTTACGGTAACGTATTTCCAGAAACCGACGGATCTCTTTTGGTGTAATCGTCCTCGCGTGTGTCCATTCCAGACAAGTGACGACGTTCGTAAAATACTTTGTACGGCACGCACTGTGTAGGCAATCTGTGAACTAGAGAATAATGATAAGTGAACTCGAAACACCTTTACGAGTGTAGAAGTCCATTTTTCTTAAAGTATACAATAGTGGAAAGAAACTTGGAAGGTTAAATATAGAATTTGACTCTTCACTAAACTTCAGACAGACATACACATAAAAAAATGAGAAACGGAGAATTTGAAATGTAACTCCTACAAGTTTAAATTCATTCTTCATGAAGTCTGGATTATATTCACCTTCCGCAAAATAACGTGACAACTTTCACACCTTGCTTATTGAATTTGTCCGAAACATGTCTATTTACTGTAAAGACGTACGGGACCATATATAAGGATAGACACGTTAAGTCATACACTGTCATCTCTATTAGTCTATTTTAACATACGTGGTTTGTACTTTTGATCGGACTTATTTAACCTCGGTATAAAACACAAAACCCCTTTTTTTTAGAAATTTCACATGGAACAGAAGTAAAAGAAATTATCATAAGTCGTTCGTCTTTACCCTCGTCGTTACCTACGTGAACTTTTTACATTCGGATAGAGAAAAAGATATTAATATACAAGTATTACATTACTCACAAAATACCTATCTTTTACCCTTTCATCTTTTTACCATTCATGACTATTTTACACTAGAAGAAAAGAAGTATTAATAAGAGGCGTGTCTCACATCATATTACATTCTATACATATTTTATCCGAATATTAAAATTTTTTTCATAAGGGTTTACGAAAAACTAAAAGTAAAAGGATAAAACGTATCTCAGGTTCAGAGTCGTGTCCATTGGGTACACTCACTGAATCCTATAAAGTAAGATATATAAAGAGATATCAAGATTTTAGAATTTGGACACTTCCAAAAAAGAAAAACCGCAAACCGGCGACAAATTAATTTCACCCTATAAATGCATGAAGAGACGTAGGTAGAAAAGAACGATCTATTATGTAGTGCCCGTCGGGAGGTCCAATATCACCGAGGTTAAGTAAGAAAGAATTCCCGACGTAGTATAAAGTGTGACACCTATACGGCATAAAATAAGTCGAAAATTTTAAAAACCACCTATGACAAAGACAGAAAAATAGTGACAACTATGATTTTCAGAGATATAACCACGAAAATCAAGGCCCCCTACCTAAGGGTTCCCATCCTATCGACCCAACTTCTGTGAATTTAATGTATTAACTGGGACATCCCTTGACGTCTCAGAAGACATTTAACTTCCGAATTCGCGTTCTTTCAACAGAAGATTCCATATAGCACGGCGGGTCGTTTTGGACACCCGTCTTGGACTGTCACGTCAAGGTAGTCCGAAGTCGACGGTCGAGTCGCACCCGCTCTCGTTTCACACCCTTCGACCTTCCCTCGTCCGAGACCTACGAGTCGGACCCTCTTTAAGGTTCTTTCCGTCCTCCCGGTTCATCGGTACGTCTTTAGACGTCTACTCTCGAACCCCCGGTTCCCCTCCCCTCAGGACCCCTATCTTCGACCACAAAGTCCGAGGGTTCAGGTACCTTAGAAGTCATTCTCAAAACAACTGGGACAACTCCTCGAAAATTTTAGGTAATATATATATACCTAAAATAATAAATAAAATAATGTCAGTGTATAACATTATTTTTACTCTGAGGTAAAAAGGTGGATATTCTAACAATTTCCATTAGAAACCTCAAAAGTAAACAAACGAAAGTCGGTATTTTGTCATGAACCTCTCTACCGACTAAGATTCTGACCGGATATACAGACTTGACATATCCTCCATTTTCAAATTGCACGTCCCTTCGTCAAACTACCATACGCAGTCCAGGACTTACTGCAGACATGGGAAACTGGATCTCTAAAGGAAAGATCTTCAGTTTGGATTCTTTTGTTAACCGTAATACTCACTTTCAAAGGTATTGGTACTACTAACACTGTTCAACTAAATATTATCACTTTTTTTAGTTAGTCAGAAGTTTGACACACAAACTTGTATCTCTTTACAAATCTATTTAATAGGGTCTCCAACTGCTTGTAAAAGACATTTCCTGGTCTATCATTTATGAGAATAGTGTTAATGTGTCGAGGCTACAACACCGGGTATCTGAGTCCATCTTATGTCTACCGATCACAGACACAAGATCATTTTGACATAAATGGTTTTGTCATCTCCTAATCTAAACAGGATATCTGTCCTCAGACGGTTGGAATCGAAACAGGTTTACATTATAGTTTTATAAAAACTTCTCAGTATTATGCCCTTTTACGAATATGATGATCTTATTCACTTTTTTCACATAGGTAGTTTCACACGAATATCGATATGAGACGGTCACATTCAACCCGAGTCCCTTACTAAAATTCACCAACACACAGATTAAGTATATACACGTGTAAATGTAACACATATACACACAGTCCATATTTAAATGAAGTATCCTTTCCCGAATAATATTCCTATATAAGATTTTCGAATAGACACCGATGTAGACTCACCACCCTAATACGAGAATTATAAACTTTGGGTACAAAGTATGTCATGTATTCCTTAGTTAAATTATATGAATCTCTTATCCTAGAATGACGATAAAATAAAGATTTTAAGTCTACGGTAATACAAAGAGAAAACGAATTTTAGTTAGTGACTGAGAATCTGGGAATGAGTGGAAAGTATAAGAAAAGGGTGGTGGGACAGCGAGGGACAGAAGGTGAGTAGCCCTCGCTTCTACTTTGTGTCACAATTTTCCTTCCTCCCAAACCCTTATATGACATATACAAATAATACGAAGTAGGCATTGTTTTAGTTCGTGAGAGAGTTTATACGGTACGAGAGACTAAGAGAAAATGAAAAATTTTTAAATGAAAAGAATTTTTAAATAGACTAAAATTAACCTCCTGTTAACGAAATGTTGTAACACAACCAAAGACGGTATGAGTTACACTTAGTCGGTATCCTTATATATACCTTCACTTTAGCGAGTCAGCACAGACTGAGAGACGTTGGGGCACCTGACATCGGGTGGTCTGAGGAGGCAGGTACCCTAAGAGGTCCGTTCTCATGACCTCACTCAACGGTAAAGGAAGAGGTCCTCTAGAAGGGCTGGGTCCTTGGCTTGAGACCAGAGGACGCAACGTCCGTCTGCGAAATTGGAGACTCGGTGGTCTCTTCGGGGTCCTTATGTATACAGGGGAGGAATAAAAATTTATACTTCATCAGGGAGAACACAAATTGTCTGGACGTGGGTCAAGGGTCTGTCGAACACAGTGAGAGTAAACAAGTGCGTAGGGAAACACCACACACGACAACTTCACACACAACTTATTCACATATTCTACTGAGAAAGCACAAGGTATAAACCAAAGAATGAGGTAACGATGTGAGTAATGTATAGTGTTTATTGTTGACTTAACATTTTAAAAATGTAGAATTAGTTCTAAAGGTGGGACAGTTGTGGGAACTTGTCCCAGTTTATAGTTTGATTTATATCGAAGTTGACACGATGACTCACTGTACAGGAAAGTGGTTTACTTTCACGTCATGAACCCAACGATAACGAGCATTCGAAACCCAGAGAACTCATTTGAAGTATCCAACTTAATAGTCTTTGCCACTGAATTCAACACCGGAGCAGGAAAACAGGTGGACTAGAAAAAGGAGACAAGTCTTTCTCCTTTTAACAACCATTTATTACTACACTATTATAACAATAAACAAACTTCGAAACATTTTTATATGTTGAGTAAAAACGATATCGGAAATTAGAGAGGGATTTTTAGTGAACAACGACCCTCTTGACACAATTTTACGGATCGACCTTTGTACGACTTCAGTGTGCGATACAAAATTGTTGACACATAAGGTCACGGAAAATACCAACTCAAGTGTAGTCTGTAACTTTAGGTCTTGGTCCACGGGTAAATCTGAAGGTAACACAAGGACTTACTATTTTCTTTTTCTCTTCTTTTACTCGTTAAAAAAAAAGAGAACGGAATGTTTCACGTCGAGATATAAAAACAAACACACACACAACGCAAATCAAACGTAGTAGGACACGTGACCATCGAGAGGAAATAATTCACATTTTATATAGAGGAACACAGTCTATTGAAAGGGGTCTACCGGGTAGTCTTCGCCAAGTAACTTGCCTTTATGTCTGTTCTCAATTTTCTTTACTCCACCCTTTCTCTCGTAGTTCTCTTTCTCGGTCTACTCTGGCTTCTGTATTTCTTTATTTCCTTCCGTGCCTGCCTTCACCACCACATAAATGAACGGATTATTGACACTGACGACGGGTAACTCTGGATCGGATCAAAAACACCTCTGCGACTTACTTCCGACGGGTAACTTTATTTTGTGTTTCAGTGTAGTAAGAGCAAAATGACTAGAGTATAAACCAAAAATCGACCTACCGGAAATAATGTTTCACAAACTAAAGATAAATTACATTTTGAAGTGAACCCATTTACACACATAAGGGTCAATAAAACGAAAAATTTGTTATTTTAATTTTTACATATAAGACACACCTTATCTAGGATAAGAAAGATAGAAAGACTCTGACATTGAGGTCTGAAAGTCACCTAGTCGTTTTTTTAGTGAAATGGTCTATAAACCCAATACGAGATATTTGTGGACCTGACAAACTTTAGAGACCTAATTAGAGGTAAAAGTCGAAAGCAGAACCACAAATAGTCCAGGAGTCGACGTTTGTACTACGAATGATTGGTCACTCAGGAAACATCTTCCTTAGGGAAATTGTAAATTGACCGATTACCTTCCCCCTTTCTGACTATAAACTCAGTGTATACAAAGAACTTAGTGATCTTAGTCCTCTTTAGTACTAAGGTTCGGTCTACTGTGAAATTTCGTCCACGAGAATGGGACCCCAGTCACCTGGGAAAATCTTTAAATATCTGTCTGAAGTCCTTACAGAGTCTTATAGAACTTTAATACAACCTAAACCCCTCCCTCACCCGTCTTTCCTCTCCTCCCAAGTATCGAAAAGTGTCGAGGTTCGTCGAGGAAATAATCCAGGGACATTATTTCCCGATTGTAACGTAATTTTCTACATTGTAGAAAAATTACAATTAAAATTTGACTTGAAGTGACCGAAGAATAATTATTTCTGTTTTGAAAAATTTTTGTTTATACAAAAATAAGTAATGAGATCGCCTATAGATTACTCACAGACGAAACACAGACCGTAACAATATCCGGGACCCCGATATCGTCACCTTTTTATTTTAAGGGACGGGAACCCCCTCGTACGATTACTTCCTTCTGTGTGTTACTGTCCTTTATTTTACCCAATGCAGTCCACTGCATCTACTACCGGTCTTATTTCATCCCTCATTGTACCACGGCAAAAGTTAGTCCACCAACCCCTCCGAGGGGTTTTCCCGTAGTATACTTAATTCTACCCTTCCTCTCACTGGGTAATCGATAGACCTCCGAAAGAAAAATGAGAACTAGAATCGGTTTTCCGACTCTTCCCTACCTCCCAAAGAAAAAATACATTGATAAGTCAAGTCAAGTCAAGTCAGCGAATCAGCACAGACTGAGAAACACTGGGGTATTTAACGTGGTACGGTCTGGAGGGACAGGTAGTGGTTGAGGGCCTCAAATGAGTTTGAGTACAGTAGCTCAGTCACTACTGTAGATCGGTAGAGTAGGAGACAGCAGGGGAAGAGGAGGACGGGGGTTAGGGAGGGTCGTAGTCTCAGAAAAGGTTACTCAGTTGAGAAACGTACTCCATCGGTTTCATGACCTCAAAGTCGAAATCGTTGTCAGGAAGGTTACTTGTAGGTCCTGACTAGAGGAAATCTTATCTGATCAACCTAGAGGAACGTCAGGTTCCCTGAGAGTCCTCAGAAGAGGTTGTGGTGTCAAGTTTTCGTAGTTAAGAAACCGTGAGTCGAAAGAAGGGTCAGGTTGTGAGTGTAGGTATGTACTGATGGCCTTTTTGGTATCGGAACTGATCTGCCTGGAAACAACCGTTTCATTACAGAGACGAAAAATTATACAATAGATCCAACCAGCATTGAAAGGAAGGTTCCTCATTCACAGAAAATTAAAGTACCGACGTCAGTGGTAGACGTCACTAAAACCTCGGGTTTTCGTCAGACTGTGACAAAGATGACAAAGGGGTAGATAAAGGGTACTTCACGACCTGGTCTACGGTACTAGAAGCAAAAGACTTACAACTCGTAATTCGGTTGAAAAAGTGAGAGGAAAAAGTGAAAGTAGTTCTCCGAAAACTCAAGGAGAAGTGAAAGATGGTATTCCCACCATAGTAGACGTATAGACTTCAATAACTATAAAGAGGGTCGTCAGAACTAAGGTAGAACACGAAGAAGGTCGGGTCGCAAAGAGTACTACATGAGACGACGACGACGACGACGACGACGACGACGATTCAACGAAGTTAGTACAGGTTAAGACACACTGGGGTATCTACCGTCGGGTGGTCCGAGGTGGCAGGGACCCTAAGAGGTCCGTTCTTATGACCTCACCCAACGGTAAAGGAAGAGATTACGTACTTTCACTTTTCACTTTCACTTGAACGAGTCAGCACAGACTGAGAATCGCTGGGGTACCTGACGTCGGATGGTCCGAGGAGGCCGGTACCCTAAGAGGTCCGTTCTCATGACCTCACCCAAAGGTCACGGAAGAGGCTACATGAGACGTATATTTAATTTATTTGTCCCACTGTTATATGTCGGAACTGCATGAGGAAAAGGATAAACCTTGGTCAGACGACAAGGTACAGGTCAAGATTGACAACGAAGGACTGGACGTATATCCAAAGAGTTCTCCGTCCAGTCCATCAGACCATCAGGGTAGAGAAAGTCTTAAAAGGTGTCAAATAACACTAGGTACGTCAGTTTCCGAAACCGTATCAGTTATTTCGTCTTTATCTACAAAAAGACCTTGAGAACGAAAAAGGTACTAGGTCGACTACAACCGTCAAACTAGAGACCAAGGAGACGGAAAAGATTTTGGTCGAACTTGTAGACCTTCAAGTGCCAAGTGTATAACAACTTCGGACCGAACCTCTTAAAACTCGTAATGAAATGATCGTACACTCTACTCACGTTAAGACGTCATCAAACTCGTAAGAAACCGTAACGGAAAGAAACTCTAACCTTACTTTTCACTGGAAAAGGTCAGGACACCGGTGACGACTCAAAAGGTTTAAACGACCGTATAACTCACGTCGTGAAACTGTCGTAGTAGAAAGTTCTAAACTTTGTCGAGTTGACCTTAAGGTAGTGGAGGTGATCGAAACAAATATCACTACGAAAGATTCCGGGTGAACTGAAGTGTAAGGTCCTACAGACCGAGATCTACTCACTAGTATGGTAGTACTAATAGAACCAGCACTTCTAGAAAAAACATGTCAAGAGGACACATAAGAACGGTGAAGAAGAATTATAGAAGACGAAGACAATCCAGACATGGTAAAGACAGGAAATAGTTCGGGTAGAAACGTACTTAAAAAGGTAACTATAGAGATTAAAAGAACTTCTCTAGAGATCAGAAAGGGTAAGACAACAAAAGGAGATAAAGAAACGTGACTAGTGACTCCTTCCGAAAGACTAGAGAAGAACGATAAGAAACCTTGAGACGTAAGTCTACGAATAGAAAGGAAAAGAGGAAACGAAAAGTGAAGAGAAGAAAAGTGTCGATAAACATTCCGGAGGGGTCTGTCGGTATAACGAAACTACGTAAAGAAAAGGTACCCCTACTAGAACTAGGGACAGAGGACATGTTTCAGTGCTTGGAGTCAGGTATCAAGTAGTCCGTGAGATAGATAGTCTAGGTAAGGGAATTTAGATAAAGAGTGAGGGTGACATATTAAAATTCGCTAAACTAAATCCAGTATGGACTTACCAGATCACCAAAAGGGATGAAAGAAGTTAAATTCAGACTGAAACCGTTATTCCACAAGTACTAGACTCGGTGTCAGTCGAGGACCAGAACAAAGACGACTGACATATCTCGAAAAGGTAGAAACCGACGTTTCTTATATTAGTCAGACTAAAAACACAACTGGTAGACCACTACAGGTACACATCTCAGAAGAGAACACAATTATACATTGATAATTTACAATGTGTAAGTAACTTTTAAACCTCTTACACAATGCACAAAGAAAATGATCGTCCTCTTTCTTTGTTTCCAATGAAACCTTTATAACGCCTCTTTCATCTTTAGTATTCGACTTTTGTACTCAGTACATACGTAGACAGTGGGTCTCTAAAACTATAACAGTCTAGAAGACATATATGTGTGTACATACGTGTACACGAGTGCCCGTGGAAGTGTCATCTTATGGGACATACACTAAAGGTATAGGAAGGAAAAAATAATTGACTACTTAGTAGAGTCACAACTTAGGTGTACACATAAGTACCGACACATAACTACACCTGTAACACACGGTCCAATATGTAAATAACCGATTAGATAACTTTTTTACACATCCAGCACCCATTAAACAACGATAGTTTGATGAAAGTGTATGTATGTATTTGTGTGGGTGTGTACACACGTATGTGTGTACTCTCTCTCCTCCCTCTCTCTTCTGGAGACATCTTAAACAATTGAACAATTAGCGTTTTTACATTCTACCACGGACATTCTTTTCCAACAGGGCCCCGAGGAGAGACGGTCTCCTACTGATCCTCCCTTTCTTACGACTTAAGTAGTCATCGGAACTTTTACAATCTCGTTTTTTCGTTCCCTTTTATAAACTTGAAAAAATTTGTTCGTGAAACTGATCAGAACGAACCCGTAGTTTCATTACGGGTTCGGTCGCACGACGAGTCCTGAAAGGTAACATGGACGTGAAAAGGAGAGACATCAAAAGACTGGAGAAAGTCCAAAAGAGAGGTATAACTACCGAGAACTTCGGACTTCTTCACTTCAGGTATTGCGTCATCTTTTGGAGAACGCCAGCTTGTGTAGTTTCTGCGTAGGCCCGTCCAATCGAAACCACCGAGAGGACTCGTCATTACTCCGGCCACCGGTTTGAGAGTCATCGGTGTGTCTGGTTGAGTCGTCCGGTCACACTGGTGTCCAAGGTGCAACAGAAACTAGGTTAGGTCAGGTCAGAGGAGTGGAAGGTCAACACTAGTACTCTTCGTGGTCGTTCTTACGTATACTACGTAATTAAGTTGACACGACACAATAATAAATACCTCCGACTAATAATTTGAGGAAGAGATTCAACAAATCCAAGATCAGTCTGTTGCTACCACACTACCACGTCGACGGATGTCTCCCGGAGAATCTGACCTCCTCTTCCCCCTCTTATCCGATCTGTTCCTTCCGTAGAGTCTCCTCAATTATGAACTCCTCAATTGACTTGGTACTTCCACTCCCCCTCAAACACTCTTTGTTCCTGTAAAGGAAGGTTCCTTCGTCGTCCTGACCCACCCTTCTTTCACGCAAACCTAGAACATAAGGTGTTCTCCACACGACTTCCGGACGTGACTCCGTGACTTACCTCGACGACCCTATCTTGACTGAACTTTCTATGCACCCTCGATCCTGGATGTCCGGTACCTCATCCCGTACCGCAGAGTCGGAGTCGCGGTCTCTGTAAGACCCGATCTTCCCCTAACAGGAGACATAAAATCGTACAAATTGTTGTAGGGATCGGAAAGGAGCAATCTACAGTCATCGTAAAGAACCGGGTGAAGACTGTAGGTTTTTACAGACGTCCGTATTGGTTCACAGGGGACCCCTGTTTTAGTAGGGGTTGAGCCTTGGTCTATCCTCTTTACTTCGTTTCTTGTGGTCCGATCAAAAACATGACAATTATAGGTTTGATTTCGTCTTAACCCAGAACTCAACTCAACCGAAATGACTTGAAATCTCGGACACCCTACAGAGACACTTCGACTACTTATTTGTCCACGTATGAACCAAAATATCGGTTTGTGTCTATTGACTCGAGTTCTAATCTTTACCTGAGTGCTCAGAGAAACCTTCTTTTCGATACTGTTTGGATCTGTCTTCGGACCATCCGATGTCAGGTACCCCAGCGCTTCTCAGTCTGTCTTGACTCGCTGAAGTGAAAGTGAAAAGTGAAAGTACGTAACCTCTTCCTTTACCGTTGGGTGAGGTCACAAGAACGGACCTCTTAGGGTCCCTGTCCCCTCGGACCACCCGACGGCAGATACCCCAGCGTGTCTCAGCCTGTACTGACTGCGCTGAATCGTCGTCGTCGTCGTCGTCGTCTGTCGTATAATTTTTCGTCTCTGTAATGAAACGGTTGTTTACAGGTATATCAGTTTCGATATCAAAAAGGTCATTAGTACATACCTACACTCTCGACCTGGTATTTCTTCCGACTCACGAATTCTTAATTACGAAAACTTGATATCACAACCTCTTCTGAGAACTCTCAGGGAACCTGACGTTCCTCTAGGTTGGTCAGGTAGGATTTCCTTTAGTCAGGACTTATAAGTAACCTTCCTGACTACGACTTCGACTTAGAGGTTATGAAACCGGTGGACTACACTTCTCCACTGAGTAACCTTTTCTGGGACTACGACCCTTTCTAACTTCCGTCCTCCTCCTCCCCTGCCGTCTCTTACTCTACTAACCTACAGGTAACTGAGTTACCTGTACTCAAACTTGTTCGAGACCCTCAACCATTACCTGTCCCTTCGACCACACGACGTCAGGTACCCCAGTGTCTGAGGTTTTGCTGACTCGCCGACTTGTGGTGGTCTTTGGAGTCACCATAAACATGTAACTGTTTCCTGTTCGAACTAAAAGGGTCCTACCTCTGTCCTTTGGTAAGGTCCCTACATAATATCGAAGTTTTGATATCCGAAGTATGTACTCTACTTAAATGCGGTCTCTCCTTTGAACCGACGGTAGACTTGATAAAGTCGAAATCTACTCGACAGAATTTGGTTTACTGCTAAAGTCTTAATAAAGACAGTAGTAGGAACAAACACTTCAGAAACACTTTAAAGGGAGATTAGTTGAATATGTTTCATTTCTCCTGAGAAATACTTAATGAACAAGACTTGTCCCTCATTGTTGTGTGATTTCAGAACGTCCATACAAGAAGTATCGACACAATCAGTGAGTCAGTACAGACTGAGAAACGTCGGGGTATCTGACATCGGGTGGTCCGAAGAGACAGGTTCCCTAAGAGGTCCGTTCTTATAACCTCACCCAACGGTGTAGGAGGAGGTCCCCTAGAGGGACTGGGTCCCTAGTTTGGACGTAGAAAATTTAGAGAACTTGACCATCCGCTTAAGAAATGGTGATCGTGGTGGACCCTTAGGGTAAGTAAGATTGAAGACCAGGAGTTTAGAAAGGATCTAGGAGTAAATAAAATATTTCCCACTTTATTTCGTATTATTCCGTAATATTAAAGAAAACATATTTATAGTCCTGTAAATTCTCTTGTTGGACACCTTCTCTGTGAATTAACCGGTGCTTTGTACAAATAAGAACATTTTAACAGTCCTTCTCGTACGGGTTGACCCCTGGTGCAAGGTGGAAACAACTTCACTCCAGTTCACTGTCTCAGGGTGACCAACTTACACTTCTTGAAGACCTGACACCGCGGTCTTTATACAAACGGTAGAGAGGAACGGGAATACAAGCGACCGACCTACGACTGTAGGTCCCTCCCACTGGAACTTTTCGTGGGAGTCATTCTTGTACTTACCGTGGTCCCTTGTCTCGGGGGTGGAGTGGGGGTGGAGGGGAGGTTCCTATCCTCTTATGACGAACCTGAAGAGATGTCACTCTTTGTTTGTAGATACACAATTTGGTGATAAACCCATAAATAAACAATATCGGTGAACACCATGGAAGTGATTGTGTTCTCACAGACTCCGTCGGGTGCCTGTTAAGAATTATAAAAGGTCGGGTTGGTCTAAAAAATTTTTTCAAGTGGGTGGACAAGTCAGTCAGCGAAATCAGTGAGTGAACACAGACTGAGACGTCGGGGCTCCTGACGTCGTGTGGTCCGAAGGGACAGGTAGTGGTTGAGAACCTCGAATGAGTTTGAGGACAGGTATCTTAGTCACTACGGTAGGTTGGTAGAGGAGGAGATAACAGGGGAAGAGGAGGACGGAAGTTAGAACGAGTCGTAGTCTCAGAAAAGGTTACTTAGTCGAGAAGTGTAGTCCACCGGTTTTATAACCTCAAAGTCGAAGTTGTAGTCAGGAAAGTCACTTGTGGGTCCTGACTAGAGGAAATCATACCTGACCAACCTAGAGGAACATCAGGTTCCCTGAGAGTCCTCAGAAGAGGTTGTTGTGTCAAGTTTTCGTAGTTAAGAAGTCACGAGTCAAAAGAAATATTAGGTTGAGAGTGTAGGTATGTACTGACGACCTCTTCGTTATTGAAACTGATCTACCTTGAAACAACCGATGAAACCGATGATATAGAGACGAAAAATTATACGACAGATCCAACCAGTATCGAAAAGAAGGTCCCTCGTTCGTAGAAAACTAAAGTACCGACGTCAGTGGTAGACGTCACTAAAACCTCGGGTTCTTTTATTTTAGAGAGTGACAAAGGTAATAAAGGGTAGATAAAGGGTACTTCACTACCCTGTTCTATGGTACTAGAAGTAAAAGACTTACAACTCAAATTCGGTTGAAAAAGTGAGAGAAAAGTGTGAAAGTAGTTCTCCGAGAAATCAAGAAGTGAAAGACGGTATTCCCACGACAGTAGACGTATAGACTCCAATAACTATAAAGAGGGTCGTTAGAACTAAGGTCGAACACGAAGAAGGTCGGGTCGTAAAAAGTACTACATGAGACGTATACAATTTATTTATCCCACTGTTATATGTCAGAACTACATGAGGAAAAGGATAAACCTTGGTCAGACAACAAGGTACAGGTCAGGATTAACAACGAAGGACTGGACGTATATCTAAAGAGTCCTCCGTCCAGTCCACCAGACCATAAGGGCAGAGAACTTCTTAAAAGGTGTCACTCAACACTAGGTGTGTCAGTTTCCGAAACTGTATCAGTTATTTCCTCTCCATCTACAAAAGGACCTTGAGAGAACGAAAAAGCCACTAGGTTACCTACAACCGTTAAACTAGAGACCAAGGAGACGGAAAAGATTTAGGTCGAACTTGTAGACCTTTAAGTGTCAAGTGTATGACAACTTCGGACCGAACCTCTTAAAACTCGTAATGAAACGATCGTACACTCTACTCATGTTAACACACCATCAAACTCGTAAGAAACCGTAACAAAAAGAAACCCTAACCTTACCTTTGTCTTGAAAAGATCAGGACACCGGTGACAACTCGTCGTGAAATTGTCGTAGTAGAAAATCCTAAACTTTATCGAGTTGACCTTAAGGTAGTGGGTGGACAATGACTATGATATAACATGATCACGACAGTGTGAGTACTAAATTAACATTGTACGAATACATACCAAGTCTTTATAAGTTAATATACCTTTCTTCACTATTTTATATTGTCAGTGTTTACTTCATTTAAGAATGTATACCCAATCCGCAAACCTCTTGCGAGTAAGACTCTATATAACCACAAACATCGTGGGTGATATTAGGACCCGGACCTTCTGACTTTCGTCGTAGGAACAAAAGTCCTTAGAGTGACAACTCTTCCCCTTCGAACATATGGACACGTGTATTCCGCAATACATCCCTTAGTCTCTCTCCCTCCCACCCAGGCTCCTGTGGGTGGAAATCAAACTAAAACTGTCGTAGTTTAGGTAGGTCGATAACTGAGGTGGTAGGGTATGAGGGGTACTGTTTTGTAGAAAAGAGTCCAGTTTGTATAAAGTAAAAATTGGTGTCACAGTAAATACTGTGGATTTTTAATATCTCTTGAATTATTGAAGCTTATTGGTCGGGTATGAGTTTGCATATCAACCACACAGGTTCATTACTAAGTTTGTCCTGGGTTCACAACGGAAGTAAAAATACAGAGAATATAAATTAGAAAGACCTCAATAGAGAGGGAAGAGGAGGTTATCGTATAACTCGTGGATGGTTGGACCCCTTAAGTAGAAAGTAACAGTATAGAAAACCGGAAAAGTATGACAAGTACCCCAAGAATTCCCTTCTTATGACTTCTCCAAATGGTAAGGGAAGAGGTCACCTGTTGCAAAACAGTCTTGAGAGATGATACTGGACAGGCAGAACCCACCTGTATGTACCGTACCGAGTATCAGAGTAACTCAATCTGTTCCGACACCAGGTATATTAGTCAAACTAATCAAAAGACACTAACATCAAAAGTAAGACAGACGGGAGACTACTTATTCCTATTCTCCGAACACTTTCGAAGGACTACCTTCCCTAACCGACACCCCCTTAGACCCAGAATAAGAGTCATGACTCTTGACTACGACTTCGACTTTGAGGTTATGAAACTGGTGGACTACACTTCTCCATTGAATAACCTTTTCTGGGACTACGACTCGTTCTAACTTCCGTCCTCCTCTTCTCCTGTTTTCTCCTGCTCTACCAACCTACCGTAGTGGTTGAGTTACCTGCACTCAAACTCGTTCGAGGCCCTTGACCACTACCTGTCCCTTCGGACCGTACGACGTCAATAAACCCAGCGTTTCTCAACCTGTGTTGACTCGACTATAAATTAGACCTTGAAAGGAGGTCTGGGGAACAAGGTACCTTAAAGGGTGTAAGACGTACACTATGTAACGAAAGAGTACCATAGTAAGTGTAAATAGGAAATAAGAGAGATAATATAGACGTCCGACCTCAAATCCAAATCCAAGTTTAAGATACCGTGTACACATAAAGTCCCAAAAGGGGAGTAGGGACTTTATTATTTAAGTCGTCACGGACAAGAGATTAAGAAACCCCCTGATCTACTGGTACTACTAATTAAGTACACAGTGGAACCGATTCACTCCCTACCACAAAATCCGTTGACTCAAACACCAGTAAACAAAACGTCATAACCTTTCACTTGTGTAAGAGAAACAGAAAGATTTACCAATTAGTAAAGCACAATGATAGGACAAATTTTTATACAGTACCCAAGGGGAAAGGGACATCCTATTTCGGGTTTAAAGAATAGAACCGTAAGTTAGGGGAGGGTGGGTCTGTAGTCGAAGAGGTTAACCGGGGCGGGGGAGTGCGACGTGAGGCCGGAGTCTCTTGTTCAACGGCTATGTATTTCTGGACGAGGAAAGAGAGGGGAGGGCCCAGAACGTGACGGGGTTTGTCCGGTGGAGGAATGAGTAGAAGACTCGAGTCGAGTCTTTGTTACAGAACGTCTGGAAGGGCACCTGGAATTTACATCCAATTCACACACAGGAACCCGAGGGAGGCGTGGTGTAAATAGTGTGACACAACAATGGTAGAGAACTGAGTGGGCAGAAACGGACAATCTGGTGTTCCAGGACCGTCTGACCTGGCAGTGATTAGGTGGAAACTTGGTACCCGAGAGACACCCGCACGACAGTGACACCCGACTTATTTTTATCGGTCTGAAGAGGAACGGTACGAAAGTGTTCGGAGTTGATGGGATCTCGTCTTGTCGAAGGAGACTCGGTGGGAGGACGTCCGTGAGACTCACACTCCACTTCTCTTACACGGTAACCGCTCGTGTCGTAGACATGGGAGAGACCGGGAGGACGGGGACCTGAACCGACCCTCGAGCCCCGACCTCCTCTCGGACTCGGGTCACCCTAGGCCGTCCTTCGTCCCCTCGAACTGGAGGAAGAAGAATGACTTGGACGACGAGAGTCTGGAGAGACTCCGGACCTCAAGTGCATTTACCTGTTTCTTATCGAGGTCTTCGAAACAAGATCCACTACTCTATTCGGTGTCTTTGGACTCCTTTCCGAGCCAGTAGTCACTACGGTGGTTACCCACAGAACCCTGTCCGAAATGGACTAGGGTAGTAGAGATCGTCGTCGAGGGAACGATACCTGTTTATGTTTTCTCGAAATAAGTCAGGGTACATTGATATATCCCGAAGGAACCACCGAATCTACCATTTCTTAGACAGACGTTGTGTCCTCTGGGCCCAAGATAGGGACCCAGCCCTTCTATGGGACCTCTTCCCTTACCGTTGGGCGAGGTCATAAGAACGGACCTCTTAAGGTACCTGTCTCCTCGGACCACCCGATCTCAGATACCCCAGCCTTTCTTAACCTGCACTGGTTGTGTGTGTGTGTGTTGACATATAGCTTCGTGTCGACGTCAACCGTGGAGATTAACGTAACAACGAGGACACACCTTTAAGTCCTTGACGACATTCGTCTATTCCCACCTTGAGGGTAAAAGGGAGTACTGATGGGGTTGGTCGAAGAGGTAGAGACAGAACGTAACAGTCACCGGGGTCTCTGCAGGGAAACTTCTGGGGTAGTCTAGACAGGTGTTGGGTCGGTACTTACTTGTGTAGACAGGGTGGAGGGGTATCGACGAAGACTTTCAAAAGAAAGTAAAGACGACTTTATACACAGACTGATTTCTTTTTCGAAATTTACTTCAAATTTCTGTTTTTGTGTTTTTCGGGTCGAATTATAAACATACGACTTATAATCGGGTAGTGGTGACCTTTGAGAGTCTATTTTGTTGAGTATTACTTTTACGTCGTTCTGGGAATTTACATCGTTAAGATTACGAGTGGAGATAATAATATTATTATCCCCAGAGTTTACCTCGACAACTCTTGTCACCGACGGGGACTGATCTTAAGTTGGTCTTTCTAGTTCTCTCACGGGATTAACGGAAAGAAGAGTCTAGTTTGTTAACTGAATTAAGAGATCCGGATGTGTGGCTTTACACAAACTCCTCTAAGTTTATCCAATGATACCTCCTAATTCCAAAAGAGACGTCTAATATGAAAATACGGGACATCAAGTAACGAACTTCACAATTCATCAAAACAGTTTTATTCGTCCCGACCTTCCTAAAAATCTTAGAATGTTTAGTGTGTGAACGACTCATTGTGTTCCCTGCAGACGAAAGGTGGGGGGTGGAAAAAAAAAAAAATTAAACCAACTCCAAAACCCCCCGTCTTTAATTCGTATAATTTCTAATCAACTTTTAAAGTTCTTCGTAGTGTCTATTCTCTTTGTGTTCACACCCCCAAATAACACAAAGCAGAAAGTTTTTAACAAAGTGTCTTACTACGCCGACTTCTTCGGTGTATTTCTCTTCCCTAAAAGAACACTCACGAATTGACGGACTTCTCTCTCAGGTCTCCCCGACACTTTAGTCTGGGACCTCCGAAGAGACATCACGGTACGATTAGTCGCAATAAAATGAGGGACTCTGAAGTAAAGACGAAGGTCCTCAACCACCGTTTTATTCGAAAGTAAAAGAGTGTTGTCGTGTAAGGGTCCTTTCCCGGGAACAGGACTTCAGGAGACGCTGTCAGACAGGAACCGGAGTGTCCACCGAGTTGACAGAAGGGTCTAGGGGGCCCTGACGCGGGGAGGAATTAGTTTCCCGACGAGTCACTTACATGGGTCCAGTAATTGACGCACCTCGAACCCGCCAAACACGTGCCGGGAGGGGAAGAAGCCAAGAGGACCCAGGTAGGGAGTAGTCGATTCGATACACTTCGTCGAATTAACTGCAACGTTGTAGCGTGTCGCGTGGCTCGCGGACACTTGACGGCTGATCTATTTCGGACTGTACTGACCTGTGACCACTCGTCTGTCGGGGGTCTTGGTGTCCGCCAAGGTCTACAAAAACAGGTCGGACCGTGTCAAGTTCAGTGAAGACTCGACCGGAAAGGTCAAAGAGGTCCAGAGTTGAGGTGCGTGGCCCACAACCGTCCGCGCCCCTTTTATAAGGAGTCCGAAACTAGAGGTAGAGACGACGTCCGGGCCAAGGCAACTGGAGTCGGTGCAGAGACGGGAGGGCACATACTCTTTAGGCGGTTCCACCGCGGGGACCGGCTCTGAAGGTCTGGCGGCTGCCTCCGCGAGTACCGTGCCGGCGTGAGGCGTCACAAGACACCCAGCCCTTTCGAGCATTCAACAAATAACGGAGGAGGGGGTCCTTCCTCCCTTGAACGACCGTTTGGAGTTCCGTCTCACTTGACCAGTTACACCTCTACGTCCCGACCGGGTCTGAACCCTCACCCCCACCGGTCACCCTCAGTTTCCGGGTCTCTCTTCCGCTCTCCGTCTCTGGCCACCCCGGCCGCCCAAGGATCCCCGACCCTCGTCGAGTCCACCACCCTCTCCTCCTACACGACGGCTTGTTGTCGACCCCCCGACCCTTACGCCGTACCTCTTTTCGGGCCCCCACCAATCCCCTGTGATTCCCGACACGTAAGTCGGAACGTTTGAGGGAGGAAGGCACAGAGGGTTCTGTCGGAATCATTTTGTGGATAACGAGTCATTACTTTCCTTCTGCCGTCACCTTATTTGTCACAACTCAGTTCACCCCTCTCTTGACCCTGGTGTGCGTCCCGGGGTAGTATAGACCCAGTGTAGTGTAGTGGTTCCCCTGACCCGTCGACGAAGGACGGTGACAATCGAAATACAGCTATGTAGAGAGAAGACAAACCCAGCAAGGGTAGGACCGACTCCGGGTCTGTCTAGGAAGACGGGAAAGCCACGGGTTCGGATTCGGAAAAGACATATATCTTGAAGAGAGGTCATCTTAGAGACGCGTTTAATTCAGGGACCCACCGTACCGTCGTGAGTCTAACGACTCTTGGACTCACGGAACCTAAGTTCACGTCTTACTTACGAAGGTCTGTCCCCAGTTGTTCGAAAGACACATTTCCCGGTCTATCATACATAAACTCTGAAACGACCGTCTGTCCGCTTTAACTCTTATAATACATCCATAAATATCTTGCCCTCTCTTTTGTGTAAAAGTGTCTAAAATGGCCATTTTCAGTTTCGTAGTATCTGTGACTTTAAACTTAAGGTATATTAAAAGTGTACGGTGTTTTATACTAAGAAGAAAACTAGAAAAAAGTCAATAAATTTCCCCATTTTCGGTAAGAACCACACACCCCACAGATTTATTGTCCACACCCGACGTAAACCGGGTAACCGACATTAAACGGTTGGGGGTAAGGTCCTTCTCACTTTGCACAGCGACATTGCCTTCGTCGTGAGTGTTATGGGACAAGAGTATAAGTGACGTTTGAACTAACAATACTAGACCTATTTTTACGACCAGTAGTTTCGCAGACAAGGGTTTAGTTACGGACGCTAAGTATTGTCCATTCGTTTTACTGTCTCAACATCTTAAAAGTTGAGAAGAAAGTCTATTAATCCGACGTCCGGGTTCACGAAACCATTAATTGCGACCGGCTAGGTAATTCGTACACGGGAAAATAGTCTTCAGACGTGGTCCCTGCTGCCACCACTAGAATGTAAAAATACCGTCGTATACCAAAAGTTTCGTGAAATTGCATGTTATAGAGTAATCTAGAAGAATTGGGGGGGTTCTCCATCTTCCCCATCATAATATTGGGAAAATACTGACCTTTCTTGGATTTGTTTTGGTCCCGAAGTCCATTAACACGTCGACAGACGTTAGTCAATACGTGACCACCTACCTCCAACCTGGAGTCCACACCGATCCTCGACCCCTATCTCGTTTTTTCCGTTTGGATCTCGAAACCAGTTCTCCCTGTTGGCGGGTGTCTCTTTTATTTCATTAGGGTGAGTGTACTTTTCTTAACCATGTGGATTTTTCTACTTTTTCTTGAGGGAGAAACTTATAAAGGTCTTTATAAATCGGAACAAATAACATTGGGTTTTCGTATAGAATTCCATTTTCGGAGGTTTTCGACTTATTTAGGGTTTCTATTTTTCTTCTCTGTAGTTCCATTATTAATATGAAGGTTTTTGTCAGAGGCCTATGAAAATTCCTGGTCATGGACCTTACGCATAAAACAATAATAGTATATACACTTCTAGAATCTCGTCCGTCGTTTCTCTTACGATTCTTTTAGTGTTGAGTGTCCAACTGGGAGTTCCTCTCGCACTTAACCCTGAGTTTCCGCCACTATCGCCGGGAGTGTCTGGGCTTACTCTAGTGTCTCCGGACCCTGAAACTACCCGCCGTCACCCAATCACCGGGTCGGTAGGCGTCGGACGGATCTCGGTCGAAGGAAGGTCCCTCTCCAGTCCCCTCGTCCCGGTCGGACGACGACGACAGACGAAGATAGTGTCGACGTGTCGCTGTAGTGTGTTCGGGTCTCAGGAAACTTGTGCCGAGGGTCCTTGACAGTGAGTCACTGTCTCGACCACGAGCACCTCCCATCATCAATTCTCGTTCTTGAGAGTTCAACGTGCTTGGACCCAAGTTTAGGGTTCGGGAGGGGAATGACTGGAAGTGGAACTCTTCGGACGGAAGTACACCACCACCAAATCATCGATTCAACACAGACTGATAAACGCCAGGATACCTGACACCGGGTGGTCCGAAGAGATAAGTACCCTAGCAGGTCGACCTTACCCAACGGTAAAGGAAACGGTCCCCTAGAAGGACTGGGTCCCTAGCTTGGGCCCAGAGAACGAAACGTCCGTCAGAGGCGACGTGACGTCTGTCTAAAAAATAACTGACTCGGTGGACCCTTCGGGGGTGGAAGTACATCAAGTACCAAATATTCTCTCCGATTGTGTCGCCGATGTATCAACCGAACACCCTTCGCGATTCACTCTATCACGTAAATTTTGCGGGTCTTGAATCGGACCCGATAACGGTACTCATAATAAATAATTCGGGTTGTCATTTAGACTTTGTCGATTATTAAGAGACCTCTCCGTCGAAGTACCACTTTCTTTCTCGTAATCCGACCCCAGGTTTTCCGAACCCAACGGGTACTTTAAGACTGGGAACCCTCTCCAATTTATTAGACTCCTTTCAGTGAGGACCTCGGACTCGACGAGGAAAGTCTTTACCCTCAATTATTATAGATAAAGTGTTCCAGTGACCCTTCTCTTTCTTTCTGTCCCACGCTCTACCGAAAGAGGTCACATAATAATGTCTCTCGGTGTTTTTACAAGTGTCGCAAAGACTTGTTCGTTATATACGTATAAATACACATCGGTGTAGAGCAAGGTATTTTCTAAACTCTGTAAGAAGTTTAGAGTTCGTCTCGAGTTTTGGGTGTACTTATTTTTTTAGGTGTACTTTATTACTTGGTATTTATACTAAAAATTTCCTCCTGGGTCTTTATCCACTTTCATCCTTGTTTTTCTAGGTCCTCTTTATTTGTAAGCTTTAATATCCAGTCTTCTAAAATAGATGAAGTGACAAGTTTAACTTATAGGTTAAATAGAAAATTCGAAAGAGTCTCAGGTTCCCTTTTTTTCCCTCTACATCTAAAAGTAAGAGTAACTTTTTTTATACATGTCTAGACAGAACGAGAGAGGAGAGGGGTGGAGGGGGAGGGGGCAGGAAAGAAGTTCTCTTCGTTCTCAAACGTTGCGAAGTATGTTAGAACGGTTCCATTCATGATAAACATTTGTTTCGACGGAGTCTCTCTAATAGATCGAACGGACCCTAGTGTGTGAAGGATACTTATCCTCCGTTCCGGTCCGAGGTTTAAGTTCAGGTTTCCACGGTGTCGGGACAAGGAGGGTGGTACGATCGTCATTTTAAGAAGTCACAAAAAGACTCGACGTCGTCGACCCCTTCGACGAAGGATCTTCTCAGTCTGTCTCTAACAGAACCACGAGATTGAAAGACGAGTTACACGTTAAGCTGTCTTTTAATGAAAAGGTTCCTGTATCTTCGTCTGTGTTTGGGAGAGCAACGGAACCACGACCTGTTCGATATAGTCTAAAGCACCTCCAACATCTGACCCCGGTAACTCCTACCTTTCTCTCAAACGAACCAGACCCTTTACTTGAACCGCACCCCGTGAACGTCTCCACAGTCGGGTGTCAACGGTTTCCGAGAACACTGCATTTGTACTCATTCCCGTGTTATCTGACAGTGTCTTTTACGAGACTTTGTTCTTTCTTCTAAGGTTGAGTCGCCTCCCACCCCGTTCTTGTGTCATCTCGTATAAGTGGTCGTCCTTACCTCGTTCCGTTCTCTTCCTTTTGTTTTGCTAAGAGTTTCAGGGTTTGTCGGTTAGGAAAGTAAGTCCAGACCCTCGACTATGGTGTTGGAGTGCCAGACCTTTGGGGACAGTAACATTGATTCGTTCCAATTTCAAATGTCCTCTTATATTTCATATATCAAGGGTGACCTCAAAAATTGCCTAGGTATTCCAGGACTCAATTCCCCGAGGAGGTCCGTGGTAGTATAACTATAGGTCTGACCTCCTTGGATGGGTAATAACGTCGGGTCTCATTCACTGTGAGCACGAAAATTGTTCCAAATGGAGAGGAGCCCACCGATATCTAATACAATCGAACCTAAGATTTTACGTAAAGTGTCATCCAAGTATTTTCCCCGACACTGACTCTCATTTACAGAAGTTCAGTATAAGGATGTCGTGTACACCGTACATCAGAATATTCTGAAAAGGAGATCACAGAGGTCTAGTTTAAGTTCCCGTACTGAGACTTCACGTCGAGTCCTTTCTGTCAAGACGTCTCCGATTCTGGTGAACAAAGTCAAGACGCGGAAGACTACAGTTGAAACTAGTTTCCTATCTGAAATACACCTCAACCCAGTATATATACAGTATATAAAGTTTACTGACAGGTTGTTAGAGTTGGACTCCAAAACTATTCTTGACCTGTCAACTGTCAAGCCGTAACATAAAAAGCCGTGACAGAATATAATTTCTGTTCGTTATACAGTTAGTCCCTACCTCGTCCCAGGAAACCTTTATTTTTTATTTACCTACCTTTAAACTATGATAAAATACTTTATACTCATCCTTTTTATACGATAGATGAACCTAACTGTCGGTAGGATGGTGACGTACTTCCGGTTTACGTCTTTTGATCTTAACGTAAGTCTTTATCAAACCCCCGAAAAGGCCATGAAGTCTTTTACTAATTAATTCGGGACTTTTAAAATGTGACATCTCGTACTTTTCTTCAAACCCCGGACATTTCACAAGTTTGTCAACAATGATCAAGGGGAGTTACTGACATATTTTGGACCTATTACACGGGTGTCTATTGTATCAAAACTAGTTTCGTCACAAGACTACTTTGACGGTCCTACGTAATTAACTTTCTACATGAACAAAATCAAAGATTTATTGATATGGACAAAATACTCTATTAACCTATACTGAGTTAATCCAAAACCTGTTGTAGACGGTTTTTACTAAAATCAACCCAGGACATTAATTAATTGACCTCCAGGAGACTTAGTCTTTCCAAACGAATAATAACTTACATTAAACCCTCTTAAACCTGGTATTTAGGGACCGAAACTCCTGATAAGTTGAAATTAGTACCACGAATTCTCACCCACAACGTCCCAAATCCTGTCCTGGAGACGGAGATCAACCTTTCTGTTCGAAAGTGTCTGTCCTGGTTCCTTCTTTCTCAATTTTCCACTGGTTCTGTCCCTGCAGGGATCACCAGGTCATCGATTCTGAGGTGTGAGGGTTACGTCCCCCGGGTCCAAGTAAGGGACCAGTCCCTTGATCGAGGGTGTACGGCGTTAATTCTGGACCACGTCGGTTTATTTATTTATTTATTTCTCCACTGGTTGTCTTACCGGTAGTAGTTTTTCAGATATTTGTTATTTACGACCTCTCCCACACCTCTTTTCCCTTGGGTTGGAGTCTATACGTCTACTGTGGTGGGAATACTGTCTTTCACTTCTCCTTAATTTTTCGGAGAACTACTTTCATTTTCTCCTCTCACTTTTTCAACCGAATTTCGAGTTGTAAGTCTTTTACTTCTAGTGTCGTAGGCCAGGGTAGTGAGGTACCCTTTATCTACCCCTTTGTCACCTTTGTCACAGTCTGAAATAAAAAAACCCGAGGTTTTAGTGACGTCTACCACTAACGTCGGTCCTTTAATTTTCTGAGAATGAGGAACCTTCCTTTCAATACTGGTTGGATCTATCGTATAAGTTTTCGTCTCTGTAATGAAACGGTTGTTTCCAGGCAGATCAGTTCCGATACCAAAAAGGTCATCAGTAC
>SJYO01037955.1:33405412-33599746 GCA_006410555.1 Capra ibex
TGACGTTCCTCTAGGTTGGTCAGGTAAGACTTCCTCTAGTCGGGACCCTAAAGAAACCTTCCTTACTACGATTTCGACTTTGAGGTCATGAAACCGGTGGAGTACGCTTCTCAACTGAGTAACCTCTTCTGAGACTACGACCCTCCCTAACCCTCGTCCTCCTCTTCCCTTACTGTCTCCTACTCTACCGACCTTCCGCAGTGACTGAGCTACCCGTACTCAAACCCACTTGAGGCCCTCAACCACTACCTGTCCCTCCGGACCGTACGACGCTAAGTGCCCCAACGTTTCTCGACCTGTACTGACTCACTGACTTGACTTGACTTGACTACATATGTATTTCGACTAAGTGAAGTAGTATGTCGTCTTTGATTGTGTTATAACAGTTTGTTGATATGGGGATAAAAATTTTCTTCTTAGTTGATGACATATAAGTACTATTGTTAAGACTTAGTTCTTGACCGATGTTACGAGAAGGTCTCGTAATTTCTTACACGATTTTAACTGGTATTTTATATAACCACTTGAGTGTCAGTCTATTGTGAGATCATCCTTCAGCTAAAATGGTGTACTTCCTTTCGTCCAAACGTGGATTTCACCTGGGCCTTATTCTCTGATTACCTTCTTTTTTTTCTTTTTGTAACTAAACTGTCGTTAACGAAAGGTATCCTGTATTGTCTCTTATTTGGAGACCGAAGAGTGTTTTAGACCCAGTGTCCTCGAGTCGCACCAAAAAAATGTGTGCTGAATCTCTTTTTGGTGACCGTAATCCCAAAGGTAGTTCCTCCTTGGTGGTCCGTCGTTCTGACCTTCGAGACCTGTGTGTGCGGTGAGGACCTTTCCACACAAGTACGTTCCTCCTCCGACGTGTTCCTTTGAACATGTGCGTCTTCGCCGTCGTACCTCGGTGACGGGTTCCCGTCACGTCCGACGAGGGTCCCACATGAACCCCCCCCCTGGTCAACATGTGTCTCTGTTCGGGACTTTACACGTAAACGTATGCAAACCCCTTACTCCCCCCTTGTTTCAGTACATTTCTTTCGTCACGTCCAACTCATCCTAAGGAGACAGAAGAGAACAAGTGGGTATCCGTTCCGGATCCCCTTAAGAAAACTTCTACACGCTCAATTTAGCCCTAGCGTGGTGCTGTCAGAGACACAAACAAGTCACTGATCCCTCATCTTTACAAAGGAAAAGAGATAAAAACTTAGATACCTTTACATGTGAGGTAAAGACTTTCTAAAAACAATTTGATATAAATTTTATTATCTTTTTTATAAAAACTGGAAATGAATCAATTGGAGACACATCCCCAATACATAACCTGTTTCGTTCAAGTTCAGGACCGAAACGAAGAATGATCGACACACTGAGGTTCGTTCAACAATTATGAAAGAAAAAAAAATTACCTTTTTGTCCGGTAAAGTTTTGGTTCTTTTGGTAACACCACCTCTTATAATCACAACGTAGACTCTCCGTGGTGACCCCTGGAGTAACGGACGGTTGAGGGGAGTAAGACCTCAGAGTACAAACCACCTACAGTCCTATAGATCGACTGGTCACCCCTCCTCCCCATCTCCCATTTGGTGGTACTTTCTCATGTCATCCCCGGGGTGGACCGGACGACTTTAAATGTCTCCGACGGTTTCGTCGAGAAGTGGATACCCGCTTGTTGGTGAGGTTTCCCGTAAAGAGAAAGACCGACAACAGAGTCTCAGAATGTGTGAAAGTCAGGGTCAAAATGATTTCTTTTCTGGTCCTTCATATATGGTCAAAGTGAGGTTCCCTGACCGGGTTAGGTAAAGGATGACTACAGAATAACCAAGTCGGTGTGGACCCAAGAGTCTCATCTCGAGAAATCCTTCATCTGAACCGACTCTCACGAAGGACCCATTCCGACTTCACCTGTTGGAGGATGAAACAAAGAAAAGAAGATACTACCCTGGATCTCTCGGCGGTGAAAGGGCATAAACTCAAGAGATAGGAGACGAACATGTGTCAGAACTTACGACGACGGTCTCAGTCGTCTTCTCCGTCCGAAAGTCTGGATCAGTACGGGTCAGAGGTCGAGGATGGTACTTATGGGTACACTCTTAGTTATGACGGGTCTAGGAATGAAAAGAAACGTACGCAGACCACCAGTGGTACTGAGACAAGTCAGGATCTTGGGTATAGACAACTGGACCAGTAGGAACCACAATTGGGGTACCGGAACCGGACCCTTCTTAGGTACGACGATGTCACACTTCGGTCTGATGAAACCGCGACCGGTTCCACGACTAACACACCTCTGCGTTGTGTCAGAAGGACGTTTACGTTCCCTTACCTCGTCTTGTAGAACAAAACTGACCTACTGAGTCATTGAACGATGAGTCCTCCCCGGTAGTAGTGATACGAAGATGTATAGGAGACGACTAGGGGGTCGACCCCAACCCCTACCTCACACCCCCTATCCACGAGATTCCCATCGTGTGAGTCGTTCTTGTACGTCAAAATAAAACTCATCTGAGTGTCTACCCTACCTCCTATTCTTCGAACCTCAATTCCAAGGATCAGACCTCCGGTCCCACGTGGAGACCTCGATCAAACTCCTTCCTTTCTCTACCGACCCTTCTGGTATCCGAGACGGTTCCGTCGTCCTTTCCTATCCCCTACTCTCCTTCCGTCTCTACCCTTTGTCCTACGTTCCTACCTCGGTCATCCCAAATTCGGACCTGATATCGTCTTTCACTTTCACCTCTCACTTTTTCAACCGAATTTCGAGTTGTAAGTCTTTTGATTCTAGTACCGTAGACCAGGGTAGTGAAGTACCCTTTATCTACCCCTTTGTCACCTTTGTCACAGTCTGAAATAAAACCCCCCCGAGGTTTTAGTGACGTCTACCACTGACGTCGGTACTTTATTTCTGAGAATGAGGAACCTTCCTTTCAATACTGGTTAGATCTATTGTATAACTTTTCGTCTCTGTAATGAAGCGGTTGTTTCATTATCGGTAGACCAATTCCGATACCAAAAAGGTCACCAGTACATACCTACACTCTCAACCTGACACTTCTTTCGACTCGTGCCTTCTTAACAACGAAAACTTGACACCACAACCTCTTCTGAGAACTCTCAGGGAACCTGACGTTCCTCTAGGTTGGTCAGGTAAGACTTCCTTTAGTTGGGACCCTAAAGAAACCTCCCTTACTACGACTTCGACTTTGAGGTCATGAAACCGGTGGAGTACGCTTCTCAACTGAGTAACCTTTTCTGACACTACGACCCTCCCTAACCCTCGTCCTCCTCTTACCCTGCTGTCTCCTACTCTACCGACCTACCGTAGTGACTGAGCTACCTACGTTCAGACTCACTTGAGGTCCTCAACCACTACCTGTCCCTCCGGACCGCACGACGCAAAGTACCCCAGCGTTTCTCAAGCTGTGCTGACTCACTGACTTGACTTGACTTGACTATCGTCTTTCCAGGTATCATTCACTCTCTTTGTAGTTCCGGTCTCCCCTCTTAACTGTTCCTCCTTTCATGATCTCCCACGTTATAGTACTACTGTCTTCCAGGACCTCTCTCTCCATAACTCCTTTCAGAAGGGACAGAGACATTCGCGTAATATCAATAGATTTGACAGTGTAATATTCGCTTTAAGAACAAAAGTTCCTCAAATGTTAAATCAACTACTACGTAGTATAAAGAAGTTGTCTTCCAAGTCATTTTTGAGTTCATCGTGTCCCATTTCACTGGTTATTCACCACAAGTCTTACTTACTCTCAAGATTAGTCCCTTTCAAGTCTAACCTCCCCCCTTGTTCCTTTTTGACCTTAGACTAAACTTAGAACTTCCTCTCCCGTCCGAAACCTCTCCTTCTCCAGGCCCCTACCCACACAGTCGATCCTTCTTATATGGTCCCAGTCGTCATCATTCTCCGTCGAAAGTCAACTCACTCGACACAATAGTCCTTTTTATACCTTCCGTCCGGTCCCGACCGGGGAGACATTTCCCTTGTTCACCTTCTACGGACTTCCTGTCGTTCCTCCGGTGCCGTGACATGGGAGGGTTCCTGTGTCTCCTCTCTTCCGACAGTTATGTTTGCCCGGTCTCAAGTCGATACGGTTTAATGGAATTTATAATCGCCATAATGACTGGATCCCCTAATGTGACGTCGTTCTATGTTATACATTTTAATTGTGTGTATTTCTTTTGGTAGTCTTCTTCCTCCCAATCAGTCAGAAATTTTGGATCGTTGACTATAAACCGACAGGGGTATTTTGAGAACAGTTCTTCTTCCCTCAAAATGGGTTTACTAAATATCAGAAAACCGAAGTATCCATTCTTATATCATACCCCTTTACGGTAGTAGTTTCCCGAACTCATCTATAAGTCAATCTACTTCTTTATTTACCTGGGTACTAGAACAATTTATAAGTTGATTAGACTAAGAAGAAGAGAAAGACTGAGTGGTTAGTCAGAAAGGGAACATTGAATTGCAAGCAAAATCTAAACGGAGGTCTCTCCATTAATGACTAACATCTGTAAAATCCATAAGATCAGAAGGGTCCACCACGTCACCATTTCTTAGACGGATGGTTACGTCCACTGAGTCCTCTACGCCCAAACTAGGGACGTAGTCCTTCTAGGGGACCTCATCCTTTACCGTTTGGTGAGTCATAAGAACGGACCTTTTAAGGTACCTGTCACCACGGACCTCCCGACATCGGGTACCCCAGCGTTTCTCGACCTGTACTGACTTGCTGATTCGTACGTGCTAGAGGTATTATTCTTAAAGAACGACATTTTATTCTTTGACCGTAAGACCAAAAGACGTAGTACTGAGACCGATTACTCTTTCTGTGCGCAAACCAAAGACTCTCGACTGATGGTCTGGGATCCGCCAGTTAAACGACCGTGTTTTCAGTAGGAACACATTCAAAAGAACTCCTGTTGGAATAGTACCACCTCTTTCACGACATTCCTCGTACTAATACCTTCTAGAATTTACGGGCACACTGTTCATACCTCAAATAAGACATCCACGAACCCACACCAAGTCCAGTTGTTTATGAGTGGTGAGCGATACCCTTTCCGTAACGAGACACCCCTTCTTTTGTAGGTATTCGTCAGACACACCTTAGATACGATATCCCCCCTTCCGTCGAGGAGTATTTTGGTGAATGTTACCCGTAACTCTACTTCCATATGTCACTATAAGTCCTCCCTTCACCGTCAGTGTGACCAGGAATTTCCACCTCCTAGTAAAAATTGGACGTTTCGATTCTCTTTCCGGTAAAATCTTAGACCCTCGGTGCTTTCCCTACTGATTTGGAAGGAACACGGACTCCGTCCTACTACTTATACCTTCCAACTCACCTCGTCTGTATTGGAACTAGTTACCCGATAGGAGGTTCATTACCTTCAAATACTTGTCCACTTACTACGTTCACTGAATATCTAACCTGAACATCTAAAAGAGAAATCTTTTTTGAATTTCCTAGTACTTATTACTTAAAGTTTTTCTATAAACCTTCCTTTCCATATTTAATATTCTGACAGAATACATAGTCCACTTTCTACTCAGTCTTCATTTCCCTTTCATCATCCCCACTTTCTTTTCCCGTCCAAGAGTCGTCTCAAGAATTGAGTAATAACTGACCCTCTGAGAACGTCTTTTATTGTTGACGCCGGTCGCTAAAAATGAAACCGACCGGTTTTGAATTAACACGATAAAGTGATTGTGAAACACCCAATGACGTAAGATAGCAATATGAACACACCACACGACTCAGTGAAGTCAACACAGACTGAGAAACGCTGGGATACCTGGTATCGGGAAGTCCGAGGAGAGAGACACCCTGAGAGATCCGTTCTTATGATCTCACCTAACGGTACGGGAAGAGGTCCCCTTAGAAGACCTGGGTCCCTAGGTTGGGACAGAGATCAAAGGACGTAGCCGTCCGCCCAAGAAACGGTGATCGTGGTGGGCACTTCTGGATGTGTGAACTGTGTCGACCTTTCAGAAGATTAAAAAACACTCTACAGAGGTTAGGTGAGAAAACATCTCGCAAGAGGTCGAGACGCTCAAATTAAAAGTGAGACATAATTTTAGTTAGTGAGCCCGAAAAACAGATAAATAGATAAATAAAAACCTGTGGAACGTGTCGTTCTGGACACCCTAGAATCAAGGGGTTGGTCCCTAGTTTGGACACAGGGGACGTAGGGACGTGACCGTCGTGTCTTAGGATTGGTAACCTGGTGGTCCCTTCAGGGTCCTAAAAAACAGAAAAACAACCAGATTATAAGTGTAGTAGACTTAGTCTTGATATAAGACTTCTTGATAATAGTAGACTCTGTAATCATTTATACAGTGAACCTGTTAGTCTCTTTCATAGATGTATTAAAAGTGGTTTTTTTAGAAGTGAGTTTTGAAATACTACGTAGTGAAAACTTTTAAAATACAAATATTATATGTCTTCCAACTTTGTTTTCGGATTACCTTGTTTTACACTTACTATTACTGTTGACATTCAACATATTACTTGGGAAACAGGCAAAATTCGAGATTGTTGAAGTGTGTCATTACAGTTAACATAGTAAGAGATTGTTACATAACTATCTAGAGACCAGTTACTTCAAACCCCTTGTTTTCTATATAATTATACAGAGACAAGTTAGTACCACCGGTTCCCCGAGGAGGACATTCAGGGTACTCACTTGATTCCCCTACGTGTTTAGAGTCTAAAGACACAGTCTGAAACACCTTTACGTTCACACTTAAATTGACCCCTCTCCTAAGAAAATCAGACGTAGGGGGTTGTTCGTCTACAGTTCTAGGAAAATTTGTAAATTCTTAAAAGAATCCGTTTTAAGGACACCCTCTTTTACCCCTCCCTCGACCCTCTCCGACCCTCTTGGAAGTCTCTTCCTTCCTTCCTTCAAGACCATCTTAGGAAAATCTTACGATAAGGTAGATTCCCTGCTAGTTTTCTCCTTAGAAGGTCGGTTTAATGAGTCTCCTCAACAAACAGAGAGTCCTTACTGACACGGAATCATAAGGACGACACAAATCATTAACAGACCCTTGTCGGTCAGTCTCCGTATCGACCCTACGTTTCCGTCGTCGATACAAAAATTCGTCTCGTTAGTCTCAAGGGTCAGTTACTACGAGGGACCTTGACCTCCAGACTCTCCGGACCAGAGTACTGGTGGTGTCCCCGTGTGCTGTAAATAGCCTACGGGTTTCACCGAGTACTGGTTATACGTCAATTTTGTAGTGGAAAGATCCTTGATAACGATCATTTCGTTACGAGTTTTAAGAGGTTCGGTCCGAAGTCGTTATGCACTTGACACTCGAAAGTCTACAAATTCGACCAAAATCTTTTCCGTTTCCTTGGTCTCTAGTTTAACGGTTGTAGGCGACCTAGTACCTTTTTCGTTCTCTCAAGGTCTTTTTGTAGATAAAGACGAAATAACTGATACGGTTTCGGAAACTGACACACCTAGTGGTATTTGACATCTTTTAAGACTTTCTCTATCCTTATGGTCTGGTGGACTGAACAGAGAACTCTTTGAATGCATGTCCAGTCCTTCGTTATCAATCTTGACCTGTACCTTGTTGTCTGATCAAGGTTTATCCTTTTCCTCATACAGTTCCGATATATAACAGTGGAACGAATAAATTGAAGATACGTCTCATGTAGTACTCTTTGCAACCTGACCTTCTTTGTGTTCGACCTTAGTTCTAACGACCCTCTTTATAGTTATTGGAGTCTATACGTCTACTGTGGTGGGAATACCGTCTTTCGCTTCTCCTTGAGTTTTCGGAGAACTACTTTCACTTTCTCCTCTCACTTTTTCAACCGAATTTCGAGTTGTAAGTCTTTTGCTTCTAGTACCGTAGACCAGGGTAGTGAAGTACCCTTTATCTACCCCTTTTTCACCTTTGTCACAGTCTGAAATAAAAAAACCCGAGGTTTTAGTGACATCTACCATTAACGTCGGTACTTTATTTCTGCGAATGAGGAACCTTCTTTTCAATACTGGTTGGATCTATCGTATAAGGTTTCGTCTCTGTAATGAAACGGTTGTTTCCAGGCAGATCAGTCCCGATACCAAAAAGGTCACCAGTACATACCTACACTCTCAACCTGACACTTCTTTCGACTCGCGGCTCCTTAACTACGAAAACTTGACACCACAACCTCTTCAGAGAACTCTCAGGGAACCTGACGTTCCTCTAGGTTGGTCAGGTAAGACTTCCTCTAGTCGGGACCCTAAAGAAACCTTCCTTACTACGACTTTGACTTTGAGGTCATGAAACCGGTGGAGTACACTTCTCGACTGAGTAACCTTTTCTGAGACTACGACCCTCCCTAACCCCCGTCCTCCTCTTCCTCTGCTGGGTCCTACTCTACCGACCTACCGTAGTCACTGAGTTACCTGCACTCAGACTCACTTGAGGTCCTCAACCACTATCTGTCCCTCCGGACCGTACGTCGCTAAGTACCCCAACGTTTCTCAGTCTGTACTGACTCACTGACTTGACTTGACTTGCCTTGACTGATCGTATCCGTTTATTATAAGACACATAGATCCGCTTACTCCCACGGAAACAGATGGCGTGCCACACACCTTACTCTGTCTCACATTCTTTTACACGAAACTAAGACGGTATAACCCAAACTCCACGACCACTCTCTTGGGTAATTTATTGACGGTTCGTTCACCCTCGATCTACCGTGTCAATTTCGACGTCGAGACACCTTCTCTCATAAGTACCTCTTTGACTCCCCAGTCACCCTTGTCATCTGTACTCATTCAAAGGGAGTCCTTCTCCATCTAACTCGACTCGTCTCCCAGTTCGCACACAGACGTTCCCCCGTCACCCTGTACCGTCTGGATCATACAACGACTCTCTTCTCTCCCATTCCTACCCTTCACTAGGATTACCCTTCTAGTAGTGATCTCATGAATATAGGATTTTCGTCACTCCTGTCCTAGATTTTTTGGAACTCCAACAGTCTTTACGGTTTCCGAACGTCTTATAGTTCATTCCTCTCCAGGTTCTTTCTACCGTTATAAAATTCTTAGTTTCTTAGTGCCTTGCCTCTGGAGTAGAGTGGTGACATAATGGAGGCACAAACGTTAGAGGGACGTAAAAGTACTTCCTGAGAAGTGAGACAAGTTAAAAAAGAATTGAAGTTTAGTCCTTTACATACCCACTCCCATCCTTCCTCCGACTTTCTTAGCCCCAGTTAGTGTTTCTTTGTTTACCACGAGAAAGTCTGTCCAGAATCTGTAAGAAAAGGAGAAAGACATAGAACTCTTCAACAGTAGGTTTAGGGTGTTGTGTTTTTGATTTTTTATGGATTGTGATCAATACCATTTATAAAATCCGGATAACGTATAAATAAAACTTTCGAATGGTATCGTATATATCTACTATCCATAGTAGAGCATGACTTAAGTAACAACTTTTTGTTCAAAAGATCCTACTCCTATAAAAGGGGACACATCACACTCTTGACCCTTAAACGTGATAACAGACTAACAAGTCTCTACGAAGAGTCACGGTCAATAAAAATTTTATAAATGAATAAATAATAAACCGACGAGACCCGGAATCAACACCGTGTGTCCGAAGAGATCAACACCGTTTACCCGAATCGACGGGACGTTGCACACCCTTGAACCAAGAGGTTAGTCCATAACTTGGATACAGGGGACGTAACCTTCCGTTTAAGAATTCGCGATTTGGAGGTCCCTTCAGGGAGTCTCGGTCCGTAACTAGGTACAATAAACTACTGATTCTGATGTTAAGGACATCTCTCATTCGCATACCTTTTGACTACGTTCTGAACAGGTAAACTAGTCGTATAGAACAGAAAACGTTTTACCATCACAACTAAAAGAGGTGATCCAATGAACACGGGACAGATATTTCTAGGTCTACTGAGTAGATGAACTAAAAACAAAATCCTTATAAAATAGAGATTACACTTTAAGTATCAAAATTAAATAATCTTTTACGTCTGAACATTATATCGTGCGAAGGGTAAGGGGGAATAATGTCTCGCAATGAGATATGAATTAATATAATTATCCGAGGATCATTCTACTGAAGATCTCTTCATGGACCAATTATATATGAAAGACTTACTGACTTACTTACCTAATCGAGGAAAACTGGTTGAGGCAAGATAAAGACTACATTTACAGTATAGAATGTAACACGAAGTCGAACATTTAATGAAACCCAATAGAACCTTCATCTGCCTCTCACTTAGAACTTAAGTTAGATGTTTTGTTTCTTCGTTCGACGTGGATACTATTTTTTTTTTTTCTTGCTCTGTTACTCAAAGAGACTAAAAACAGTGCCGAATCGTAGTATCACATTAGATGTTCTCGTGTTGGTCACACCCAAAGTAGAAATACCATCCAGTTCTTCTTTTTAGTGGCAAAGTGGTAAAAATCAATTATGAAACTCGACCAAGTTCCTTTGTTCCAGTATCCTTCTCACACCAGAAATTTCAGTCTGTCTAATATATTTTGGATGACTACAACACTGGAACCTCTCGATTTATCGAAGAGACTTAGAGTATAAGAAACGTTTTTACTTCGTTATTCTGGAGTATAAAAGATCCCACCGCATGCTCAATTCACTCTATTTTATACACTTTGGGACCTTATACTCGACTGTTACAATTCACAAACTCCTGAAGTCTAACGAGGGAGGGAAAGGACATTCGTAGTTGTGTTTATTTTTACGTTAATACCCTCTTCTTTCAGTTAATTCCTTGTGAGTCACAAGGTATTCTTGTATAAATACTCGATATAAAATCACACACCTTCTTTGCTTTTGTTTTGTGTTTTTGGTCCGTGTTTTAGAACCCCAAGAGAACATAATAGTATTGACGTTTTCCGTAAAAAGTAACCGGTAAATTTTGGACCACAAGGACTCAGGACACTCCTTCACGTGTCTAGTGAGTGAGACGAAGTTCATAACTGTAAGGACACTTCTTCTCTATAAAGGATATCCTAATAATGAGTAGTACTGACTTGAAGTTATCTATTTAATTTTTGGGTCGGTGAGGAGTCGAGACCTTCACTGAGTGACGAGTTCCTTACGACAAATGAAGTTCTACCCAAATTTCTCCGGGACTTAGTCTTAACGAGGAACAGTTCCCCCGGAGACCTAGTAATCGTCTTCTTTAACACCCAACAGAGTATCTTGACGTGTCCGTAAACCGACTCACGAAAGACCTCGAACAGGACGTTTAAGGACATTAAATCTGGTCCAGTGAACAATAGGTAAAATCGACTGACTTGTCAAACTTAGTGCCCACACTTTTCGTTGACTACGGTGTCAATCGTCTCTGGAAGGTTCTTACACGACAACGGCAAGACCAGTACACGTTCGTCCGGTACTTGATGTCGTTTGAGAAATGAAACGTCTTGTGTGTGTGTGTGTGTGTGTGTTAAACAAATTCTTATTATCACCAAGTTATTGGTTTTAGTTTATTAGACTTAAGCTAAATTCGTAAACTTAAAATTTTACAGAGACTCATCTGTAAAAAGGTCTCTTCTGTATGTCTACCAGTTGTTCGTGTCCTTTTCTACGAGTTTAGTGATTAATAAGCCCTTACGTTTAGTTTTGGTGTCACGTTTAGTTTGGTGTAGTGGAGTGTGTACAATCTTACCAATAACATCTTTTCTGTTCTTTATTGTTTACGACCTCTCCCACACCTCTTTTCCCTTGTGAACATATGACAACCACCCTTACATTTAACCACATCGATGATACCTTTTCTCATATCTATAAGGAGTTTTTTAATTCTTATCTTGATGATACACTAGGTCGTTAAGGTAAAGACCTTGATATAGACTTCTAGTACTTTGGTTACTAAACTTTTCTATGTACGTGGGGATACAAGTAACAGCGTGAGAAATATTATCGGTTCTATACTTTTATAGGATTCACAGGTAGTCACCTACTGACCTATCTCTTATACACCACATATGTGTGTTACTTTATGATGAGTCGGTATTTTTTCTTAATATAGGACGGTAAACGTTGTTGTACTTACCTGGAATTGACATAATACGATTAACTTTACAGTCTACCTCTTTCTGTCCACGGTGGACTAAAGTGAGGACACACCTTAAATTTTTGTTTTGTTTGTTATTGTCGTCGTTTTCGGTTTGAACATCTATGTCTCTAGTCTAATGGACAATGGTCCTTGCTTCCATGAACCCTCCACTTATTTTATCCAAGTCAAGTCAAGTCAGTAAGTCAGCACAGACTGAGAAACCCTGGGGTACTAACCGTCGTGCGGTCCGGAGGGACAGGTAGTGGTTGAGGGCCTCAAATGAGTTTGAGTGCATGTAGCTCAGGCACTACGGTAGGTCGGTAGAGTAGGAGACAGCCGGGGAAGAGGAGGACGGGGGTTAGGGAGGGTCGTAGTCTCAGAAAAGGTCACTCAGTTGAGAAGTGTACTCCACCGGTTTCATGACTTCAAAGTCGAAATCGTAGTAAGGAAGGTTTCTTTAGGGTCCTGACTAGAGGAAATCTTACCTGACCAACCTAGAGGAACGTCAGGTTCCCTAAGAGTTCTCTGAAGAGGTTGTGGTGTCAAGTTTTCGTAGTTTAGAAACCACGAGTCGAAAGAAGTGTCAGGTTGAGAGTGTAGGTATGTACTGGTGACCTCTTTGGTATCGGAACTGATCAACCTGGAAACAACCGTTTCATTACAGAGACGAAAACTTATACGATCAGTATAAGTTTTTACAGAGACGAAAACTTATCCAACCAGTATTGAAAGGAAGGTTCCTCATCCCAGAAAATTAAAGGACCGACGTTAGTGGTAGACGTCACTAAAACCTCGGGGGGTTTTATTTCAGACTGTGACACTTCACTCAGTTGACGTAACACTACCTACCATTGATCTGAACACCACCACTAATGAAACATCACATATGTCTACAGTTTAATATCATGACATGTAAGGGACCATCGAGTCGACCATTTCTTAGACGGACGTCGTACCCTCTGGACCCAAGCTAGGGAAACAACCCTTCTAGGGGACCTCTTCCCTGACCGTTGGGTGAGGTCATATGAACGAACCTCTTAGGGACACCTGTCTCCTCGGATCACCCGATATCAAGTGCCCCAATGTTTCGCGACCTGTACTGATTCATTGATTCGCACGGACTCTTGAACTCCCGAAGGGACCACCGAGTCACCATTTCTTAGGCAGACGGTTACGTCCTCTACGTCCAAGTTAGGGACCCAGTCTTCTAGGGGACCTCTCCCTTTACAGTTACATGCCCTCATATGAACGGACCTCTTAGGGGTACCTATCTCCTCGGACCACCCGATGTCAGGAACCCCAACGTTTCTCAACCTGTGTTGATTCTCTGATTCGCTGTGGACTATAAATATATTCTTCCTTTCTTATTAATCGCTAATAACATTTTTGTCGAAACCTCACTCTTACACCCCCTTTTTTTTTTCTTAAAATTCGGACTCACCTTTTATGAGGTTGATTGACTTTCGTTTGTGAAAATTTGAGATTGTCCAGGGGTCGGAACAAAATCGAAAAAAACCGTAAGAACAATCTAACGAATCTCGAATTTGTCAAGTCACGACAAGAGATAGAAACAATGGAACGTCTACAACACAAGTCCATGAATAAAAGGTCAAACCGTAAAGTGATTATCAGACAATAAAAGGTGGATCCAACGGGACACTGTTAGAGTACGTCTTAAGGGAGGATACACCAGAGAAGAGAAGATTTATACGGAATAATAGGTAATTTCTCATTACTCTATTACCCTCGGTAGGTCACTGATATCCCCTTATTTACGGGTCGTGTTACCACATTTATTCATCAACGAAAGAGGGGACCCTCTCGAAATTTTATACAGCTGTGACCTTTATAAAAAATTTTCTAGAAATGAATCAGAACGTAGATATGTGAAGAGTATCCTCAAAATAATTTTGAGAAGAATGGTACTTATGTACACCCACAAGTATCTTCGATCTTCCACTTGTACTTTACCAAAAGGGTAACACGTATAAAGTACGTCTCATCCTTCGCGTTCACAAACAGTGAGTCAGTACGGATTGAGAAACGTTGGGGTACCTCACGAGGAGACAGGTACCCTAAAAAGTCCATTCCTATGACCTCACACAACGGTAAAAGAAGAGGTCCCCTAGAAGGACTGGGTCCCTAACTGGGCCCAGAGGACGTGACGTCCGCCTAAGAAATGGCTGACTCGATGCTCCCTTCGGGATTTCACTGATGTACTTCGTGTTTCCATGATATTTGCGATCTAAAGACACCCCTCCGGTCGTCGAGTCGAGTCTCGAAACCCCTTTGACATCAATTTCCGTGTCCACGATACTGTTTGTCGACCGACGACGACAGTGGTCCCTGTTGTCAGTGAAGGACCCGAAAGTAGTGTCCTTCTTTTTTGAGGTTCACGGGTGACCCCTGGAACAGGGAATCCTATCCTCCTTACTTAGACACCGAGTAACTCGTCACAAATCATACTCCTTTTTCCGTCCAACGGCCAACCCGTCAGGTGCAGGGTACAACGACGAACCATGAAGTGAGTCAAGTCAAGTCAGTGAGTCAACACAGGCTGAGACACTGGAGTACTTAACGTCGTGTGGTCTGGAGGGACAGGTAATGGTTGAGGGCCTCAAATGGGTTTGAGTACAGGTAACTCAGCCACTACGGTAGGTTGGTAGGTAGGAGACAGCAGGGGAAGAGGAGGACGGGAGTTAGAAACGGTCGTAGTCCCACAAAAACTTGGTCAGTCGAGAAACGTAGTCCACCGGTTTCATAACCTCAAAGTCGAAATCGTAGTCAGGAAGGTTACTTGTGGGCCCTGACTATAGGGAATCCTACCTGACCAACCTAGAGGAACATCAGGTTCCCTGAGAGTTCTCAGAAGAGGTTGTGGTGTCAAGTTTTCGTAGTTTAGAAACCGCGAGTCGAAAGAAGTGTCAGGTTGAGAGTGTAGGTATGTACTGGTGACCTTTTTGGTATCGGGACTGATCTGCCTGGAAACAACCGTTTCATTACAGAGACGAAAACTTATACGATAGATCCAACCAGTATTGAAAGGAAGGTTCCTCATTCGTAGAAAATTAAAGGACCGACGTTAGTGGTAGACGTCACTAAAACCTCGGGGGGTTTTATTTCAGACGGCGACAAAGGGACAAAGGGGTAGATAAAGGACACTTCACTACCCTGGTCTACGGTACTAGAAGCAAAAGACTTACAACTCGAAATTCGGTTGAAAAAGTGAGAGGAGAAAATGAAAGTAATTCTCCGAAAAATCAAGGAGAAGTGAAAGACGGTATTCCCACCACAGTAGACGTATAGACTCCAATAACTATAAAGAGGACCGTTAGACTAAAGTCGAACACGAAGAAGGTCGGGTCGTAAAGAGTACGTCTCAAGGTTTCTTATCGTTCCTCTCTATTCTTTCGGAAGGAGTCGTTAGTTACGTTTCTTTATCTCCCTTTGTTGTCTTACCCTTACTGATCTCTAACGAAGTTCTTATAATCTCTATGGTTCCCTTGTAAAGTACGTTTCTACCCGAGCTATTTCCTGTCTTTACCATGTCTGGATTGTCTTCGTCTTCTATAATTCTTCTCCACCGTTCTTATGTGTCTTTTTGATATGTTTTTTCTAGAAGTGCTGGTTCTTTTAGTGCTACCATACTAGTGAGTAGATCTCGGTCTGTAGGACCTTACACTTCAGTTCACCCGGAATCTTTCGTAGTGATACTTGTTTCGATCACCTCCACTACCTTAAGGTCAACTCGACAAAGTTTAGGACTTTCTACTACGACAGTTTCACGACGTGAGTTATACGGTCGTTTAAACCTTTTGAGTCATCACCGGTGTCCTGACCTTTTACAGTCAAAAGTAAGGTTAGAGTTTCTTTCCGTTACGGTTTCTTACGAGTTTGATGGCGTGTTAACGTGAGTAGAGTGTGCGATCATTTCATTACGAGTTTTAAGAGGTTCGGTCCGAAGTCATTATACACTTGACACTTGAAGGTCTACAAGTTCGACCAAAATCTTTTCCGTCTCCTTGGTCTCTAGTTTAACGGTTGTAGACGACCTAGTACCTTTTTCGTTCTCTCAAGGTCCTTTTGTAGATAAAGACGAAATAACTGATGCGGTTTAGGAAACTGACGTACCTAGTGTTATTTGACACCTTTTAAGACTTTCTCTACCCTGATGGTCTGGTGAACTGGACGGAGAACTCTTTGGATATACGTCCAGTCCTTCGTTGTCAATCTTGACCTGTACCTTGTTGTCTGACCAAGGTTTATCCTTTTCCTCATGCAGTTCCGACATATAACAGTGGGACGAATAAATTGAAGATACGTCTCATGTAGTACCCTTTGCGACCCGACCTTCTTCGTGTTTGAGCATGAAGTGACGACGACGATTCAACGACGATTCAGCGAAGTCAGTACAGACAGACACACTGGGGTATCTGTCGTTGGGTGGTCCGAGGGGGTAGGGACCCTAAGAGATCCGTTCTTGTGACCTCACCCAACGGTAAAGGAAGAAGTTACGTACTTTCACTCCTCACTTTCACTTCAGTGAGTCAGCACAGACTGAGAATCACTGGGGTACCTGATGTCGGATGGTCCGAGGACGCAGGTACCCTAAAAGGTCCGTTCTCATGACCTCACCCCACGGTAACGGAAGAGGCTCATGAAGTCATCTCGTCCTTTATTTTGTTAAGTGGTACTAAGGCATAGGGTGGGGAGACAATGAGACGAGTCTAGAGAGTACCTCAAAATGGTGTGATAGAGCCGTAAGAGACTGGAGAGACCAGGTACTAGTCGCAGGTTGGGAGTCTGAGAAAGAATCCATTCAAACACTTTACCTCCAACCTTCAACCTTGTTCTAATATCAAGATCTCTGAAATTTTTATTAATCAGTCTTTTAAAGAATGTAGAGGACATAGTAGACTCACAGTACCCTTAAGTTTAAATCTCTAATCGAAGAGGATTCTAGTCTGGGTTACAAGTACAACGGCATCATTGTAACGATTACTTTCTCTTTCAAAGGTACTCTGGGTAAACAGTTTAAGACAAGGTCAGTGTTCCCGACCTAAATATTCGAGGTATCTGATGAAGTTGAGATAAGGAGGAGACGTCTAGGTATATAATAAAGTGTCCGTCCGTAGTTTGATACATCGACCCAATTTTTAATTACTTTATGATCCTAACTATCCGACTGATGAAGTTTGTTTAAATTTCTAGTAACAGTAAGAACCTGTATCTGTTACGTCCCACGTAGTCCTATATAACAGTTCATACACGAAGTCAAAATTCTTCCGTCTAACTCGTGTGTAGACGGAAAACTGTAAAGAGGTTTTGGTGACACCTTTTTATACATATCTTCATCAATTGGGTATCACTCTTCTGGTTCTATTCCCGTTCCTTTCCACACAGTGGTCACCTATTCTTTGAAGTCACTTAAAGACCCTCTGTCTTTTTCTTACTTTCACACAGTTCTCTTATTTCCGATGTTGTACGACACCTTTCGTCTCCACGGTCACCCTCCGTTGTTGGGACTTCTCTGATCTAAGATGTAGTTCACTTTCACAATCAACGAGTCAACACAGACTGAGAAACACTAGGGTCCCTGACATCAGGTGGTCCAAGGAGACAAGTACTTTAAGAGGTCCGTTCTTGTGACCTTACCCATCGGTAAGGGAAGAGGTCCCCTAGAAGGACTGGGTCCCTAACGTGGGACTAGAGGACGTAATGTTCGTCTAAGAAATGGTAGACTCGGTGGTCCCTTCGACTCTTAGACGGACATTACACCCTCTGGACCTAAGTTAGAGACCCACCTCTTCCCTAGGTAAGGTCATAAGAACGGACCTCTTAAGGTACCTGTCTCCTCGAACCGCCCGATGTCAGGTACCCCAGTGTTTCACGACATGCACTGACTCACTGAGTGTGAAAGATGTAGTTTGTCACCCTATTTTGTCCGAACTTCCGTGATGAGTTTCTATTCGACTACCTTCTTGACGTGTCAACCCAGAGGGCTGAGACATACGTCTTGTCGTTCTCCGGATCCTGAATAGACATTCGGTTTGGTTAGGTGGTTAGTTGGTTGGTTGGTTAGTAGGTCGGGTGGTTGGGTGGTTGGTTAGTAGTTGGTTAGTTCTTTTCATCTTCCTACGAAAGATTTTGTTTATACTTGAAACTCTTTTTCAGTGCCAGGGTCGAGACGCAACCACGGATTTCATCCGGTAAGAAATAAGATGAACAGTATCTGGACGTCGGATTGTGTCTAACGAGGAAGTGGGTAAGGTTTAATTTTGTCAGTGGGCCGTACGTAGCAGGTACAGTCGTTCCAACAGTAAGTCTTAAGGGAGGTTTGTCCTCTCCCGGAAACCCTATATCTAGACGTATGTGTTGTCATCCCCGAAGGGTCCACTGAGTCACCATTTCTTAGACGGACGATTATGACCTCTGTGTCTTCTAAGTCCAAATTAGGGACCCAGCTAGCCCTTCTAGGAGACCTCATCCTTTACCGTTGGTGAGGTCATAAGAACGGACCTTTTAAGGTACCTGTCTTCTCAGAACAACCGATGTCAGATATCCCAACGTTTCTCAACCTGTTATGACTCGTTGATTCATCTGTGTGTGTACGTGTTGTCATCTCCTTCCAGTATGGTCGAAAAGACCAAAGACGGGAACTTATACTTACTTGAAGTAGTCAGTGTCCTGTTTTGGGTTGGTATGTCTTTTCTTCCTGGTTCTCTATCAGACATAATCGACTCTACGTAAGTTGACGTTCATTGTCTTTCAGGTCGATTTTACCTGAACTTGTTCCTCCTGTATATAAAAGAGTAGATTTCTTTTCCAACCTCTACCTCGTAAGGATTTACCTCATCGAGTCGTTACAGAAGTTCCTGAACCCTAAAAGTAGAGAGACCAGGTGATAGGAATCATACAATCATTAAAGAAAGGAGTACTAATGTCTACCGTCATTCATAATGTACTTCCTCCAACGAATTTTTTTATAAAAAAAATGGTACACGGTGATATTAATCACTCTTATAGTAAGGGTATTTACAGGGTCCTCGATAAGGAATGTCAGTGTAACTTAGAGTCCTTAACCCAGAGTACGGATACGGATATTTTTAGTAATCTTCACCCTTACTCTGATAACACTTACCGGATCCGGTCCCAAAGAGTGGAAAGTGTGATAACTGTAAAACCTGGTCTATTCAAAAACAACACTCCTCAACAAGACACATAACATTTGACAAATCATCGTAGGGACGTTTCAGTATTTAGTAAGACCTCCCCGTAGAAGAACTGGTCAGCGATCATCCGGTAACTTCTATTACCAGTCGTTGCTCAGAGTATCTCTAGTTTTGGTTCCCGTCTTCTTGAGTGTCCTCGAAGTGTATCTTTCGTCTCGGTTCCGACTGGAACGATATCACCCCAGACTACATACATCATCTTGTCATTGTAGAGGTGTGAAGGATCAGATGGTAAAGGGTTTACCCACCCACAAACAAGACAATAAAAAAATCGAACGACCGAAACAAAAAACTAAAAGTCAATAAGATAAAGAAGAAGAGGTAACAAAGAATCGTATCTGGCGGACTGAAGTTCCTCTTAGTAGATGTGAACCGTCTCCTGTTCGGTCGTGAGTCTTTAAGACTTGAAGTTCCAACACGTTGTCACCTTACTCTAAGACACCCACAAAGGGAACCACTATACCACTCACACAAGAGATCACATACACCTATAACTCCTCGGTTTCCCTTCTGAAACCGTCTGTAATGTTTAACCCAATGTGTTGCAGATAAAGGTTGGAGGACGTGAGAAGAGACAGAAAGGTATCTCCGACATTCACATGCGTGAATGGGTCAGTGGGTGTATCGAAGAGCCTCGGTGTTCTGTGTCGAGACTGGTTATTCTGTATTTGTCTTCAGGTCCCTCTCTTGTTGAGATCCCTTTGCAAACGAAATAACTAATGCCTTTGTCTACGTTGACCAGGGTCAGGAAAGAAGGACAGAGGTGAAGAAGGGAGGACCAAGTACTTCCACTAAGGACTTTGGTCAATAGAACTTCCGAACTTTGTTGTTCGGTTTTACGATTCCTACCATGTCACCCACTTGTCTCAGATCCAGAAGATATGGTGATAATAGGTTAAAATAGTGAAGACTTAACTGACAGAGAGTCTAATAGTCATGAGCTCATTAAATAATACAGTTCATATAAACTCAGTAATATTCAGTCCATAAAATAGTGAACTTTGACTTACCGTTTCCTAATTATCTCACTTTCTCCTTCTGTCTTTACTTTCTGTCTATACGTTTATCTGAGTGGAACGACGACGACGACGACGACGACGATTCAGCGAAGTCAGCACAGGTTGAGGGACACTGGGGCATCTACCGTCGGGTGGTCCGAGGGGGCGGGGACCCTAAGAGGTCCGTTCTTGTGACCTCACCCAACGGTAAAGGAAGAGGTCACGTATTTTCACTTTTCACTTTCACTTCGACGAGTCAACACGACTGAGAATCGCTGGGGTACCTGACGTCGGATGGTCCGAGAAGGGTAGGTACCCTAAAAGGTCCGTTCTCATACCCTCACCCAACGGTAACGGAAGAGACTCTGAGTGGGATCAACATCACTTTAACTGACTACGACAGAAACCTTGAGATCAGATACCATGATAAGTCATTAATGGACGGATGGGAGTGATAAAAGACGAAAATTAGGGTTCGAGAAGAGACATAATTTATAGTATATAATCCGACTCTGGAAGACCTGTATAATCGTCTCCTACCGACTGTATCGGTGTACGTGTTTAGTTTAATAACCGAAAACTCTAAGACTGATACATAAACTTTAAGTAACAGATCTTTCGGTTTCTCAAGTGGGTCGAACGTTCTCGGTCCTAAAAACTCTTTCTAATTCATAACTTAAGAAGATTTTCTAACGGAAACGTATATGTTTCCCTTTTTTAGAGACTTCCATAGTCCCTGATTTTCACCAGACGGACTTCACTCCTTCCTCTGATCTCCAAATCTCTCATTCGTTCAGGAACCCTTCAACGAACATGAGACGGGTGGTGGGAGGTGGGGTCAGGACCCACTCTCCTCTGTCCAAACTCATTCTCCTTCATTCTGACCTCCCCTCGTCACGTACGAACAGACGTAAGTCGAGGACCCTCCGTCGTTCGATGGGAATGTCTTCAAGAGAGTCACGAGTTCTCTTACCAGGGAATCGGTATTTAACCCTCAATGTCACACCGGCCGGTTCCGACTCCCCCGGGCTCTGTCGTAACGACTCAAAGGAAAAATGGGTGTCATTATCTCCTCTTGGTCTTTGGACAAGTTCTCACTCTTCCCTGGTGTCGTCCCAATTCTACCGATCACCTTCTAAAGGGACCACCAGGTCACCAATTCTTAAGTGGAAGGTTACGTCCCCTGTACCCAAGTTAGGGACCAGTCCCTTGATTCTAGGGTGTCAACTCCCTACTGATTCGGATACCTGGTGTTGACGACTCGAGTACGTAAGATCTCGGACACGAGGTGTTGTTCTCTTCGGGCACACGGTGTTTGACTCTTTCGACCGTGTGTCGTTACCTCTGGGTCTCGTCGGTGTTTATTAAAAAAAAATTTTTCTTTCTTTAATACAGACTTTTTTATATAACAACAACAAATCAGTGGTTCAGAACAGGTTAAGAAACGCTGGGGCACCTGACGTCGTTCGGTTCGAGGGGTCCGGAAGTGACAAAGGACCTCAAACGAGTCTAAGTGTAGGTAACTCAGTCACCACGATAGATTGGTAGAGTAGGAGACGGCGGGGAAAGAGGAATTTAGTCTTTCACCTTTTATGTATATACATACATACATACATATATATATATATGTATAATTTCTACCACTCATCTAGACTACCCTTGAAATTAGTCTTGAACCCACTATGTTTGGTACACCTGATCATTGGTCTCTAGTACCACCACGGAACTAGTCATGTCACCTACGGTCGTGTCTACAGTCACTGGTTTCTATTCCTGAGAGGTTTGTCCAGTCTCCAATATTAGTGGTTACCTTCGGCTGGATGACTGGATGACAGTCTCAAAATCGTGGTGTGGTTGGGAGGCCTTCACTGGATGGGAGCGTCCTTCGCACTCACCCTTCCCTCCTTAATTTAGACTTGAATGTCTCAAATTTACATTTTATTGACTCAAACGTACCTTAATTATTACTAACTTCAAAGACGGTCGATCGTGTTATCCCAGAAAGTCAATCTCTTTTATTTCAATTAGGAAAAATGCTGGTTCTTGTACCGAAATCTTTTAACTTGGACAATGTATTCTTTAACTCCGTATTCATATAATAAATTCCATTAATTTCTATTTGTTCGTTTCTTTATTTCTACTATTATGTAGTGTATCATATTTTTCTTTCTCGTATCAATATTTTCAATTAATTAGGAGTAGAAAGTAAGGACCTTCTGTTATCCGATTTATATTTAAACTATGTAGGTGTTTAGAGAATAAGTCCAATAAATCATAAAACTTTCATTGTTTATATTCTTAATTTTTTATCAATTCTCCAAAAAGAACCCTTTCCCTGATCCCCCTCCATCCTCTGACAAAAGAAAGGTAGTATTTAACAAAAAACGATAAACTAAAAAAGAATGTTGTATGAACACAATGACACTATATCTGATCTCTTCTTAATAAATACTCGGACTCACGTAAACACAAAATACAACATCCGATTGTACTATGTCATATACAATCCGACTGTCTTATGAGTGTCATTTCTACTTTCATATTGGTTCACAAGACTCTTATACCTGATGGTATGTAACGTTTCACCGAAACGTTTTTAAGACATCCTTAAGGATCTGAGATACCCACTTACCGTTGGGTGAGGTTATAAGAACGTACCCTTTAGGGTACCTGTCTCCTCGAAACGTCCGATGTCAGTTACCTCAAGGTTTCCTTAGTTGGTGTTGAATCACGATTTGTTTTTGTTATCTATTTATGTACCGAAGGGTTCACCAAGTCACCATTTCTTAGGAGGACGGTTGCGTTCTCTGTTTCCTCTGCTTTCAAGACACGGACCAACCCTTCTAGAGGACCTCCTCCTTTACCGTTGGGTGAGATCACAAGAACGGACCTCTTAGGGTACCTGTCTTCTCGGACCACCTGATATCACGTACCTCAACGTTTCTCGACCTGTGCTGACTTACTGATTCGTACGTTCGTACTACCCGTTTATGTCGTTGGTGGTCTGGTTTTCCTACCGATAATTCTCCGTTTTCTCATTCTTCCTGCTTGTCACTAAACCTCTGTCTAGTGTAACACAGTGTCGTCCACCTCGACACCTTGCAACCTTACATCGTCAACCTAACAAAAAACACTTTACGTGACCGTAATGAAAATTCCGAATGTGTGTGTGTGTGTGTGTGCGTGTGTCACCCAAATCGAACACGAGAACGGGTGATTAGTAGTAGAAGAAGAGTGTATCGGGAACCCAGAACTCTCGAGTTAATTTCGGGGGTCTTCGTTCGTTTAGACACTGTGAGACTAGGGGGTTGGAACGGGAACAGGAGAGTCTCCGTCTCCCGACTGTCCCCCAATACGGACTTTAGTCACCAGTAAACTGGGTACGGTCTTGTATTCCAGGGACCTCGTTTTCCGATACTGAACTGTCCCTAGATCCTTTGTCGGACGTCTAGGAACATCATAATAGATCGTGTAGTAGGGACACATTATTGTAATTCTGGTGAAAAACAAAAATTCAGACTTACTAAAGACATAGTTATTGAGACTGGTTGTTGGAAGTAATAGAGAACCCGACTACTTTGGGACCTCATCTTTATGTAAGAGTTTGTTAAAAGAGTCTCTCTCTTTATAAGGTCAACCTATTACCTTTGTTTCAATTTATCAATTGTTTGTCGTCAACGAAGTTTGGTCAGTTAGGATTTCCTTTAGTTGGGACTTATAAGTAATCTTCCTGACTATGACTTCGACTTCGAGGTTATAAAACCGGTAGTCTATGTTTCTTAACTGAGTGACCTTTTCTGGGACTACGACCCTTCCTGACTCCCGTCCTCCTCTTCCCCTGTTGTCTCCTACTCTATCAACCTATAGTAGTAGCTGAGTTACCTGTACTCAAACTCGTCTGAGACCCTCGACAACTTCCTGTCCCTTCGGACCACAGGACGTCAGGTGCCCGAGCGTTTCTTAACCTGTACTCACTCGTTGACTTCTTGTTTTGTAGTCAACATTTTGTCTTAAACGTTTATTTTACATTACATTACCTCCGATTAGTGTGAAAGGGGGACGTGACAAGGAAAAAACCGGTGTACCGTACGCCCTAGAATCAAGGGACTGGTCTCTACCTTGGACACGGGGGACGTCACTTTCACACCTCAAGATTAGTGACCTGGTGGTTCCTTATAGATGGGTGTAACACAAGAAGTGGTGAAAAAGTTGACAAAATCCTGAGTACCAATAGAACATGAGTCTCCAGTAAATCTTTATTTACGTTCATGTCTGTCTACAGAAATCTCTTTTTATCTCCGATTGGTACTCTCGTGGAACTTTCTCTATTTTTATCACGTTCGTAAGAAGTCCGTCACGTACGGTTCATCGCAAAAGTTTTACGATGGTTGAAGTGAGAGTTCCGTTCAGATACAAGATCTAAGGTTTAGTTAAGTTCAACCAAATAACTAACCATTGTCGTTAATCATCCTAATCGGTTCGAAAAGGTGGACTTTTTTAAAGAGTTTAATAAACTTCGTTGAGAACTTTTAGTCTCGTACTTGATCTAAATAAAATTTTTTAACTAAAACTGGGTACTGTGGTTCCGATATTAGTACGATAAGGTGTTGATATAATACCTAGGTAGTTTCTTGTCAAGATAAACACACCGGTGTCTCTCCACTTACCTTCGAAGACTGGAGATTGTCACGTTAAAACGAAAGAGTTATTGTCGTAAGACCTTCGTGACCCCCATCTAACGAAAGGGATCTTACGTTATGGATTTTTGGCCGGTCCCGAAAGACCGATAACCGGACCGGTGGATCCCCTCCGGAATAAGTGTCGACTGTTATGTCTTTCTCCAAATTATTTATTTTTTTTTTAGTCTGAGGTATGTGTATAAAATATGGACGTTCTCCCACGGAAACAACTTTAAGTTGGGATCCGACAAATCAGTTGATGTGTCTTTATGTGCATTGGGAGAAGATAGTGACACTTAAGAAAGGACTTTAAGTACGGTAATTCACTTTTCGACGGCGTACTTTTTATAAAGGTAATGAACACTCCCTAAGACAAGAGTCAGTTCCAAGAGTTACAAGAGTCTCTCTCGTTACATAGTTAACCTATTACTCTTGTTAGTAAATTATTTGTTGTTAATCTTTTATGTATTTATCTTAAACGTTTACTTTACATTACCTTCGAATAATGTGCAAATGTGAGAGACGTGATAAAAGAAGTGGTTAAAAATAGATAAAATCCCGAGTACCACTAGACCGTGAGTCTGACGTAAATCTTTGTTTAAATTCGTGTCTATTTTAAGAAACCCCTTTTTATTTCCGATTCACTCTCTCGAAGGTTTTTGTACCTTTATCATATCCATGTTGTCTGACTTCCAATCACCTGCTATGGTGGAGAAGTGAAGAGAACGGGTCATATCCAGGTGTTTCGTTTTGTAGGTTTGTGCGTGTATTAAGTTTAACCAAGGTCTACTATAAGAGATTGATCTTTGACAACCGGACTATTAACTACACAGAAACGGACTTTCCTATTAAAGTCTTATAGTGAAGAATATCGTGTAAATAAATCAGACGAAACACTATGTTTTCAGTAGTATGAAAACATATTACCTTTGCCTCACACCAACCTCACACCAACCGTCTTGTTACCAGGGGTGTTTCTACAGGTACAGGATATGGAGGTTTACACACTGACACAATGGAATGTACTGTGTTCTCTGAAACTTCTGCACTACACTAACCTAGAACTCTATCCTTCTAATAAGACCTAATAGACCCATCCGGGTTCCATTAACGTTCTCAGAAATATTCTCCCTCGGTCCTCCAGTTTCTTCGGTATACTACTACCTTCGTCTCCAGTTTCACTATGTTCCTTTCCTGGTGATCTGGTCGTAGTGGGTCTACCGGAGATCTTCGACCTTTTCCAACCTCTTACCCCTTTACCTAAGAGGGGATCTCGGAGATCTTCCTCGTGTTACGAATCAACGAGTCAGCACAGACTGAGAAACACTAGAGTCCCTGAATCGGTCGGTCCGAGGAGACAGGTACCCCTGAGAAGTCCGTTCTTACGACCTCACGTGACGGTACGGGAAAAGATCGCCTAGAAGGGTTGGGTTCCTAACTTGGGTTTAGACGTAACGTCCGTCTAAGAAGTGGGAGACTCTGTGGTCCCTTCAGGTACTCTAGTACATCTCAATTTGTGCTGACTCACTGATTGTGTGTGTGTGTGAGTGAGTCAGTACGGGCTGAGAAAACACTGGGGTACTCGACGTCGGGTGGTCCGAGGAGACAGGTACCTGAAGAGGTCCGTTCTTATGACCTCACCCAACGGTAAAGGAAGAGGTCTCCTAGAAGGACTGGGTCCCTAACTTGGACCCAGAGGACGAACCGTCCACCTAAGAATTGGTGACTCGGTGGTCCCTTCGACTGGAAGGACGTAAGTCGGATCTACCTTTACACAAAGATCCGTTGTCACACTTCACGACCTTACCCCATCCCCATCACCACCCTTCTATAAAGACAAAAACGAGAGATACTCAGCCTTACCGTAACACAGATTTCACGACTAGTAGGAACTCACTACCCACCTTAAAAACGACTGTAAAAGAAACCTATAACGACACTTGACTTGACAACACGGGGGTCTAAGTGTACAACTTCGGAGTTGGGGGTTACGTCACCGTAAACCTCTACTCCAAAGACCTACCGATTAATCCAAAACTACTCCAGTACTACCTCGGGGTACTTCACTAACAACAGGAATATTCTCTGAGGTCGTTCAAAGGAGAGAGAGAAGGAGAGTTGATACACTCTTTTGTCGTCCTTCACCGATAGACTCTCGGTTCTTCTCTGAAAGTCGTCTTAGAGGGGTACGACCGCGGGACTAGAACCTGAAGGTCAGAGTTCTTGATACTCTTTTAATTAAAGTCAACAAGTTCGGTGGGTCAATTGTCACAAAACAATACCGTCGAACTCGTCTGATTCTGTGACTTTCCTTTATTTCTCTCCCTTACATTTGGAGCTAGAAAGTAGAGTTGGACCAAATTCCCGTCACTCTCTAGTTCGGTCAGTTCTTACTCGTTTGTGGGCTCCAAGTCTCCTCGACAATGACGGGTTCTCTAGGACTACCTAGGACCATTCTCTCCGACCGTAAACCAATAGAGACGACCACACCGTCCGTCTCAAGTTCCGCTGGGGTTCTAAGAACCAAGGACCACGTGTGTGAGGAAGAAGTTCAATAAGTCAGTTTGTCAGTAGATCTACGACGATACCTCCCTAAAAACGTCTCCAGTAATTCCAGAGTTTAGTCAACCGTGATCTATCCCACTGGACCCACCTGGGCTAGATTAGTGGACTCGGGAAGTTCAGACCCAGATCTCCAGTCTCTGTCTCCTTCAGTCACTTAGTTTCGTGTTCTCCCTAAGCTTCGTGTTTGCAACCGACCTCCCACCTCTTCTGGCGTACGGTTCCTTATACCCACCGGGACTCGACGACTCTCACCAGGGTCGGTTGGTCTTTTGTCCCTGGATTCTACATATTGGTGTTCCTTGTCTTAAGACGGTTGTCGTACGGACTAAACCCTCGTCTAAAAAGGAATCTCAGAGGCCTATTCTTGACTTGGATGGATCTGTCGTGGAACGACAGTCGGAAACCATTGGACTCGTGTCTGGTGCTTGTACGGTACGGTCTGGAGAGTGATGTCTCGATACCCGATTATTTCACGACAACAAAATTCTGTGGTGTAAATACCATTAAACAATGTGTCGTTAGTCATTGACTATGTCGTCGGACTCGACGACAAGGTCAAAACGGTTGAGACCCGTGTCCCTGAGGTCGAAAATATTCTCACTCTGAGTCAACTTGTCACTTTGAGAATGAACCTCGGTGTATACGTACTTTCGAGACGGGTGCGGGTACCGAGACTCTACTCGGTACCTATTCTGTTTAGAACCTTGAGAATCCTTAATGGGAACCCCTGAAACTTTAAATACTTTCTGACCGAAAAGACTTCAATTCGTATACAGGAGTCTCAGGAATATTAAAACAACAATTATATAACCCCCAAAACTCTTTTGATCCATATATATATATATATATATATATATGGATCAAATTGTCTTTCTCTGACAACTAATGAACGGATTTGTTGGTCTGTAAATTTTTTACCAAAACTTTCGATAAAAGGTATTAGTTAGACGAACATTTTACACGGAAATCAGTATAGTCACATAGGGCAAGTTAAGTCGTTCGTAAATTACTTATAAATAAAATAAAATAAAATTTTTTGAACAGAGTCACTCAAGTACCCTTGTAAAAAAAAGGGGTGACGTTTTTAGTTAGAACAATTTTCTACAGATAATATTCGGACGTTACCTTCAATGATGCTCGAGAGGTCATTGAAATTTGAAATTTCTTCTATGGTATACAGATCATACTTCTTCTTTTTTAACAACGCCCTCAGTCTTATGGTTTGAATCTAACCGAATTTGTTTAAATACTTAAAATTTTAAGAGTATATACACCATATCTGTGTATTATGGTCCAGTTCTAATTATAAAAATACAAATATATGTAAAAGAATTAGTTACCGACTGTAGTCGTCAGTAGTTAAAAAACACTAAGTTATTTACAAAATAAAATAAAAATTGACTCTATATTGACTGTACATTGTAACATAATCAAAATTTATATACTGTATTTTACTAAACTATATACATATGTATGACGTTTTAGTAGTGGTGTCATTCAAATCAATAGTAGGTAGCTTGTAAAAAAAAAGAACACTACTCTTGAAAATTCTAGATGAGTTAGGTTTATATGTGATACCATAATAATGGATTTCCCGAAAAATTTGACTTTTCAGATTTTGATCCGGACCAAGGTTCATGACAGAGTGTGTCTTCAAATTTTATAGTGTAAAGGAAGTACTAACAAAATCAACAGGGGAGAGAAACACGGTCTAAATAGAAGTCCGACCGAGGGAAGTACAATCATTTTTCCGAAACCATTAAGATCTGGAGTATAGTAGTTGGCCGTAAACTCTCTCTTACAGAAGAACTTACATGACAGAAACCTTCTGTTCCCTTCGACGATAACATTCTCGAGGTCATTCATAGAGAATAGGGACTACTAGAATTAACTTAGGATAGAAATAAGGATTTGTTTTATAGTCCTGAGCCCCTACCCCCTCCCCTTCTCTACCTCACTCACCTCACCTAATACAAGAAGGATACTTTTGTTTCCTCCTCATTTAAGGTGGGTTTAGTGTGCCGACTTTTATCCTTTCCTCGTAGGCAGGTTTCTTTCTAAACACAGGACAACCTCCTTTTTCACTTTCACAACAATCAGTGAGTCAACACAGGTTGAGAAACTCTGGGGTACCTGACATCGAGTGGTCCGAAGAGACAGATACCTTAAGAGGTCCGTTATTGTGATTGCACCCATTGAGTAAGGGAAGAGGTTCCCTAGAAGGACTGGGTCCCTACCTTGGACCCAGAGAGTGTAACATCCGTCTGAGAAATGTAGACTCGGTGGCGACCCCTTCGGGACAACCTCCTTTCTCCACTCAGTTATGTTATCATTTTATGTTATTTGCGTCATTCTTTTCGTGTTTCATGAATACGACACCACAGTCTTTCTCTTTCCCAGTTGGAAGACAGTTTCAACCGCTCTATTCTTTCCTAAAGTAACTTATCAAAACATAACTAAAGACGAATAGGAATTTCCGGCTAGAGCCTCCCCGTTTTTCTGTAGGAACCTTCATCCTTGTACCGTCATTTTTTGTTCCTTCGTCTTTTGACCACTCAACATAATGCCCCTGTGATTACTTACCTCGTGCTGAGGTCGTGTTTTACGACCCTCTGTCTCGACTTTTCCTTTTGACCTCGGAATAACACTTCCCGAAAGGAACTTAAGGTCGTCCTCCTCAGAGTAAATTAAATCTTTGGTCACCCCTCGGTAACTTTCCAAAACTTATCCCCTTTCTACATTGATTTATACGGACGACCTTTATACTTAGACAGTCGTTACTTGACCTACTTAACGTCGTCTGTCTGTGTTGAGTCCCTCTACCCATTCCTCCGATAACAGTACAAGTCTTCTTTTCGGTACTTCGGTCGATCATCGATTCTCCATCTTCCTCTACTACCCGTACTCTCTGAAGTCTACCACCTTAGAAGTACATACGCACAACACACACACGCACGAGTCAACGGTTCAGTACAGACTAAGAAACACTGCGATACCTGACATCGGGTGGTCTGAGGAGACAGGTACCCAAAGAGGTCCGTTCTTATGACCTCACCCAACGGTACAGGAGGAGGTCCCCTAGAAGGGTTGGGTCCCTAACCTGAAATAGGGGATGTAACTGTCCGTCTAATAATTGGTGACTCGGTGGACCCTTCAGGTCTTAGAAGTGTCGGGTGATTATTTAAGTAACATTTCTCAATTTGTCCCTCGTCATTACTACCTTCGAGACTACAGTGACGCTACTCGTTCTTTCACCTTTGATAGTAAGTACTTCTCCTCGGGAGGTTCCGAGTCCACATGACGTTTCGTCGTTCGAGGTGTTCCCCCGTCATTGCTGACGGACGGGGCACCGTTGACTAGGAGTTCACGAACTCTTCGTTTCCCGGGGAACACGATATTAAGTGGAAAACACTCGATTTTGACAATTAAAAAAAAAAAAAATGACACAGTAAAGTCACCGAGAATTGTAGCGTCTCGGTAATGGGTCCCCGTCCTAGTTCTCGTCTGTTATCCACAGGGATTCGACGAAGGTACTTTAATTTTCTACGAATGAGGAACCTTCTTTTCAATACTGGATGGATCTATCGTATAAGTTTTCGTCTCTGTAATGAAACGGCTGATTCCAGACAGATCAATTTCGATACCAAAAAGGACGTCAGTACATACCTACACTCTCAACCTGACACTTCTTCCGACTCGCGGTTTCTTAACTACGAAAACTTGACACCACAACCTCTTCTGAGAACTCTCAGGGAACCTGACGTTCCTCTAGGTTGGTCAGGTAAGACTTCCTCTAGTCAGGAACCTAAAGAAACCTTCCTTACTACGATTTCGACTTTGAGGTCATGAAACCGATGGAGTACGCTTCTCAACTGAGTAACCTTTTCTGAGACTACGACCCTCCCTAACCCACGTCCTCCTCTTCCCCTGCTGTCTCCTACTCTACCGACCTACCGTAGTGACTGAGCTACCTACACTCACTCACTTGAGACCCTCAACCACTACCTGTCCCTCCGGACCACACGACGCTAAGTACCCCAGCGTTTCTCAGTCTGTGCTGACTCGCTGACTTGACTTGACTTGACTTCGACGAAGTCGTAACTTTGAGATCTCAGTGTACCTACCGTTCGTTTTATCATAGAAATCACGACTATTTCGACAACCTCTTTCACTGAATTACACTCCAAGTCTGACTGAAGGAATCTATCGGGCGTTCATTCTTAAATCTGAGTGACCAAATCATAGGCAAACCCCCTCCGTCCTAACGAGGACGTCCCTACCTCGGAGACTTACTTTTGGATGTGACACAGGATTCTCTTACCGTGTTAGAGACACCCGTCCGTCCAGGGTCTCTCTTCTCCCTGTATGACCAGGCAAAGAAAGTAAGTGGTCATCCAGAAAGGAGAAGGGACCCCTCCTTACCCACTCTCCTCGTGTCCCCTGTCAGGACCCCAGACCAGAGAGTGACTGTCACCTCCGAGGGGTACTCAAGGACGTCTTGATAGAAGGGAAAGAAGAAACAGTTACGAGTTCCAGGGACTGAGGACCACCGGAGACTTGAGACCGAGGGGACCGAGAAAATCTGTCTTTTGATCTCCATCAGACTAGTCTATCTAAAGGATCGTGAAAGTATTCCTCAAACTTTCTAGACTTAAATACACGAGACCAATCTACCTCAAAATCTTCTAAATGAGACTACTGTCACACGTCTTACCGTGCACCTATCTGGTACCCGACCTTGTCCTGTTTGTCCAGACACTTGGTGGTTCTCCTTCTTAGGTACTCCGAGTTCACCTGTCTTCTCTTTTGACCTATTAAGGGTCTCTGACCGAGACCGGGAACCAATCCGTAACTTCAGTAAGGAATTCCCTTCTTAATATCCTTCTACTCGTACAACTTCCCACACTTCACTCTAAAGTAAACCCCGTAAAGTCAACGTACACCGTAAAGGTCCACTTCTTCTCGTCTCTATGGGAGTCGAAACACTTCGTGTCCCGTTTTATTTCGTACTCTAGTAGACCCCCAGCCCTGAACCTCTGTGAGTAAAGGGTGAGGAGTGTAAAGGTAACTCCCTCCCTTAATGTACTGGAGTGGGTCTCTTGTCCCGAAGAGACCACCGAGTTCGACCATTTCTTAGGTGGACGGTTACGTCCTCTACGTTCTCTACGTCCAAGCTAGGGACCAAACCCTTCTAGGGGACATCCTCCTGTACCGGTGGGTGAGGTCATAAGAACGGACCTCTTAGGTACCTGTCTCCTCGGACCTCCGATGTCAGACATCCCAGTGTTTCTCACCCTGTACTGACTCGTACGTGGGTCTCTTCTTTCCAGTCCCTTCTTGTGAGGGTTGGAGAGAGACGGGAAGTGAGTGAGGAAGTGTAAGAGAAAGAAAGTCTGACCGAGACCAGGAGAAAGAAAGTCTAGATAGGAGAATGAGTCTCATGGAGGATCCAAGGTTGTATGTCAAAGGTCTCTTCCGGACGAGAAAACAAAAAACAAAAACAAAAAAAAAAAAATACACCTGGTAAAAATTTCGGAAATAACTTAAACAATGTTATAAAGAAGACAAAATACAAAAAACAAACAAACAAACAAACAAAACCGTAACTCCGTACACCTCAGAATCGAGGGACGGGTCCCTAGCTTGAACGTATGGAGAGGGCGAGTGACCTTCCCCTTCAGAATTGGTGACCTATCGGTCCCTTCAGGGTCCGGACGACAAAACTGAAATTACGTGTAGAATATAATTGACGACTACGTTTCAGTGAAAGGGTTTAGTTTTTATACCGACTGGGAAACGAAGGTAGAGAGACAAAGAGTAGAGAATAAATAGTCAACCAAGTCTCGAGGTCTCCTCTCACAAACTTGAACGATCGTCACCGTAGGGTGAGGTCATAAGAACGGACCTTTTAGGGCACCTACCTTCTCGGACCTTCCGACGTCAGGTACCCCAACGACTCCCAGTCTGTACTGACTCGCTTAAGTAAAAGTGAAAAGTGAAAGTACTTAACCTCTTCCTTGACCGTTAGGTGAGGTCACAAGAACGGACCTCTTAGGGTCCCTGTCCCCTCGGACCACCCGACGGTAGACACTCCAACGTGTCTCAACCTGTGCTGACTCCACTGAATCGTCGTCGTCGCCTCGACGATATTGTTTCATAGTTACTAGTTCACCGAACGGGTTATTTTAAAATAAAAGAAAGTCAGGAGCTCCGATTATTAGTTCCAGTCCAACAGTCGTCCCAATTAAAGAAGACGAAGAGAGGAACCGAACATTTACCGACAAAAGGACACAGGAGTGTACTAGCAGGAAGATCTCGACGGACACAGGTTTAAAGGAAGGATACTCCTGGGGTCAATATGATCTAATCCCGGGTGAGGTTCCTGGGTCAAAAACGAATTAGGGGAGTAATTTCCGGGAGAGAGGTTTATATCAGTGTAAGAAGTCAGGACCCCAATTCGAAGTTGTATGCTTATTCTCCTCCCTAGTGATAAGTCGGGTCTTGTCCCTTTCTTGTCCCACAAATAAGTAGGAGATTTTGAAGTAGGTATCTGGGATAGGACAAGGAAGAGAGAGAGAGGGAAAAAACAAAGAAAAGAATTTAAGTGAGAGGGAGAAAAAATTTTTTTAACATAAGTAAATAAACAAAAACCGACGCGACCCAGAATCAACGACGTGATCCCGAAAGAGATCAACGGGACGTACCCAAAGAGGAGTGTGACCGGAGAGAGTAACGCCTCGTGTCCGAGGTCCTGGGGTCGAAGTCATGAACACCATGTGTCTCAGTCATCGGGGCGTCGTACACCTTAACAGAGGTTGGTCCCTAGTTGGGGACTGGGGAGGTAGCCGTCCACCTAAGAAGTAGTGACCTGGTGGTCCCTTCAGGGTCTCAGTAAGAATGTGTGTTAAAACTCTGGTTTAAAAGAGGAGGAAGTGAGAAAAACAAAGTTACGGTTCTTGATCCTTTTAAAATTAGTCCCGTGACAACTCAAAGTAATTTCCTTTTCATCCAGTCACTGTGAGTCTCTGACCTAGGGTAATCCTCCCAACGACCTGACACGTCGAGACCCTTGACCTCTCTCAAATTCTGCCTCGGATCACTCTTGGACTGGTGGACCATTAGTTCTGCTGACATGAAGAAGGGGAGTCTCTCTTCTCCCTGTATGGCCAGGCAAAGAAAGAAAGTGGTCATCCAGAAAGGAGAAGGGACCCCTCCTTACCCTCGTTACTCTGTTCGTAAAAGTGTTGGGATACCTTAAATGTCCATTGTGATCACCATTTCTTGGACGGACACTTACGTCCCTACGTTCTCTGTACCCAAACTAGAGACCCACCCCTTTTAGGGGACCTCTCCTCCGGAACCGTTGGGTGACGTCATAAGCACGGACCTCTTAGGGTACCTCTCCTCGGACCACCCGATGTCAGGTGCCCAACGTTTCTCAGCCTTCACTGACTTTACTGTGCACGTTTTATAGACTCCAATTACCAAAACACATATAAATCCAGGTGTCGGTATTACACCCGGACGGAAAGAAATAATCAAAACGGGAGACTATGCATGAAGAGGACGGTACAAACTCAAACTTACCAAAAGGGTTCTCTTTATTTAAGACGTCGGTCTTACTACCGACTAAAATACCTTAAGACAATTATAGGATGTACCGACTACTGCCAGTAAGTCTCGAAACAAAGTCCCTGTACGCTAGAAATCCGGAGAGGTGTGTTACTTCCCTTCTTTACTGTCTAGACACCGCTACTTTGTCAAAAGAACTAGTCACACTAATATAGTCTTACGAGGTGGACCTATATAGCTAAACGGAAACTCTCACGAAAAACGGTGTATTTAGAGTATCTTTATAGAAATTCCTCGACGGGGCCTTCCGGTGACGAAGGAAGGAGTCGTTTCTCTTCGTTTCGGTCCCTCAGTAAACAGTTTCAAAGTTTGTCTTACCAGGTAAATACTTCACTGAGACCTACCAAAGGATAACACTGTAAGTACCCTAAAATTTCGTTTCTACGCAAAATACTAATTGGAGCCGTATATCTTCACGTCTCGACATAAACAGAGAAAACTGAATGAAGTGGTTGGACTTAAAAATTTTTTAGTGGAAGTTCCTCTGAGTATAAATAATATGGAGTTTTTAAGTCAAATATACGTGGCGACAAGTCTCGTTAAAGAAAAGGGGACACAGATTATCGGATCACCAGGAAACAAAACCTCTATGTAAGTATGAAAAGATTCTAAACCGGTATCTACCTTTTCTTGTAAGAACTCTCGTGAAGGGGGGACGGGACAGAATCATTTCCTTTTATCCAGAATTTTTACAATATTTATTCCAAATTTTATAACTAACTTTCGAAGAGTGAACGAGAAACAAGACTCTGTGTATCGGAGTTAAAAGATTAAAAACTCTCGACATCACTTTCCTCGTAGAAAAGAGAAAGAGAAAACATAACCCACTGGAACCTGACTTAACTTTAAATGGAAAAGGGGGAACATTTCATTCATAACACTGTATTCATCCATCCTGACCTCTTTCTTGCCTCCATCAGATCGTGTAATAAATAATTCCTCATATCCAAAACTCGGTCGAACCGGACTATTTGAACACTGAACTACCAACCTACTAACCCTCGTACACTGAACAGATGATCCAGATTAAAAGGAGTAGACACTTCATCTGTATTCCTAACGAAAAAGAGTACACCAACAAACTTTTTCTTTACTCTATTAAATGTTTACATCACACTCTAATAGTAGTAGGGGTAGTACTTTAATTACTTCTTGGTAGTTGACGAAGTAAAATGAAAGGAATTATATACTTCATTCTGTGTCCTTTCATTTCAGGCATTTTAGGTTTGAGACAGAACCCATTTTACCTAACTTTGACCTAACTACATTAAACTTTACATAGAAAACTTATAGACATAAGTATGTATGTATATATGTATATATACGTGTCTGTGTATGTATCTATAATTATAAATATGTCTTTACATTTTTATTTAGATAAATATGTGTCTACTTTAAAGTGTCTTCGAAATTTATTGCTGAACTTTACATAAATGGTTCTAAAATATTGATATGAAGGTAAACCTTACGTTTCGGTAAAAGATTTATTTTTTATAAATCAGTTTTCATATTTTAACCTTATTCTAAATTATTGGAGGGAATCCTTGACTAAAATTCCAAATTTAACAGGAAAATTTGACGTAATTGAGAATTTAGGAAGAATATTACAGAAGTATAAATTCGAAGTCACCTCTTTTTCTCCTCGATTGGTAAGACAGTGAATAAAATTTTATAAGGATCTAAATTTTTGTAATTCTCGAAGACGAACTTCTACCCTCGTATTTCTATTAACACGATTCGAGATGAGAGATTATAGTTGACTTTCGTTGTGTTTAAGATTTTTTCTCAGGTAGAAATTACTTTGCTCCTCTGTCTATGTTGGGGTTTGATACTTATTAACGAAGATTTATATCCCTGTAAGCCGGAGTAAAGGTCTTCCTACGGTTTTCATCCAAGTGTGAACTATGAGATGCACGTGTGACGTCTGAAAAGGTTAGTTGAACCGTTTCGAACCTTGGTGAAGTGGTCAATGGGGAATGATCTTTTGTAAGTAAGGTGTAGGATGTGACTCCTGGACGTCTGGGTCACCCTGAACTTTCTCTTTTTGGGCAGTTGAAACGTCCTTTGTAGGACCTCCGTATGTTACCTTTGTCTTTATGGTGATTGTCGTTATAGTGATTAATCGTTACCGGTTGACAATGGTTCACGAATGATACAAGATCCGTCCGAAGGGTCCCCCGTGATCACCATTTCTTGGACGGACGGTCACGTCCTCTGTTTTCTCTACGTTTAACCTAGGGACCCAACCCTTCTAGAGAACCTCCTCCCGTACCGTCAGGTGAGGTCATAAGAACGGATCTCTTAGGGTACCTGTCTCCTCGGACCACCCGAAACCATGTATTTCAGTGTTTCTCAGTCTGTACTCACTTCACTGAATCTTACGTCTGTCCTTTACAAGATCTGTGACGAAATTTACCAAATATAGGTGGTTCAACCCAATAGGAGTGTCATTGGAATACGATTCCCATGCTAGTACTAGGACCAAAATCACCAGTCAATCTCTCGGACAGGAGAATTGGAGGTGTGGGGACTTAAAATACCACACGTACCTTAGTCGAAACTAGCCACCGAGTTCGAGTCGACTTCCTCTTACTTTTATTTACGGTTCAGCGGTGTTCTCTTGAACTCGGAGCACCCCAAAGGGGCATTCGGAACTCCGAAAGACAAGGGAAGGTCTTCCTTACGTCCACTACCCCTCCTCTACACACGAACCTCGTTTCCGCGTCGTCTCGACTACCCTTTCAGAAGACTCTTCTGTGACGAAGACGCTCCGAGACACTAAAACTGAGAGAAAGGGAGACGGGGTAAGGAACGACTATTCTGAGGCACGTATATCAACTGGTTCTACCTTGACGGGAGTAAATTAATACGTAGTATCAATCTTTCTTTGATCGTATCTGATTACATATCTATAAACTTTCTATGTTTTTAGTTCTTTTTGTTTGTTTTTTATCGGTCATCTCACTTGTCTTCCTTTTTTTTTTTTTGTAAATTTTCCCATTTACCTATTTTGTGTAGTCTTTTACTTAATTTAATACTTCACTTATTCTAAAGTTTGTGAAAAGTTGTTTTTCTCTTAACTTAAGTACCCTTTGGGTATTAGTAAATTTCCACTTTCCTTTTCTTAGTGACGTCATTCTGTTTCCTATCACCATTTCAACGACCTGTAGTTCCTATTTCTTGGACTACACCTGGACCGTAAATCTTTTCATAGATAATATTATCTGTGAGTTGACTATGAGTATCTTAATTACTCATTTTGACTCGGTCTTTTACTTCTTTAAAGGATATGGTTCCCTTTTGGTTCAGTTGTAATTTGAAGGATCCTTTTTACGATCTTTGACATCCCCGTTAATAATATTTCATAAGTCCCTTACTTTCACATAAGACTCTAAAAAAAATGAATCAACTTTCAGTAAGTTTATATATCTTGTGTTTGTCCAATAAAACTGCGTGACTTCTTGACTCCGTTGTGCCGTGAGTAATCAAAAAACCCCCCTCTTTTTTTTAGATAAACTAATTCTACAGGTCGGTTAGTTCTATTCTCAATTTTTATTTCCCAAGTTAATATCTTTTTACTCTTATGACTACGATAAATCTATATCGTGGTCCTGATTTGCGGACCTTTAATACCATAATCTTCTCCTACGTTTCCAATATTTAACGTTGTTGTATCTTTATTATTAGAGTCATGTTATTAATCCTCCAGTCTTCTTTTATCTCTACCCTCTTTCACAACAAAGACGAATAAAGGAATACCCCGTATTCTTTAAGATTGTTTACGACCATTAAATTTAATACTTTCAAATTCACACAACAAAATTACGTATTTCTATTGTGGTCTTATTTAATTTTACCGTTATATTGGTTCACTACATACGTCTCCCACACATTTAAACCCTCCTCTCCATACATACTATTAAAGGAGTAGAAGGAATCCCCTTCAACCGTCTATGACAAATTCCACCTACTTATTCAAAATTTCAATAAACCTATATAATAAATTTTTATGTTTTAATAAGTTTTTAGATTTTTGATTTTTAAGTAATATTTATGTTTTGGGTGTGTTTGTTTTATCTCTTTGGGTCTAGTGTCTCCTTTTATCTCTTTTGTTACCTTTATAAATTGTGTATCTTATTTCTTCATTCTGTTTTCTATCGTAGACTAATTATTTACATTTGTTACTTCATTTGTTAGACAACTCTCTTTCTGTTTTTCCTGAGGAGCATAGAGTGTAACGAATTTTTGACATTAAGGTGTTCTCCTTCAGATTTTCTCTGTGTAGAGTTGTTTCATTGTGCCATGTAAACTTTTAGTTTCCATACACCGTTGGGGGAGCAAGAGGGAAGGACCGGGGTTTGTGGAGTGTTAATTAGTTCCGGTTACGCTCGTTTTTCCTTCGTCCCCAACGGCACAACCATAGTAGGTTCCATTCAACATTACTGTTGAGTCCCTTCACTTGATCAATTCTTGACACTTCCGTCTCACAACCTACTCAATAGTTGTTCCAACACCAACAAGGGTTCTCGTTGGCTTCCTCATGGTGGTCTCCGTTACATACAAGAAACGATCGTGTCGTGTGTCTGTTAGTATCCAAGAGTTGCTTTCGATCGACGGTGAACTCGGGACGAAGACAGGGTAAACAAGACAAAAAAAAAAGAAAAAGAAAAAAAAAAAAAAAAGTCTTTAGGGCGAATAGATATACAACTGAGAGACGATTAACAGAAGGTCCGCGGTTTATAGACACAAAACCAAAAGCACACCAAGTTGGAAATGAGATCCGTGTTCGGCACCTCAACACGGACAGGTCAAAAATGATGGGTAGAACAGTACGTCGGGTTGGTGGTAGGTCGAGAGACGATCCATCCAACCGCGTGTGAGTACCCGAATGTCGTGTCAACGAAGATTTGCTAACACCAAGAGAACACTGTGTGAAGGACGAACGAGGTCCTAACCAAGAAAAGAAGACAGAAGTTTGAGCTTGTCACAGTGACCCTAAAGGGTCCTGGAGGAGATTAATAAAAGTAGACCAAGGTGGACGTCGAAAAGAGAAACTTCGGTACCGTACACCTCCTTTACAAAAGGATCAAGTTTACAACTCTGTCGAACAAACGAAAAAACTTTTAGTAACACAGTGATATTGTTCCCGGACCCTTCTTCCAATCTATGAAAACGAGTTCAGTGGTAAAATGTATTTCAAAGAAAAAAGGTAAAACAGGACTGAGCATTCTGAGAACATAAGGACCGGGAATAAGGAGACCCAGGTATAGCAACAAAGTCAAAGACGAAAACCTGTAAGAGAAATCTCTGGACACCTGAAGAGGAAAACCGAGCGACTCGGACCGAAAAATAAGTTGAGAGAGAAAAATTTTTTTTAATTAATTAAATAAAATTAACCTTCTATTAATGAAATGTTATAACGTCACCAAAAACGGTATGTAGGTGTACTTAGTCGGTGCCCACGTGTAGACAGGGGGGTGGGACTTAGGGGGAAAGGTGGAGGAAGGGATAGAGTAAGGAGACCCAACAGGGTCTCGTGGCCGAAACTCACGGGACGAAGTACGTAGCTTGAAAGTGACCAGTCGACAAAATGTATACCGTTATATGTACAAAGTTACGATGATAAAGTATAGTAAGGTAGGATCGGACAAGGGTGTATCAGTTAAGAGATGAGACTAGAATTATAGGGAGAAGTATGATGGGACCAAAACCTCCTCTTAGTGAAGAAAATCGAGGTAGGAGTCTACAACATTCGTCCTAAAATTCTACCATGGGTACTAGTCACAGGAGAACATAGTGAAGGTGTTATAATACAATATACCGTTTTCCCTCTCATAGATTCACACGGACTAGATTAATGTACTTGGGAGATTTTCGCTCAAAAGAGACCAATCACCGTCCTCTCTTTCAGTGTCTCTAAGGTTCTTACTCCTGAGTCCTTGAGAGACCACCAGATCACCAATCTGCGGAACGAAGGTGACATCCTTCGTTCTCAACCTAGGTACCAGTCCCTTGATTCTAGTATGTACGGAGTACCGGTTTTTTCCTTTTTTTTTCGGAATTCGTTTCTTGTTGTATGGTAACGATCGAAACTTCTACCTTCCCCGGTATACCGTTCCTTACGTCCACCAGAGAGAGTTCTTCGACTGTCATCGGGGACCGACTGTCGATCGTTCATTAACCCCTGAAATCAGGGTACCGACGTTCCTTGATCTAAGACGATTGTTGGATTTACTTGAACCTTCGCCCAAGAAGGGGTCTCGAAGGTTTATTCGGGTCGGACCGACTGTGGACTAATGTCGGAATACTCTGGGACTCGTCTCTTCCATCCACACGGTACGGTCCAAAGACTTGATATCTTGAGACTCAATTGTTAACCCACAAATTTCAGTGATTCAGACATTACTAAAAAGGTGTTGTTACCTTTTGATTATATAATTGTAGTCGTGATTGAAGTATACAAGACCTCTTTTTAGTCTACTATTTTAGGACTTACCCTTCTTAACTTCGTTATAACGTTACGAAAACGTTTCTCTCCGATTTGGTTTTATATCAGAATTGAGAAAATGGGTACAGAGGGGTAGAGTTAAATAAATAACTCTATATAGATATATTACAATGTATCTACGTATTTGATATATTGTAATATATACCACATGTTGTATCACTAAACTATAANCGGTACGGTCCAAAGACTTGATATCTTGAGACTCAATTGTTAACCCACAAATTTCAGTGATTCAGACATTACTAAAAAGGTGTTGTTACCTTTTGATTATATAATTGTAGTCGTGATTGAAGTATACAAGACCTCTTTTTAGTCTACTATTTTAGGACTTACCCTTCTTAACTTCGTTATAACGTTACGAAAACGTTTCTCTCCGATTTGGTTTTATATCAGAATTGAGAAAATGGGTACAGAGGGGTAGAGTTAAATAAATAACTCTATATAGATATATTACAATGTATCTACGTATTTGATATACTGTAATATATACCACATGTTGTATCACTAAACTATAAATACATAAAACGTTTCACTGGTAGTGCTATTCAGATCGATTGTAGGTAGTGGTGTGTTAGAGTGTGTAGCCAAAGACACATATATACATTACTCTTGAAAATTCAAGATGAGAAAATCGGAAGTAATGGATAACTACTATTCATGTTGTTGGAGGATTAAATCCCGAAATGAGTTAATAGACGTAACGAGAACAAAACTCCAAAGACTTAGGGATTAAACTAATACGGTGAGAAGATGAAGTTGAGGAAACTCCTGTAGAATATCGGAAGTCCTCTTTTAGGTCCGAGGGATCGTATCATAAAGGTCGAGTTTAAAGAGGGTGTAATCGTAATCAGTATGATTTAACGAACGGAAACGATGTCCCTTCGTATATAAACGTGATGAAACACGAACTTCTGCTGACGGTTAAGACAGACCTTTTAACGACAAGTAGGAATTTTGACGAGTAGGGAAAGGTCCTCCACAAAACACTCAATCTATATCTGTGAAGAGAACACCCAAAGACAAGTAATCTATTACCCCATGGAATTATCCCCGAAAGAAAGGAAGTGTGACTGTCTAAGACTGATGGTGGGAGGGTTATATATTTGTCTGACCTAAATCTGGTCCGAGTCCGTCTATACATAACGTAATCTGTTCCAGATCAAATTCAGGTCTCCACATTAAACTAGAAATTCGATCCCATACCGATCGAGTTCTCGTCACTTACTCCGTAAAACGTATCCGTTGAGTCTCAACAGACCCTCTCTAACAGATTAGTGAGAAGATAGAGATAAATGACTTTAAACTCAAACATCTCTGGAACCCCAAATGTCCGAACTGGACTACTTACGGGATACTGTCCCCTCCTGTCGTTCTGAAAAGGGTATCACGATCAGACTCAGGACTCTCTCGACACTGTCCGACCTGAAACCCACGACGACTTTACCGGAACTTGTCCAAGTGCACCCCGGACGAAAACGGGACTCTTCCCCAAGGTACTTTTACCTTTGTCGATCATTGAGTTCAAGTCGGTCCGTACCGGGTGGAAGTACCTACCTTACCTGGCAGAAGGGAGCTTCCTGTAGGAGCGTTCGTGGTACCTCGGTCCGTGAGGCGTACCCTGTTCTGTCAGTCGACGATATCGGTAAGGAACGTAAAAGTGAAGTCGTCACCAAGAAGAAGGGTTTCATTAATAAAATGTGACGACGACTTTATAGACGGTAGACGTCCGACATCTTTCGTTTCTCCTTGATTTCTCGGAGAACTACTCCGAGAACTACTCCCACTTCCTCCTCTCACTTTCTCGACCGAATTCTGATTTATAATTTTTTTCGATTCTTGTACCGTAAGTCGGGGTAATAACGTACCGTTTATCTTCCCCCTTTTCCACTTTCATCACTGTCTAAAGGAGAAGTACCCGAGGTCTTAGTGACTCCTGCTACTGACGCCGGTACTTTAGTCTTCTGCTAACGAAGAACCGTCCTTTCACTGCTGTTTGGATCTGTCACACAACTTTTCGTCTCTGTAATGAGACGGTTGTCTTCAGGTAAATCAGTTCCGATACCAGAAGGGTCACCAGTACAAACCACCACTCTCGACCTGGTATCTCTTCCGTCTTGTGGTTTCTTAACTACGGAAACTTGACACCACGACTTCTTCTGAGGACTTTCAGGGAACCTGTCATTCCTCTCGTTTTGTCAGTTAGAATTCTCTCTAGTTAGGACTTATAAGTGGCCTTCCTGACTACGACTTCGACTTCGTAGTCATAAAACCAGCAGACTACACTTGTCTACTGAGTAACCTTTTCAGGTGCTACGACCCTTTCTAACTCCCGTCTTCCTCTTCTCTCACAGTCTCCTACTCTACCGACCTACCGTAGTGACTACGTTCCTTGTTCTTGAGACCCGTTGAGACCCTCTACCACTTCCTACCCCTCCGGACCGTACGACGTCAGGTGTTTCTCAACCTGTGTTGATCCACTGACTTGTTGTCGTTACCCGACACTCCACTGTCTGTGGTCTTAAACAAGGTGGACGGGGACTCACAGACTACCTCTCTTACCTTTCTCTAAACCACGTTTCAGGAACCGACCAAAGGAAACATGACTCCATTGTTAAAGTACCTCGATAAAAACGAAACCACCGATCGTCGTATCTCAGACAACGTGAATTGCCACGAAATCTATGAGTCGGTGTCGGTCGAAGACGAGGTACAGTCTTCAATCTCGAAAAGGAGGAACAGTCTCGACCCTACTATTTTACCTGAAGGAACCCGATGGTCGTAGAATCACAAACTCGTCTCAGAAGACCCCAAACTGGTGACGGATAACAAATATGGGGTTTGATGATGAAAGTATCAAAAAATTCATTGTAAAACAAACCCACTGATTGTCTTCGTTTTCATTGTAATAAAGAAAGGAACGAGAGACGTTTTATTACGTTCGTTTGATAAATTCATTGAGATATTCGTTATCTTTGTTTTGAACTCGATGGACTTCACTTCACTTTCAGCGAGTCAGGACAGACTGACAAACCTTAAGAGGTCCGGTCTTATGATCTCACCCATCGACAAGGGAAGAGGTCCCCTAGAAGGGTTGGGTCCCTAACTTGAGTACAGAGGACGTAACGTTCGTCTAAGAAATGGTCGACTCGGTGTTCCCTTCAGGTTCTTATGACCTCACCCATCGGATAGGGAAGAGGTCGTCTAGAAGGGCTGGGTCGTTAACTTGGTCCCAGAGGACGTAACGTCCGTCCAAGAAATGGTTGACTCGATAGTCCTTCGGGATTTCTTAAACAGATTAGTCGACACCGGTCCTCTGGGGTTAGTGCGACCCCACCCTAATAGGCAGGAGCCCATAAGTTCCGACCAGTGTCCGGAGATGCCCACAGCTTACTTTATAAGTAACCAAATAGGTAAACAAAGAGTTGGTCGAATATTTGTAAACTTTCAGGAAGTAGAAAAAAGACAAAGATCATAGAGTGAAGGTTATCCGTTAAGTTACTACAATTTGGTTGACATTATAACCAAATCGTAATAATAATTTACGTCCCAAAATATAGGACGTAAAAACAAGTATACTTAATAATAGTATGAACCAAAAACGTCTATATTGTACGTAAGAGTTTCTTACTCCTTGAGACTATTAATTCATACCAGGATTACCGTGGGGTGAGGTCATGAGAACGGACCTTTTAGGGTACCTACCTCCTCGGACCTTCCGACGTCAGGTACCCAACGTTTCTTAACCTATGTTGACTCACTGAAGTGAAATTAATGTCCAATAAAACCATGAACTCTTTTATAAACTACGTCTCAGTAAGCATTGTATTAAAACGGATTAGTTTACCTTATGACACTTTCAACATTATTTTCGTGACGAGATAGTTGTGTGAATTTCATATGAGAAAAGGAGGTTTAAACTTTTAATAGACTTTCTTTATGTTTAGAAAGGAGGTATCTTTTATGTCTCTGTTATTTTATTATTTTTTTATAGTTTAATAATATGTGTAAACTTCACCTTCACTTTCAGTGAGTCAACACAGGTTGAGATAGGTCAGGTACCTTAAGAGGTCCGGTCTTATGACCTCACCCATCAGAAAAGGAAGAGGTCCCTAGAAGGGTTAGGTCCCTGACTTGGGTCCAGAGGTCGTAACGTCCGTCTAAGCAATGATCGACTCGGTGTTCCCTTCGGGTTCTCATGACATCACCCATCGGACAGGGAAGGAGTCACCTAGAAGGGCTGGGTCTTTAGCTTGACCCCAGAGGACGTAACGTCCGTCTAAGAAATGGTTGTCTCAATACTCCCTTCGTAAATCGATGGAGTTTATGACAAAATGTAGTTATTTTTACGAATTTATGAATTAAAATTTTATTAATAGAGAGATTAAAGTACTTTCTTTAATTAAATATACTTCCTGTAAGTCTTAAACATGACAAAATTTAAAATGATGTTCATCTTTTTACGAATAACATTAGGAAAGAAAAGAAAAGAGTGAGAAACGTTCTATCACGTTTCATTCTCAAACTTTATGAATCTTCGTAATAAATTACATAGGTTAAGACGTCTACCTTTCCATCGGATAATTAAAGAGGAACCCTCAAATAGTTGAGTTCGGTATATTGTCTGATCAATCTCCTCGTAGGTAATACCCATTTTATCGATCTCCTTAGTTGATTACAAAAGAAGATTGACGACTTCCATATATGTTTGTAAAAATTACTTGTCACGACTTGGTACGGGTCGTACCTTTATAAATTGTTGAAAAGGTCCTATTTGTTCTTAGGACGAGAGAAAAAGAGAGACCGTACTGAAACGTTTCTTGAAACGTACCTTGATCCACGAACTGTTTACGAAAGTCTTTGTTAACCTTTTTACCTTACGACTTTGTTTTTCTTCGATCATGTTCTCATACGAATTTCGTTTTGGGTGCAATTTACAGAAGCTACAAACCCTATGACTCTCATTTGTCTTGTTTTATCAAAAATGTACATTTGCCATTAGGTAAAGTACTTTTACCAGTAAAAACATAATTTCGTCACTAATTTTAAAAAAGGGGACCGAGTTTGAAAGACCACGACACGAAGTTACTAGAGAAAAACAGTGTAAAGTGGGCTTATTATCTGGTTATCTGTATTCATCGGTTTAAATCTTTTGTTACGAAGAAAGAGTAACAACAACAAAGAAACAATTCAGGACAACTAAGGAACACTTGGGTACCTGACATCGGACGACCCGAGGAGACAGATACCCTAAAGGGTCCGTTCTTATGACCTCACCCAACGGTAAAAGATGAGGTCCCGTAGAAGGACTGGGTCCATAGTTTGGGACACGGAGGACGTTACCATCCGTCTAAGAAATGGTAACTCGGTGGACCCTCGGTTTTTGAGTCATTCATTAGAATTAGGGTTTAGAAATCTTTTTAATGGATCAAAAACTTTATTTTTTATATAAAAGTTTCGACGAGTTACTCTGAAAAAGGTAGTCAAAACTGACACGGCGTCAAAAGGTACTAGGTGTAATTATAGGACTTATAGGACGAACGAGTCGGGGTCAGAGGAGAGGTAATAATTCATAAGTCTCCTCTACTCGTATCGGCAAGTCACGTACATATCGTAAACAGAGGGTCCATAAGTTGGAGAACAGAGGAATAATTCTTCGGGTCGATGTTATCAGTTGTGATTTTGTTGTGTTGTGTTATGTGTGTGTGTGTCTACATAAAAGGACTCGGTGGTAAGTCACAACATTGTACACCTAAAGTTCCAGTTACACAGTATCACGGTGACTCTTAGAACTGACACACCCTAGTAACGTTTATACTTTTTTTTACGAACTACGTGAACGGTAGACTTTCGCTTACACTTTCGTACATTTAATTCCATATCTTCGAATCCTTTTATAATGTTAACAGTGTACTAACGAAAATCTGTGTCGAACTGTAAGAACTTCTTATCTACAATTTCTCATTGAGGAAAAGTTACTATATTTTTGAGTGAATAAGTCCATCAGTTATTTATAAGTAACCCTCGGATGACATATGTATTTCACCGTCTATGTGACTACCTATCGTTCCTACATATTGTAGTATAACTGGTACACATATAGTAAAGGATCTCCCGAAACGGCTGTTTCGTCTTTACTCCTCCTGACTAATGACATTTACCACAACTTTCAAAAAGAAATACAGGTCATCATTGTACTGGTCCATATGGAAATTGTTGGAACAGAGAGGTTTCTAGGTAATATATAATGAGTAGTTATTAGTTCTTCTTAAATTTTACCGAAAAGATACCTCCTTCATCTGGATCTATTTTAAACTAATTCTTAGCTATTATACTCGTGTTCCGAATTTTTTATAAAGTTCGCTTCACTCTACTTAGACTGGACTAATATCTCCGGTAGACAAAAGACTCTATTAGTATGTCAAACTTTGTTTTTCACAGTTACCCTACGTTGTAATCTTAGGGTACTAATCTTCCTAACAAAAAACCGTACTTGTCCTTCAACGAGTAAGAGATTCCTAGACTACTTGTCGGAAACTTTGATTGCCTCCTTCTTATTAGTTTATTCAACAAATTCTCTTAGCACATTTCCGAAAAAGATGCTTCTTTGTACTAGAAGGTTTGACACTTGATCTAGCAGTTCTCTGACTTTAAAATTGTAACGACTTATACAGTAACTTGACCAGGTATTTTACGTGATGTTGCTAAAGGGATTCAAAAGATGTGTAGAATGTTTCAAACTACCTTTCCACTTACTGAAATATAGTGTAATGTAGAAAGACCGAAACCCCCTTTTCCTCTACTAAGTTTGAAATTAGTGTAGTTCGATCTCTGATCTCGATGATATTTAAGTACCAGGACTCGTGATTGAACCTCGAAACACGATATTATGGACCTTTCGGAAGAGAAAAGGCAGTAGAGAGAGGATGAGAAGTGTGTTCATCGATACGGACGAAGAGATGTCTTTGATGTTTTGGAGGACTGGGGCTTAGATAATAGAATAGTCACGGAGTGTAGGAACAGTAGTATGAGAGAGTGGTGAAGGATCGAAGGTGTCTTTCAACCGTTTCAAGTGATTGAAGTGGAAGAATGGGTAATGTGGAACCGACTACAGGGTAGAGATGACTTTAACGAAAACAACTCCACTGGGTGATGAAGGAGAAGAGATACAGGTGACCTTTGAAAGGTTAGGAATGGAGTCCACTGGGGACCCATTACAAACCACGACAATTGGGAAGGTAAGAATAATATAGAGAACGGGGTTTAACCTTTGGTGAGGAGACGAAAAGAGGATCAAGAACTCTTTTTAGAAAGAGTCAGACGAAGTGTCTACGAAAATAAAAACAAATAAGGAATTTATGGCCACAAGTCCATCCAACACAGAACTGGAGAAGTGTGAGAAGTCTGAGAACGACACGTCAGAGCAGGTAAGGATACGGACTTTAACGAGAGACGTACAACGACCAAGAGTTTCGACGTAGATGCGGGGTTTAACAAGTGGAAGTCTGGGTAGATAAAGTAGACGACGGACTGAAGAGAAGTCACTGTGCGTTTACGGAGGGTAAATCGTTCGAGTTTGACTGGTCTAATAGGAAGAAAGTTTAGGAAAGGAAAAGGACAGGGACGGATACTATCGCGTAGGTGGATGTATTTACGAAGTCAGGTCTTTGTACATCCTACCAGGTGTCGGGTCAGTTCCCCCTTCTAGCAAGATGTAGAGAGTACTTAGACACCGGTATTTTTATTTTAGTGACGAGTCTGACGCTATCATGACCGATAAAAGGGGTAAAGAAGGGGGACTCATCGGTTTAATCGGAGGACAACATAAGGAAACGAAGGTTGGGAAAAAGGTACAATCTCAGTCGCAATAGAAAGTTTTCTTTTAGAACAGTACAGTAAGGGGAAAACATTTAGAGCGTCACCGAAGGTAACATAAACTAAATACAAGTCGACGCGACCCAAAACAACGAAGAACCCAAAGATATCGACCCCAATCGTCCCCGATGAGAGGCCTACGTCACGCACCCAAGAAGTAACGTCGTGAAGAGAGGAACGTCGCTTACCCGAGAGCCACGTGGCCGAAGTCCGTAATACCGAACACCCGAGTCAACGGGGACCCGCACGCCTTAGAAGGACCTGGTCTCTACCTTGGTACCTACAACGTAACCGTCCGTCCGAGTCAGTGACCTGCTGGTCCCTTCAGGGACCGAAGGTAAAATCTTATTTCAGGGTTAGGAAATTTTACAGAATGCATCGAACAGTGGCGGAACAGGTGTGGGAGGAGAAAATATAGAGTGGTATAGTAAAGCTTGACACCGGGACTTCTTCTAAGAACTCTCAGGGAACCTGACGTTCCTCTCGTTTGGTCAGTTAGGCTTCCTTTAGTTGGAACTTATAAGTAACCTTCCTGACTACGACTTCGACTTCGAGATTATGAAACCGGCGAACTACGGTTCTCGGTGAGTGACTCTTTCTGGGACTACGACCCTTTCTATCTCCCGTCCTCCTCTTTCCCCACTGTCTCCTACTTTATCAACCTGTCATAATGACTGAGACACCGGTACTCAAACTCGTTCGAGACCCTCTACCACTTCCTGTCCCTTCACACAACACGACGGCTGGTACTGCAAAGTTTCCTGAATCGTTGACTTGTCTTTATTGTGCATAGGGGACAGGTGGGGTGAAATGATACGAAGTTAGTGTGGTTTGAAAAGCACAATGGATTTACCTGCTACCAGAGACGGTGAAAATTCAAAAGAGTAACTGAGAAGTAAAAAAAACCCACAAGAAGGAGATAGAGTACGGACTGTCAAAAAGTGACAAATTGTATTGGTAAATAAGGAGAGTCTTCTGTACTAAACATAGGTGTAAGGAGGAGGGAGGTATGAAAATAGTATCGTGAAATAATATTCCCGAATAAATTAATAAACCACAAAAAAAGACGATCTGATATTTGGGGTTCACAGACAGTACAAACTTCAACATTAGAGTTTGTAGATAGTGGTATTTATAAAAAAGTATAAGTGACTACCTACTTAAATCTTCCACTTTCCTCCTATTTACTCATCGTTGAATGAATCGTCTTACCTCTCGGACTTCGGATTAAAGATCGCACCCCACCCTTACGTTATTCTTCGTTCGACTAAGTATTACGTTGGGAGTCCGTTCCAGTTCCGTACCTCGACGGTCCATGAACTAGTGCTCCCCACCCCCCACCGACCTTCTTCTAACTGACATTTCGACGTAGTCCTTGTCAATCAGAGGTCTAGAAGAAAGGATGAGACGTGTAGGTCGACAAAAAAAAGTGATGAGAAAGAGCTAGGGTCGTCTTCCATTCTCCAAATGAGAGATCTTTACGACTTAGTCTCTCTAGGATACGAGTCCTTATTCTCCATGTCAACTCCCGTCCCCATTCTCGACATCGAATCTCCATTTAATGTACTTTCAGAGATAAGACTTGTGACTTTAAGGAGGTCTAGGAAGGAACATATTTCCAAAGACTTATGACTGTCGGTCCTGACCTGAAGGTCCTTCCTTTGCCTCCTAGGAAGAGTCACCTTTGACTGTTTGAGTTCTGGTTTATAAGTACTTACGACAGCAAACTCGCATGGTCACTTTAGTAGTCAAAGGAAGTTCGTGTTTTATCCCTTCTGGTGTTTAACTGTGAATCTGGAAGATTAGTCGAAAATTCAACAACAAACCAGTGATTCTACACAGGCTGAGAACGTTCGGATACCTGACATCGGGTAGTCCGAGGAGACAGGGACCCTAAAGGGTCCGTTCTTATGACCTCATCCAGTGGTAAAGGAAGAGGTCCCCTAGAAGGACTGGGTCCCTAGTTTGGACGTAGAGGAGGTAACCGTCTGTCGATGAAATGGTGACTAGATCGAAAAGTCGTGGAGTGATAATTGATCCTTGTCTACCGATTCCTAACTATCTGTAAACTCCTTCTGCAGATTACACCTTCTGTTTCTGGTTTCGTTCGTCTTTTCTTTAATTTTTTTTTATCTCTATTTGTTAGTCCTTATCTTATTATACAAATTTTTTTAGGTAAGTACTGTAGTCTCTCTACCTGTCAAAGATCTGTCTATGAGATTCGTTTTCTCTTAACTGTCTAATGAAATGTCCTAACTCTCCTTAAATTTTAAGTGTAGTCCTTCTAACACTGGCTTAATACTGTCCATATATCTCTCGATTCGTTTAAAACTTTTCTCCGTTAATGATTGAAGTCCCTTTTTGTTTCAACTCATTCTTTCCTTCACTTTAGTGTCATGTCACATTCCGAGTTGACACTCATTATAAATATATCTCATTATGCCATTTGAGAAGTAGTGATCAACACGATATTGATATACCCTTTCTACACTCTCTTCACTCGCACACATAAACGTACACACACGTACACTCCCACAACATCATTTAGATTAGGAAAGAGAGGTATTACCCTTCGGTTAACTGTTACAAGTCTTAGAATTTGGATTCTTTATCGTCATACTTCAACTTGATAGACTTTAACTACTACAATTGGTGAAAAGTGGAATTTTTTATCGTTCAACAATACTAAGTTGGATTACATTCGTAACAAATCTTTTACGAGGAACCTTCTTTCCGATACTGTTTGGATCTGTCGTATAACTTTTCGTCTCTGTAGTGAAACGGTTGTTTCCAGACATATTAGTTTCGATACTAAAAAGGTTATCAGTACATACCTACACTCTCAACCTGGTATTTCTTCTGATTCACGGGTTCTTAACTACAAAAGTTTGACACCATGACCTCTTCTGAGAACTCTCAGGGAACCTGTCGTTCCTCTAGTTTGGTCGGGTAGGATTTCCTTCAGTCGGGACTTATAAGTAACCTTCCTGACTACGACTTCCACTTCGAGGTTGTGAAACCGGTGGACTACGGTATTCGACTGAGTAACCTTTCATGGGACTACGACCCATTCTAACTCCCGTCCTCCTCTTCTCCCACTGCCTCCTACTCTACCAACCTACCGTAGTGGTTGAGTTACCTGTACTCAAAATCGTTTGAGACCCTCTATCACTGCCTGTCCCTTCGGACCGTACGACGTCAGGTACCCCAGCGTTTCTCAGTCTGAACTGACTCGCTGACTTGTTGTAGTTTCTTTATACCTTCATTTATGTCGATAGACTTTCTCAACTTCCCATAATGGAGACCCACTCACTCACTCCCAACTCACCCCTCAAAAACGGTATTCAAATATCTTGATAGTTATAATCCGTAAGATCTAATGTATGTATATAATTGAATTATTTTTAATTTTAATTATTTCCCTACTTATTCACCGAATGAAGGTTTAATAGATTCACTTTTCTGAGGTAAAATGTTTCTTCTTACTAATTGTCGTAATTAACTAGACTGACACGAGTGGAAAAGAGGCAATTCCTAAAAATGGAAAATTTTTTACTGATAATCCTCTCGAAAGAGACTTTTCTGTTTTTATCAGACAAGATTATCGAGTAAATCTTGAAATTAACCTTTAAACCAACACAGAAGAAGGTTAATTCGATTAACTTCACCTTGAACCTAACCCGGGACCCTCTCCTCCTCAAGGGGTCGACTCCGAGTGTCTTATTGTCGACTGAAATTTTTCTCTTTATGTTCGATTACGAATCCTTCTGACCTCTTAACTGAGATATCCCTAAAGTTAATAAATGAATAACTGACTGTGTACGTCCCTTTCATCGGTCTTTTCAAGACTTTTTTTTTTTTTTTCTACCTTCACACTTCTCGATGTGGACTCCAAAATTTACTTACACATACTTACTGAGGACCATAAAATTAACCTTTGAACGTTTGAAAAGATCCCTCCTGTGGACAAAATTAGGAAAATAGTAAACAATCTGTTCACGTAAGTAACGTCAGTTATTCGTTTCCTTTCAACCCTCCGTGTACGTTTTGATAATGTTGAAGGTAGGAAGGAGTGAGAAAAATCTTGGATGAAACTATCAGTTTCTCTAAATGGGTTTCAAGGAACTCGTACGGAACGGGAACATTGGAGTTGTCGCAACGACACAGAGTTTGAGACGACACGTATTTTTAGTGACCCATTAAACGATATTTACGTCTAAGGATCAGAAATCAAAGAGATACTGTAGAAAATTATGTGATGGGTATCATGTGTGTCACGGATAGGTACGAGAGTCTACTCGACGCCGGGGGGTTTTGGATTTAAAAACAATTTTTCCCGAAATTTTATCTCTTCCTTAAACCTTTTTACCTTAGTTACATTCAGACTATATATTGTTACAGTACATTTGATCACTTGACATTGAACTGAGTGTAGGAGTTCTCGAAGGGACCACCAGTGTAGAAGTTGCAATTCACACCCATATTTAATTTTTGTTTGCTTAGTTAGTTTTTTTACCCGTTTCTTGGATTTGTCTGTAAAGAGGTTGTTTCTATATGTCTACCGGTTCTTTGTGGACTTTTCTACGAGTTGTAATGATTAATAATCTCTTTAAGTTTAGTTTTGATGCAGAAACGATAACATTTGTCACGACGTTACTTGTGACCCCATGTACATAGGAAATCCTGGTACAAAAAGAGACCCATATACGGGTCCTCCCCCTAACGTAACGTCCAGATGAACGTTATAGATCCCGTACCCTCTTTGGGTCCCGTACCCTACCTCAATTTACAGGTAGTTTCCTCCTTACCTATTTCTCCAACACCATTTCTATATGTTATCTTATAACACACACACACGTGTGCGCACCCGTGATTCAACACAGACTGAGACGTTGGCGTACCTGACATCGGGTGGTCCGAGGAGACAGGTACCTTAAAGGGTCCGTTCTTATGACCTTTATGTCCTCTGTACTCTGTACCCAAGTTAGGGACCCAACCCTTCTAGGGGACCTCCTCCCGTGTCGTCAGGTGAGGTCATAAGAAGGGACCTCTTAGGGTACCTGTCACCTCGGACCGTCAACGGTAAAAGTGAGGTCCACTAGAAGGGTTGGGTCCCTGGTTTGGATGTAGAGATCTCAGAGGACGTAACCGTCCGTCTTAGAAATGGTGACCCGGTAGACCCTTCGAGTCACCTATATACACAAGTTTAAGTATCTTCACTAAATGAAGCGATGTGTGGACTTTGATTATATTGTAACATTTAGTTGATATGGAGTTATATTAAAAAATCACACCCATATTAAATTGCAAATTATATTACACTTGAAGCCTTTCGGATGTCGGATACCTCAGGTATTTTGTCGAGACCAATAAGGACCTCACCTGGCCACTTGAACGGGAAATCTCGTTGACTTAAGGTCACTAAGATCGTAAGGATGACCCCGGGTCGAGTCCAGAATTACGGTTTTAGTTAGACGGGGAGTTGGAAAAGAGTGAACTCTATAGTAAACTTAGAAAACCACAGTAAACTGGTTTAAGAAAATTCCATCTATGTCCAGAAACCTAGGTTTCCTTTGGTCAGACTTAGTATATAATAACAAAAAAGTTATGTTTAATAAACAATTTATATATAAACTAACACTAGACTAAAAAACATTGAAACGTTCTAAAAAAACATATTACAAAAACGTTTAGTCTTTTATGACTCAGTACTAGAACTAAATACTATTTCCTTTTATATAAAATATTTATTTCGTCCATCGTTTCAAGAGTAGTGTATTCTCTACAAGTCTTTAGTAACTTCTGACCGAGTCAAAATTATATGATGATATAAAATTATGATAGTACTTATGAAAAATATTACGAACACTATCATTTCGTATCCTTTTTGTGACAATATTTAATCGTAAGTCAAACTGTGCCACTGTAAGTCTCCATTGAAAGTCGTGAAAGACTTGTAACCGGTTTCGGTATTCAGTCCTTTCTTAGTTCACAGAAAGAATTCGAAAACTAGGACTGGAAGACTCCTATTCTTTACTGTTATTGTATTTTTCGTCAAGACTAGTTATTTGAAGTCGAAGGGGTAAAACACTATCCATCCGTTTGTCTGTCCCTCCCAATTCTCTTAATAGTATAAAAAAGACCTTAGGTAGATGAGGGGGATTAAGGGAATCGTCTACTCGAAATTCGAAACTGATACGGAGTAGAAAGAGGACTGTGGGTGAGAACTTCCAATGGAACTGGGGAATCTTGAACCGACACCATAGTGTCATACCTTTTAATGACAATAACGTAATACTCATATGTCATACCTTTCTTCGGATTTACTGATTTTCAACTCGAAGACAACGAGTGTCCTTAGTTCCAAGTTTTATCTCTACTTCAAGTCAATAACAAATCAGAGATTCAATACAGACTGAGAACAAGTCAATGTCTTTTCATACTTTTCATGAAATGAAAATCAAACATTTGTTTCTAAACATCGATGATGAGACCATGTACCTATGGTGGATTGATTCATCTACCTAAAAGGTCTCTATTTCGTTTATGGTCCGATGACCCCACCCACATATAGACACGATTTAGTAAAATCGTTACAGGCTGAGAAACCCTGGGGTACCCGACATCAGGTAGTCCGAGGAGACAGGTACTCTAAGAAGTCCGTTCTTATGACCTCACCCAACAGTACGGGAGGAAGTTCTCTAGAAGAATTGGGTCCTAGCTTGGGTACAGAGTACAGAGGACATAACCGTCCGTCCAAGAAATAGTGATCGTGGAAGACCCCTCGGGTAACCCCACACATGAACCTAAATTACCTACGAGGACCTACTAGAGACAAGTAAAGGTTCCGTTTGGTAAGTTATAGTGTCATTAGGTTCAGATACGGGGTTGGTCATTGCGACTTCTTTGACTTCAACTTACCAAGATACTTCTGGATGTTCTAGAAAATCTTGATTGTGGGTTTTTTCTACAGGAAAAGTAATATCCCCTGACCTTACGTTTTCATCCTTCAGTTCTTTGTGGACCTCATTGTCCGTTTAAACCGGAACCTTACGCCTTACTTCGTCCCGTTTCTGATTATCTCAAAACGGTTCTTTTACGTGACCAGTATCGTTTGTGGGAGAAGGTTGTTGTGTTCTCTTCTGAGATGTGTACCTGTAGTGGTCTACCAGTTGTGACTTTAGTCTAACTAATATAAGAAACGTCAGTTTCTACCTCTTCGAGATATGTCAGTTGTTTTTGTTCTGGTCCTCGACTGACACCGAGTCTAGTACTTGAGGAATAATGGTTTAAGTCTGAGTTTAACTTCTTTCACCCTTTTGCCGATCTGGTAAGTCTATACTGGATTTAGTTTAGGGAATACTAATATGTCACCTTCACTCTTTATCTAAATTCCCTGATCTAGACTATCTGTCTCACGGACTACTTGATGCCTTACTCCAAGCACTGTAACATGTCCTCTGTCCTTAGTTCTGGTAGGGGTACCTTTTCTTTACATTTTTTCGTTTTACCGACAGACCCCTCCGGAATGTTTATCGACACTTTTCTTCTGGAAAGTCTGGAAAATCTTGAACTTCTTGAAAATCTTTTCGTTTCCTCTTTTCCTTTCTATATTCGTAGACTTACGTCTCAAGATTTCTTATCGTTCTTCTCTAGTCTTTCGGAAGAAGTTGCTAGTTACGTTTCTTTATCTCCTTTTCTTGTCTTACCTTTTCTGATCTCTAGAGAAATTCTTTTAATCTCTATAGTTCCCTTGTAAAGTACGTTTCTACCTGAGTCATTTCCTGTCTTTACCATACCTGGATTGTCTTCGTCTTCTATAATTCTTCTCCACCGTTCTTATGTGTCTTCTTGACACGTTTTTTCTAGAAGTGCTGGGTCTATTAGTGCTACCACACTAGTGAGTGGATCTCGGTCTGTAAGACCTTACATTTCAGTCACCCGGAATCTTTCGTAGTGATGTTTGTTTCGATCACCTCCACTACCTTAAGGTCAACTCGATAAAGTTTAGGACTTTCTACTACGACACTTTCACGACGTGAGTTGTACGGTCGTTTAAACCTTTTGAGTCGTCACCGGTGTCCTGACCTTTTCCACAAAAGTAAGGTTACGGTTTCTTTCCGTTACGGTTTCTTACGAGTCTGATGGTGTGTTAACGTGAGTAGAGTGTACGATCGTTTCATTACGAGTTTTAAGAGGTTCGGTNACTTGGTAGTTGAAGGTCTACAAGTTCGACCAAAATCTTTTCCGTCTCCTTGGTCTCTAGTTTAACGGTTGTAGGTGATCTAGTACCTTTTTCGTTCTCTCAAGGTCTTTTTGTAGATAAAGACGAAATAACTGATACGGTTTCGGAAACTGACACACCTAGGGTCATTTGACACCTTTTAAGACTTTCTCTACCCTTATGGTCTGGTGGACTGGACGGAGAACTCTTTAGACATACGTCCAGTCCTTCGTTGTCAATCTTGACCTGTACCTTGTTGTCTGACCAAGGTTTATCCTTTTCCTCATACAGTTCCGACATATAACAGTAGGACGAATAAATTGAAGATACGTCTCCTGTAGTACTCTTTACGACCTGACCTTCTTCGTGTAGACCTTAGTTCTAACGGTCCTCTTTATAGTTATTGAAATCTATACGTCTACTGTGGTGGGAATACCGTCTTTCACTTCTCCTTAATTTTTCGGAGAACTACTTTCACTTTCTCCTCTCACTTTTTCAACCGAATTTCGAGTTGTAAGTCTTTTGCTTCTAGTACCGTAGACCAGGGTAGTGAAGGACCCTTTATCTACCCCTTTGTCACCTTTGTCACAGTCTGAAATAAAAAACCCCGAGGTTTTAGTGACGTCTAGCACTGACGTCGGTACTTTAATTTTCTGCGAATGAGGAACCTTCTTTTCAATACTGGTTGAATCTATCGTATAAGCTTTCGTGTCTGTAATGAAACGGTTGATTCCAGGCAGATCAGTTCCGATACCAAAAAGGTCACCAGTACATACCTACACTCTAAACCTTCCACTTCTTTCGATTCACGGAGTCTTAACTACGAAAACTTGACNTTTATCTACCCCTTTGTCACCTTTGTCACAGTCTGAAATAAAAAACCCCGAGGTTTTAGTGACGTCTACCACTGACGTCGGTACTTTAATTTTCTGCGAATGAGGAACCTTCTTTTCAATACTGGTTGAATCTATCGTATAAGCTTTCGTCTCTGTAATGAAACGGTTGATTCCAGGCAGATCAGTTCCGATACCAAAAAGGTCACCAGTACATACCTACACTCTAAACCTTACACTTCTTTCGTTTCACGGCGTCTTAACTACGAAAACTTGACACCACAACCTCTTCTGAGAACTCTCAGGGAACCTGACGTTCCTCTAGGTTGGTCAGGTAAGACTTCCTCTAGTCGGGACCCTAAAGAAACCTTCCTTACTACGATTTCGACTTTGAGGTCGTGAAACCGGTGGAGTACGCTTCTCAACTGAGTAACCCTTTCTGAGACTACGACCCTCCCTAACCCCCGTGTTCCTCTTCCCCTGCTGGTTCCTACTCTACCGACCTACCGTAGTGACTGAGCTACCTACACTCAGACTCACTTGAGACCCTCGACCACTACCTGTCCCTCCGGACCGCACGACGCTAAGTACCCCAATGTTTCTCATCCTGTGCTGACTCTCTGACTTGACTGGACTCGACCTATGTCTTCAGAGGAAACAGGGAGATTTGAGTAATTTAGACTTAACGTTGTCCTTTAGGATTAATAAAAGGAAAAGAGGGTGGAGAACTTCGTGTACCGATGGGATGTCTTCCAATTGGTGTTAAAGTAACATATAAATAGTGATGACATTTCTACTAATAATATATTTGTAGATCTCAAAACCGCCGGAACCCTCCTTAAATATAAATAACACTGTTAACAAGAAACCTTTGTGACTGAGTCACCACAAAATACCATCCTTAGTGAGTTCATTAACCCAGTCGTCCGTCTAAAACGAAAAGTTCAAGAAAAAAGGAAGTACCTCGTAAACCCAACTACAATATCTCTCCTTACAGAGATTCAAACTTCGGTAGTCACCTAAGGTTGGAGTAGACTTAAATATATTTCCTTTTTCCTTCGGAAAAGTAAAGAAGGTTATTCATAAATAGAGTTTACCTAGCCTAACCTGATAGGTATTTTTCCTCCTTTACCCACTAAGTCACCACACTAACGTCTCGGACTCAAATTTCTTAATTCAAATTAAGATTAAGGACACTACGCTGGATTCCTGTTTATCGGGGTGAAACAACACTTTACCCCTACTATGTCGGATCACATGTCCCGAAAACACTCTTAATATAATTCAGTATATATATCATCAATAAAGATTTCACGATGTATTTTCATTCCGTCATAATAGTCCGTCGATCCGTTTGAATTTTCGAAATTATTTTGGATAGGAAATGACTGATATTCTTCTGTAAAAGAATGGTTACACGTTTGTTCTGTAAGTGACAATTTTCAATTCAAAAACTCTGATTTACCAAGTCCTTCGTTATTTCTACTAGATTATACAGTTCCCTCAGTAAAACTTTTTCTTTATTCATAAAATATCTGTCTTCATCCTCTGTTAGATGAAGAAAGTTTCTTAGTATAGATAAGTATCGTATAAATCTCTTCGTAACTTAAGTCTTTATAATCTGGGTCTTTTCACTAGATTTCTTAGTCCCACAGTAAGGTATGCTTTACAAATCAGTTCGTTTGGTTCTAATTATTACCCTTCAATTTAGCACCGTCAGGAACATCCTTCCCACACGTGTCTCGTCTCACACACAGAAAAAAATAAGGACATAAGGATAGTGGAACTAGTTACGGACCGGGTGACACACACTCACAAACACAGAATCAACGAGTCAACACAGAATGAGGAACACTGGGGTACCCGATATCAGGAGGTCTGAGGGGACAGGGACCCTAAGAGGCCCGTTCTTATGACTTCACTCATCGGTGAAGGAAGAGGTCCCCTAGAAGGGTTGGGTCCCTAGTTTGGGTCCAGAGGACGTGACGTCCGTCTAAGAAATGGTAGGCTGGGTGGTCTCTTCGGACGGACCTGGTAACATCTCAGAGTTTATTAAAAACGTCTTACTTACAATTCCGAGTACTCATAGTGACATATCCGAAGGGTCGACCACGTCAACCATTTCTTAGGTGGACGGTTACGTCCTCTGCACCCAAGCTAACGACCCAGCCCTTCTAGGGGACCTCTTCCTTTACCGATGGGTGAGGTCCTAAGAACGGACCTTTTAGGGTACCTGTCTCCACAGACCGTCCCATGTCGGGTGCGTCAACGTTTTCTCAACCTGTACTGACTCGTACGTGTGTGCCATAGTATATCCCTCTACGTAGTGGTTCCGACTTTAATTGTAGACCTAACAACTTTTTCTATGTACGAACAAACAAGTCTAAATACTTTATTTCTACACTCGATTAATATTACTGTTCGACTCGGGAAAGCCGAAGGAATTAAGAAGACTTAAAAAATGTTGAAGTTCTGGTCTTTCGAGAAGGATTTACAGTCACCACTCATCAGTTGTTTTGAATCTTGATATTGTTCTTTCGTTGAGAAAATGATCTCTCGAATTAAAGATTCCAAACACTATCGTCTATCCAGTTGTAACAAGATAACAACTATCGACGACCCCGTAAAGACAATCTCTACGTATTCCGATCTTTAGGTACTCAGTTAAGTAATCGTTACAGATGGTACCCGTAATCTGAGTTCCTACCGTCTGTTCGTGGAGGATGTTCCAAAAAGTTGAACTTCAAACTTAAATTTTTACTAAATCAAGAGACTGATCCCTAACTTGGTACTGTTACTTTCGTGACTCAGGATCGGTGACCTGACGGTTTATTAAGGGATATTTACTGAAGGATGGACGAGAAGACCATTGTGTGAGTTCTAATAATACCTATACTGACTCCTACTTTGCCAACCTACCGTAGTGACTACGCTACCTATACTTGAACCCGTTTGAGGTCCTCTACCACTCCCTGTTCCTTCGGACCACACGGCGTCAGGGACCCCAGACTTTCTCAGCCTGTACTGAAACGTTGACTTATTGTTGTAATGAAACGGTATTTTCCAGGTAGATCAGTTCCGATACCAAAAAGGTCACCAGTACATACCTACACTCTCAACCTGACACTTCTTTCGACTCGTGGTTTCTTAACTACGAAAACTTGACACTACAACCTCTTCGGAGAACTCTCAGGGAACCTGACGTTCCTCTAGGTTGGTCAGGTAAGATTTCCTCTAGTCGGGACCCACAAGAAACCTTCCTCACTACGATTTCGACTTTGAGATCATGAAACCGGTGGAGTACTCTTATCANTAACTACGAAAACTTGACACTACAACCTCTTCGGAGAACTCTCAGGGAACCTGACGTTCCTCTAGGTTGGTCAGGTAAGATTTCCTCTAGTCGGGACCCACAAGAAACCTTCCTCACTACGATTTCGACTTTGAGGTCATGAAACCGGTGGAGTACTCTTATCAATGAGTAACCCTTTCTGAAACTACGACCCTCCCTAACCCCTGTCCTCCTATTCCCCTGCTGGCTCCTACTCTACCGACCTACCGTAGTGACTGAGCTACCTGCACTCAGACTCACTTGAGGGACTCTACCACTACCTGTCCCTCCGGACCACACGACGCTAAGTACCCCAGCGTTTCTCAGCCTGTGCCGACTCGCTGACTTGACTTGACTTGACTTGACTTGTTGCATTGACCCCGTCTCTAACCCTTTCTATGACGTTCGAACTGTCTCTGACTGAAATTTACACCGTCTATGTACATTTATACGACTGGTCTAAGTGTACACGAGTAGAAAGATGTAGAGGGTCGGAGACAGGTCACTCAGACCCCGGCATACTAACTCTACACTCGTCTTCATCAGATTCTGTCATCTGGGGCGCGAACCCTTGTCGAGTATACTAGTAGATCGAACGAGGGAAGGGGTGGTGTAATTTGGAATCTCCGTCGTACGAGGTCTACCACATCGATGTTCTCGCTCCGTATGTAAACGATCTATCTCCACGACCTCAAACAGATAACACCGCCGATCTCATTTAATGATATTTATAGTAATACCCTTCATCAAACGATTCTACTACCCAATCCCGAATCAGGGCGACTTACAAACATCGTTAGACGAAGGAGTCGACCAAGGAACTCCTTCGTGTAACGGGAAGGACGGATACAATGACAATCCAGTCCTCTAAGAGGATTTATGACGTCTGATACGAACGGAAGTCGACGGGGTCTCCACCCCGCCCCACCCTCACCGAACCGAAATCAGAAGGTACGTATGATGACATGTTGCACGTATAGGAAGTTGTTCACGTAAAGACTATCGTAGTAAGGAAAGGCACCAAAGGACAAAGGGTGGTTTAGTAGAAATTCAGTTTACAGTTATTTGTTTTCGTATTTCTTTGTTGTTTTCGGTCGACGACACTGGGAACACTAGGAGACACAAGACCACTGTACACTACACTGGGAACACTAGGAGACACAAGACCACTGTACACTTAAAAGGTTTGGATCAAAGGGAGTCCACCTCTTCCTTTACCGTTGGGTGAGGTCCTGCCTCCTCGGACCACCCGACGACAGGTGTCCCAGTGTGTCTCAGTCTGTGCTGACGTCGTCGAAGCGTACGTACGTACGTAACCTCTTCCTTTACCGTTGGGTGAGGTCATAAGAACGGACCTCTTAGGGTCCCTGTCTCCTCGGACCACCCAACGGCAGATACCCCAGCGTGTCTCAGCCTGTGTTGACTTCGCTGAATCGTCGTCGTCGTCGTCAAAGGAAATCCTTTGGAGTCGACTCTAGTTACCGTAACGAATTTGTAGGGAGAGAAAAGAGAGAAAAAGGACGATAAAAAAGACTAAAGAACGGAGGGTACTAAGTTAGGGTGATTGAGGATTTGGAGGGGGACTGAAGAGGTGGACCCGTCTTTCTCAAAGAGGTAGGATACTTCTAAAAGTATATATGGAGAGACTTCTACAGAAGTACAGCAGAAGAGCATCCATGGGACTACTACTTATGTACCGTCGGAAAGGAGGATCTGGTACTCGAAGACCTCTCTGCCCTTTTTATATAAACTGAATAACAACTTATAAGGTATCGTGTGTCACCGTACGGATGACATATGACTCGTTTACTTACTTATGTACCTTTAAAGGAAACGTTTCGATACCTAAGTTAAGAGGGGTAATTTTTTAATACTTTGACGGAGACATCTTTATCGTCCGTCGAATTTTTTCTTGTTCGTATATTTTATAATATGAAGACTTATACGATTTTTGTAAAATAAATGAGTACCATAGTCTTACGACCTTCCTAAAATAAGAATCAGGGGAGACCTCACTGAGAACGACAAAGAAAAATATAGTCTTTAGACATCTGTTAACAAAAATACACTCACTTTATTTCCTACCTCTATACCCTACCCGTTTTTATATCTTGACAGAAAAAATAGATTTCGTTAAAGGTACTTCTACTTGCTTAAAGAAACATTATATCATTAAAATATTCATTATCATCTTAAGAACTACAGGGTCCTCATTCTTCAGACGTCCTGACACGGTTACTATGTACAACGACTAACCCTCTTTGATAACAAATGTTCGATTAATAGTATCTCATTCAGAAAAGGTTACTCAGTCGAGAACCGTACTCCACCGGTTTCATGATCTCAAAGTCGAAATCGTAGTAAGGAAGGTTTCTTAGGGTCGGGACCCTGACTTGACTTGACTTCAACCGGAATCAATCGAGAGTCTCCAATTTTGTCGTCTAAACCTTCCTATTTCACACATAGTCATACATGTAAATTTTCTAGAGACTAATGTTTGTTATCAAACTCTCTTAACTTTTTTTTTGTTCAATCTTTTTTTTTTGGTCAAATAATTCATTATAGTATATTTATTGAACAATGTTTTTAACTAAACGTTTTCCGTATAAATGAGAAACACTCTTTAGTGAAAAATTTAACGTAAGAAAAATTTAAATATGAAGGTTCTTTTGTTTCCTTTTATTTTCTTCGGTAAAGTTCCTCGCACATAAACGGTAAACTGATGTTGCTTACCAGGGCGGTGTGACTCGATTTTTCCATTATCAGAGTTGGGGTAATAAGATTGTGTCTTTTCAAAGAGTACATTAGACACTTCAATACTTTTTAGAGGGTTCGACCTTTACACCTACTTTCGACTCGTCACTAACAAAGGTGGTCCACAAGAGCAACAGTCTCTGTGCGCGCTGTGGCTCTTTTTGGTATACTTGACTCCTGAGGTCCGCCATTTAGAAGCTCCCACCGTAGTCGAAGTTAAATATGAACCCTCATAAAAATTAATTTTTGTTAGTTATGGTTTTTCGAAAATAAACCCCTTAAATTTTAGTGTGTAGTGTCATCCTCTGACGGTTTAACGGAATCGAACCATGATGACTTCTGCGGGTATCGTAAATAATATTTAGGATAAGAATGCGTCAAATGAAAGTTTCGTTCCTTTTATTAGTGTTTTATCATGTCACCAAACTTTCGCGAGGATACAAAGAGGGTTTGTCTAGTAAAAATACAAACGATGTGTCGTAAGGAGGACTTACGGATCACTAAGATATGTATACTAAGGAATTATTTGTGATTTGATTATCTAGTATCTTTTGATTTTCGAATATCATCCACGGAGATCTGTATAAATGTATTTATCACATCAGAACGTTCTTTCTGGTTCTAGAGTAATATCACCTTACAAAAAAGGTGTTACGATCCAGGTACGGAGTAAACAGTTTAATTGGGGTAAACTCTTCTTTAAACTCAAACACCAGGTACTCAAAAATTTTTTTACCTTAATTCGTTGAACATTTTCGAGAAAACTTTAATTAGATTATTGGGTCACCGAGAAGCCGATTCACGGACCAGGACAGACTTTATGTCACCCATTATCCGAAACAAAGGTAAACTGGAGGAAAGCCGTGAAAGTAGACGACCGAGACAACCCGTTTGCAAAGGGGGTTTAATTTTTGACTTTTACGTAGTATTTATTCCATAATGGTTTACCCCTCCTCTAATTTCTAACAGAGTCGTTACGAATTTAATTTAACTGCTACGTCTCTGGTATTTGAGGACCGAAATTTTTACTTGATAAGGAAATAATTGAAAATTGTTCACACACTCAGGTTCCGTAAAGAGAGACACAATTTATACCAGTCCCAGATTATAAAAAATCATCTCTTAATAGGGAAATCTTTTAACAAGGTATTTCTACGGTTTCTCTATAATTTTTAAGACGTTGGCATTCTTAGTAACTTGAAAATCCCTCTGGTATGACATTGAAACATAGGAGATGTTTTCTTTCGATGAACAGTCTGGAATCCTTTATCAAATAAAAGACCTTCTGGGTGTGTGTTTGAGAATTAGAAAGGTGAGAATATTAGAATATTTCCTCAGAACCAACATCCCAATTGCATTTGTATCATCTGTCGAATCTCAAAATTAGAGGACAGTATTAATTTTTCCTAAAGTAGATATATTTTTGTTTTTTTCTTATTTTAATGTGATTTTACTAAGAAAAGTCTCCTATGGAAAGGTTTATCACCTCTAGTACTGAAAGATCACAAAAAGGTTTCATTAATGTGACGAAGTTGTGGTCACTGATACTGTTTTATTAAACAACCAATCAAGTCAAGGACTCCTTTTACTCAAATCAACATGGACGAAATTTATAAATCAAACCCGAGTCCTTAATCGAAAGAGAAAGGAAAGTTGACGTATGAAAATTTTTTACCTGGAGTTCACATATTTTAACTCCTTACGGGTTAAACATCAAATATGTACTAATAGCGGTTACTTTATTAGTAAAGTTCCGTTTCGTAAACTATATTCCATAACGAGTCGTTTAGTTTGTAGAGTTTAGATACATAATGAATTTATAGATTTAAATTTTTAATGGATTTTACTTTCATTACTTTCGTAAGATTCAATTATACCTAGACATTTTAAACCGACGAAGATTCCCTCTCTAAGTTGAATATTTTCATGTTGAAAACCCCTCGACTTTTACTTACAGTTTGGTTTTAAAAATATAACTCTTAACTTAGTCGTCTAAAATAAGGCAGACTTTTACCTCAGTTAAACATAGGTTTAAACATAGGTTTGGAAATACGTAGATTTGACATTTCGATTCTTTTAAGAATGTTTTTGTATGTAAAAGACCCAGGTCTAGGGGAGAGAGTGCCGAGACGCCTTGGTAAAAGTTAAGAGGAAGAGTAAAAAACTAAATCAAAAAATAAACCCTTACTTATAAAAGGTCTAGAAAGTCTTGTACGGTACTTCACCTCCCCGAAATTTAAATACGTGTTATCTAATGACAAAAATTTTAAAGTCGAATAAGATCCCTTATAGAACCACTAAACTTCTTTGAAAGAGAAAAATTAGTCTCCCACCTTTTATTACACTCTTCCCGGAGTTTCAGGAACTTTGTTGGGTGTTTTCATTAGAGGGATATCAATTACTTGAAATCCAAGAAACACTAACTTCATTTATAATTTTGAAACGGAGAGAGGTTAGAGGAAGGGAGAAAGAGTACCGTTTGTCGATTATGGTCTTGTCTCTGTTACATTTTTAACTTGACTTTTGATTACGAAAGAGGTCATTAGTAAGTACAGACTGGACCCAGGAGCTGGACTATCGAACCACCTTCCTTCACGTTGGTCGTGTCTTACTACTCTGATACCAAGAATAACAAAGGTACTACAGTCTGTCGTAAGTAAAATCCTTTTATAGTAAGTTGGAACTGTAAATATCCTGGGATTACGTTTTATAAGTCGAAGTCAGAGTTAAATGAGAGAAAGATCTCTAAGTGGAGTAGTAGTCCAAAACACCATTCTCTAAATGATTAATAAATTTATAAATCAGTATAATTTGACAAGAACCATATTGACATATTCTATGGAAGGTTAGTGTGGAGTCTTTAGGGTGATGTCTTGAAGAATGAAAGTGAATATACTCCTCTTACATTTAAAATGGGGATTTGAAACTTCAACGACCGTAGTTGGGTGTCTGTAAGGTTAATTACGGTTTTCAAGTTTTCCTTCTGAAGACTACTATAAAAAGAAAAATGTCCTGATAGAGAGAACTATATCAAATAATGTATTGTATTTGTACTCCTATCTCTCGAGAAAAATGTCATTCAACACACTAATTCCACGACAAGATAACGATATTCATTGATCAAAAATAATTAATTGAAATGATTCGATAGAAAAAAGTCGTGAATGGACACTGATACTATATATGACTAAGAAATGTCACTTCGGGAGGACATCAGGAAATAAACGTAAGAAGACACACACACACAGACGCACACATACTTCTTGATCCTTTCTCTTGGAACATTCGTTCTTTGCCAGGTTCGTATTGTATGAACAATCATATGTCCCTTCAGGTAGGTAAGTCCTTTGTGTTCCTTATTATACCAACATTGTTAAAAAGTAAGATTAACCCATCGGGGTTTATGATATAAAGAGAATAAAATTTCTACGACAGAAATGAAGGACTCATTATGTAGATAAATTTTGAATTGTTTTGTTGTCACACAAAGGTTTGTCTTTTATACACAACTATACTGTAATAGGGGTTTACCTTTACTGTGATTCTAATGGACGTCTTTTAATTGTAATTAACTTTTATTTAGGGATTCTGATGATTAACTTCAGTCGTATAAGAATTCATGTATAATATATGTATGTCTTGGACAAAAACAAAAAAAAAATTCAAAAGTTTTACTACAAAAGTAATGTCATGAAACCTTTAAAGACTACTGACGTGTTACATTCTAAGATTACTGTTTTTAGTAATCTTGTCGCATACTTTATTTACTAAACTTGGACGGTTTTCCTAATCAAGTCAAGTCAACCCAGGAGACCTATTATTGATACTACGATTAACGTATTAATCTCTTTATTACCTAAGCTACCTAACATGTAATGAAAAGACAAACATCAAACTCTGGTAATGAAATAGTAATCAAGTTTCTGTTGCTACCGTCACAACGGTACCTTTGTTTCGATTTTTGTTACTTTTTTAGAATTACGAAAACTTTCAATTGATAGTAAAATTAATGTTAGAATTTGTGGGAACAACATCCCTTAGGTTGAAAAGGGAAACTCTCGCAGAAGGTTTGTATATTATACATCCAAAAGTGGTACTAAAGTCATAAGTAGATATAGTGTAATATATTTATATGCCTATAAAAACTTACACTGTCTGTCCCACAGTTCAAGTTCACACTGACCGAGAATGGAGGGGTAAATTGAGACTCTCTCCCTAGACTCAAAATAAATTAGATTAAAATGATTACGTTGAATTAACACATTCTTCATAGACTTCGTATACTCAAGAACATGAAGCGTGACGATGAAAGTTCATGTAATCTTATTATGACTGTTGATGTCTGTTCCTCAATTTGAAACAGAGTCTTTTCAAGGAAGTTCTTGAAAAATTTACTAACCTGAATAAACATTAATCGGATGACTACCGACTTTATTAAGGTTCACTAGGTACTATGTAAACCATTTGGTTTGAAATTTTATGCGATCTATAAAGGAAACAATTGTAGATAATCGATAAAAAGGAAAGGGAAATATACTACACTGTCGTTTGAAAACGTACAGAATACTTGGTCACCGTTCCTTTACTCCAGCATAATTCTAAAAAAGAAAAAACCAACAAGAAAAACTTGTAATGGTAAATTAACCGTAGTAAAGGATTTCTCCTTCCTCTGGGAGTTTTGTGACCACCTAGACTGCAAAACTTATCAGTAACCACGGCCTTTTTCTAGTACTTCCTGTTTGTCCTACCCGTTTATAGTAAAATTTAAGAAACACTGTCTTTATGTGTGGGTATATATCAAGTAGTAGAGGAACACTCGACTATGTGGTCCTTGTCACCAAGGAGGGAGTAAAGAAGTTGATTTTGACATAAAAATAGTAATTTCGTGTTAGGGAGTAGGGTAATCGTACACTTTACATGTCTCGTCAGTCGACTGGAACTCAGTTACGTTACATCATTCTCTGGTCCGGTCACTTTGACTCGACACAAAGTCTGAACGGGATTCTCATGTCCCCTTTTCTACTGGCGGGTAGGAGAGGACGTCGGGTCGCGGACAACCCGTCTGTACCAATTGTCCTACGTGATTTTTTATTTGTAAACGGAGAGTCTTCGAGTATTTTCACATGATCTTTTTCAGAGATTGCAACCTAGGTGTGCCTGACGTCGGTAAATGAAAACCTTGCCTATCTTGTCTCCTGGGAAGTGCTTCGTCACCTATTTATCTTTCTTTATCGGTGAAGTGTAGAAAGTCACAGCATAACTTTTTACTTTTTTTTTTTTCCGTTGTATAGTATAATCCTCAGGAACAGTGACAGGTGGGGAGGTATGTATAGGCGCTCGAAAAACTTGGCTCCGGGGGTCAGTGATTCCATCAGCATCAGAACCAGAGGTAGGCACCAGTGGCTGAGCTCGCTCGACTCGCTTAGCCGGTGGCTCGGGCGCGGGAGCATCCGCATCCACCGGTCCCTCAGCATCCCGCCCCGCCACCCCAGGCACAGTAAGAGGAAATTGGAAACCAATTACTTTAGAGCCTGCAGCCACAATAGTGCCCGACGACCTCAGGCTGCCCCATCCTTTTCCCGAAGCCCGTGTTACAGGGACGCGCTAAACGACAGGAGATACCGAAGCCCTAAAGAGTCCCACGGCTATAGTTTCCGGACCCACAGGAGGAGAGGCGGAGGAAGCAGCAACATTGACTGTTACAACAGAGACTACAGGAGAAATCTTTACTAGTTTCCAAGAAAAAAGGCGACGGCGGACTCTCGACGCTTGTTGTGGTGACAGTGACCTTCGTCTTTGTTTTGTCGTTCCCTTCCCTTTCAATTAAACGGCGGGTTAATTGTAGTCCTTCTTTGTGTTTCACTTCAAAAGTTTCAAGAGGTGCTTTGATGAGAACAAATTCCAACATGAACGGAGTCGTGGACTAGTTTAGTCCCGAGAGGGGGTGGGGGCGTTACCTCATTGATATATAAACTTTCTTTCAAAAATTCTTAAATTGATCTTCTATTTTGTGGAAGTACAAAACAGTCATCAAGGAAAAACGAAACTTTACCGTCTGATCAAAGTTCTATTCCCCCTTTTTATTATTTTTTCGAGTTGGTGTCACTCTAATGACGTTTTTCTCACTTTTAATACGACTTGTGGACTTTACGAGACTTTGACGAATATTCGTGTTCCGACCGTGGAAGCCCCTACACAACTTCCCAAACGTATTGAGGTGAAGATTTTATTGAAAACGCGTGACTACGGAAGAAAAAAAATGGGGGGGGGGGGTTCTTTTCACATTTCAATCAAATTTCGGGTTTCATCTCTACACTTACAAACGTATGGAAAGAATGTATATTCATGTCTATTGTGGACCTCTCTGGGTCTATGTTAAGTCTTTCGGTAAAACCTGAAGTTCTAGTCGGTCAAACTTCCGTTGTCCATTATCATGTGCACGGTCTAATAAACACGAATCCGATTTGTTTTGTTTGTATAAAGACACCCTTGAATTTTGTCTCTTAGAAAGTCTCAAAGTATAAGACATTCAGACAACTGGCCTTACAAACAACAAAACTAAAAAGGATTAAGTTTAATCTCCGTTTCGTTCTTGACATAAATTTATCGAGGACTACAAAGAAGTGTCGACCGATGGACATTTCTCTGTGTAGATGTTTACTCGTATACCTACTCTTTCACTTTTGTATCACTGTCGAATCTCTCTTTTGTCAGTAGACCCCGTCTTTTACGTAACAATTGGACCCAAACAGGTCCCCTCTAATCATGGTCATTATAGAGAAATGAGAAAGTAGGCATTGTACCAGATCAAAAATACTCGGTACTTTTAACTTAATAGTGTTATTGTTAATATCTTATTACCGGAAACCATCTCCACGTATAGATGGATATATTCTTACCTATATACGTGTGGGTCCACAGATATATAAATTGTAAAGTCTACAATTACCACAATTATTAACCAATGGACAACTCTGCCAAGATACACGGTTCGTGTCTTAGATCAACTTAATAGTATTATCCGAACTGTTTCATCCATGGTGGTAATATTGAGGTAAAATGTATTCCTTTAACACCAAATGTCTACACTACACACGTTTATTAACTTTAGGTCCAGTCCGTCTGATTTTTCGAACATGTGAATTAATGGTACGAAACTTCGTACAAACCTAATATCTGATAAAGTGTTCCTATACGTCAAGACGACAAAAGTTCGTACACCAACATATTTACATTTGTAAGAGAAAACGACGGTCTCTCATAGAACCACGGAGTACATAGGGAAAGTATAAAAAACAAATAAGTTGTTCATAAATAAATAACGGTTGAGACACGGTCCATCTCAAGATCCGTCATAATTACTTTTTTTATCTAGTTCTCAGAACAGACTTATTCTATCCGTCTCCACCACCACCACCACCACCACCACCACCACCTACCTACCTACCTTTCTCTTTTTTTGTTACACATATTATTTATTCCTTTAATCATCTTCTACTATTCACGTTGTGTTTTTTCTTTTTCATTCCGTCTCATTCCTCCTACCCTTCCTGAAGACATATACAAACTCCCCGACGTATATAAAAACACACACATACCCCGAACTCACGTAGTGATTCCTTGATTGTAAACTTGTCTATCTACTTCTCAATAGGTCCCACGATAGACCTCCTCTCCTGTCTCGATCCTCGTTCCGGTACCTCACCCCACACAAACCTCACACACTCCACACCCCAGCCACCCCTCTTTCCTCATCCTTCCCGGTACAGTTCACCCCGACACCTACGAGGTATACGGAAACGAAACGGGACCCCCAGGTTCACCAACCTTTTAACGTCCCAAAACCCACCTTTCTACGAGAATTAGATGGAAAAACATTTTTACAAATAAACCAACACGGTCCGGAATCAACGTCGTACACCCTAGAAGTCAGAAGTAACACCGTACACCACAGAAATCACCGCCACAGAAATGAACACCGAACGTTTGAGAATCAACGCCGTACACCCCAGATCAAGGGACTGGTCCCTAACTTGGACCCAGGGGACATAACCCTCACACCTCAGAATCGGTGACCTGGTGGTTTCTTCAGGGAACACAGTTTCCTCTAGACATTTTCAGCGAGTCAGCACAGGTTGAGAAACGCTGGGGTACCTGCTATGTCAGGTACCTTAAGAGGTCCGGTCTTATGACCTCACCCATCGGAAAAGGAAGAGTTCTCCTAGAAGGGTTGGGTCCCTGACTTGGGTCCAGAGGACGTAACGTCGACCTAAGAAATGGTCGACTCGATGTTCCCTTCGGGTTCTTATGACCTCACTCATCGGATAGGGAAGAGGTCACTAGAAGGGTTGCGTCCTTAACTTAGTCCTAAAGGACGTAACGTCCACCTAAGAAATGGTTGACTCGATTCCCCTTCAGGGAATTAGATGGAAAATACGATCAAAGGTCACACTGTGTCTAAACGTTTTGTCTCCCGACATTCATTCCGGTCAGAAATCTTGTCTCTTATCTTAGTTCGATTGACAGAGAGTCTCTTTATGTAAGACTGTCTGTCTCCAAGTAAGGTGGTAAATTCCGTTCTATCGTCCGTAAATAGTGAAGGATTAAGAAGGGATCGAATTCAACGGACATAGAACAGAAAATCAGAATACGTGTGGACTTTCACGTCAATAGATCTTCTGTCTCCCGTACAAGTCATTAAGTTTCCGTAAACACGTGACGGATTAAGGGGATGACGATGTTAACGGACAGAAAAGAATGACAGGGCTACGTGTAGATTGTTTAAGAACTCTCGTATTAGTAGATTTTCCTTCCAGAAAAACAGTTTCGATTGAAAATATTTCACTTCCATACTGAAGATTCGTGTACCTTATTTTTGTGAGACTCTTTCATTATACGACAGAAGGGTCATTGACTGGGAAAGGAAAAGAGATGGGGGAACTCCGGTCTCCTGGCGTCACTTTAAAACCCCGACCTCATGAACCTGGTTAAACACAAGTTTAGGGCAGTATTTTGATCTTCCATCGTTCTATAGACTCTACTCGTCTAGATCTAAGTTAATTTGTTAGACTGGAAAGATTCAGTCCAAGGAAGAGACGTTTTCTCTCCGTTATTGTACCACGGGTTACGCTTTCAATACGGTTGAGCTTTCGTGGTTTCTCCGTGTTTTACATCAACAAAAATGACAACGAAATAACTGTTTTTGTTGTCTACGGTGTACTAGGTGAAAGAACTGTCGTCTAAAGGAGGATACAGTTGCGGCGAAAGAAGGAGAATGTCCGCGGCTCTAAACAAGTTAGTAGAGTAAAAATCAAGTTCGAGAGAAAGTCACACCTGTAACGTGACGTAAGATATTCGAACATTTCTTTCATCCCATGTTACACCTTCGTGGTCCCGGATCCCCCGTTTTTGGACCCAAACCTTGAACCAAGATAGTGGACAATCGACACACTGAATCGAAGTGTAAGACCTTGGAGTCGAAAGTATACATTCTACGGCTATTTATATCTGGTCTACCAAGACTCCTAATTCACTCTTTTTTGTAAACATTTCGGAGGACAGGTCACAGATCGGGTACTACACTCAGATCATTTCCAATCTAGGGTAAAAGAGGTAAAATTAATCCATGTCTAAATGTTTCCCTGATCTGTTCTACACCCTTTGTGCCTCCGTTTAATCCTCATTACTCCTCTGCCGTTTAAGTATCCTCCTTTCTCTACTTTTTTCTCCAGTATCCCTCGACCAATCTTCCTTTTATTCTCCCACCTCTTTCACCCATCTACTGTTCTCTTCCCATCATACCGGAGACACTCTACTTCTGGTCGAGAAAGAGGTATCTGGTCCCTAGGTACCTTAAGATAAACTACGTCGGAGGTCTGAATCGGGAAGATTTTTATGGGAGAAAATGGTCCCCCCTACCACCCGCCTTCCCTATCAATCCCTCAAACTCTAGCTGTACGTGTGTGACCATGTAAATTTTACCTATTGGTCGTTCCTGGACATATTGTGTCCCTTGACACGAGTTCAATACACCGTCGGACTCGCCCTCCCCTAAAACTCCCTCTTACCCATACACATATCGACTCAGGGAAACGATCAGGGGACTTTGACAATGTTGTAACAATTAGTCAATATGGGGTTATGTTTTATTTTTCATTTTTATTTAAAATTTTTGGAGAAAAAAAAATTTGGTTTTTTCTTATAAGCATAGAAAGAGAGCCTTTTGTTGTAAATGTCTGAGTGTGGTGACCTTGTGACAAAACAGAAACGTTTGACAGTCAAAAATAAATAGGAGTATAGAATTTTATGAAGGAGGTTGAGAATCAACTGTTTCTCTTAGTGTCAAGACATCGGTCCAAAGTTCCGAGACACTATTAATCGCCTCAGTTGGACCCTATACTTTGAGAACTCGTCCCTAGGGATCCGAAAGAGGAGAACCTTTTTACCTTCAGAAGGAAGGGAGAAGTAACGGTATTTTTTTTTTTTTACTGAGGGACCAGACGGAGATACTTTAGGTCCAATTGAGACTGAATGAAAGGGGGTTACCACATCCGTTCGAAATGTTTAAAATTGAATAAAAAACTTCCCCACGTAATCGATTATAAACTAGAGAATAAAGTATTGTTAGTTCCCTGAAAACTCGTAAGACTCGAGTTGAACACACGAATTAATCAGCCAACCCCTATTTTTAAAAAGGAAGTTTAGTGACAATCTGCAAACTAATGTAAGTAAAGAAAATCTAAGGTCTAAATAAAGGAATCAGTGTTTTCAATAAATAACTCTCAGACTCTTTATTATCTGTAATACATACACCATTAGTCTCTGGTTACGATTCTTCCATCAATAAGTTCACCCACCTAGGTTCGTTCAAACGACTCAAGTTCTTTTAAGTGGTGATAAATAAAAGGACATACTCTCTTTTTTTCAGTAACGTAAAGAGGAAGGTCAAAGAGTAACTAGAAATTTGAAATGGAACTACCTTTACCGGAAGTAGTATATATGAGGTGTGGGTTGTTGAAAACAAGAAACTTTTGACTTACAAGCGGTCCAATTTATAATTTGTTGTTTACTTTACCTTTCCCATATAAATATAACGGGAGTTTAGGGGGACGTTGAGTAAGGGTCGGACTATCTGTTCTCTAAGAAAACTACCTTACTGAGGGAGTCACCCCTTTCTGTACCCGTTCAAAGTGTTGACAAGTAAGAGGTTTCGGTAAAAAGTTCGTTTTTGATCAAGTGCCCACTTGTGTGTATTCTAAGGGTCGTGTAATGAGTGGATCTAGTCCGACATACGGAATTACCCCCTCCGCCTATTTAGATCTCTCGGTGTCATTGTCACACACGGGGAGTCGTACCCCTCTATCCTACGTCCCTCTTCGTCAAATGGATCATCCCAGTGCTACGTGTCTTCCTACCGTTAGTCTCGGGGGCACGAGTCAGGGCACCCCACCTGCTCCCGGAGGCGTACCGTCCTGACGTACAAGGGAACCACCAGTGTACGTGTCTGGGCCTGTCAGTGACAGGGTCACGACGAAACCTGACCCATCAGCAACAGACTATACTGGTGTCCGTCCTCTATCCACGAGTAGAGCACAGACAATATCGGTAAAAAGGCTCATTTCTAAGGGCGACACAACAGACCTTGGCCTTTCGTTTCACCACTCACCTTTAGTACAATACATACCCTAGTCAAGACTACTCCGATCTATCTATATCTATGTCTGTGTTTATATATCTGTCTGTCCGTCGAACCCGAGGAAATGGAAACAACAGAACTTACCATTTCAAACTCGGTGACCGACGAAGCCCCCGGTTTCTCTTGCTCTTAACCACGGGCGACATTCCCAGTAGGAACAGTTACCGTGCATCCCAGACTTAGTTGATTTTAGTTTTGGTATTTCGACAGTAGTTCAAAATGATTGAGTCTTCTCAAAGAATGTCGAAACGTCATTTAACGAATTGAGTTACTATAGATTAAAATTAAAATGTCACTACCGGAGATCTTTTGAATGTTACTTAGGTGGGATCTGTCTCTTGACTAACCGACCTTTATCTCGTTCCCTGTCGGGATGTTGTCATAAATAACGTCGTTTAGATTTAAGTAGACAACTTTGGCCATCATGGGAGAAGGAACACTATTGGTCTTAACAGGGGTCTATAATGGTTTACAGGGAGCGCCCCCACCCTCCCCCCTCTCCACACCCCGTTTTAGTGGACCCAACTCCTTGTATCAGGATCTCACTATTATTCGAATTTTATAGAGTCGCTAAATACTGTTGTAACGTTGAATTCATTTTCCTCCGTGAGAAACCTCTCGAACGAATCTTTACGTTCGAACCGTATATGTATTCGTTAACTGAACGATTTCTCGATCAAACTTATATTTAGGGTGTTGAAGTCTCAGGGTAAAATTGTACATAAAATTGTCATGTGAAGATAAAACTGTTTGATTGTATTAAAAATATAGTGACCGTCTTTTCTGACTAAAGTCCACCCCTGTTTACACATTTTGTCATTTTGTAAGTACTTAAACATAATGAACATGTCTACCCGTTACGTTTATTTACTTTGATACTTAATATCCGTTAACATTTGATACAAGATCGATCATGAAAAGTCATATATACCATTAATTTTCATAGACGAGTGGTTATTTCTAAAAAGGTTATTTCGTCACTGACTATATAAAAGTACCTTTGAATTCTGATTAAACCCTAGTCGTAGTCAGACACTCTGATTGCTTGAAAGACAAAACTTTTTGACAAACAAGAGAATACGTTCAATTTGTAAGTAGTACCAAGAATAAATATCATAATTAAAACAACCGTAAATAAAGTATCTATTAAGTTCTGAACGGGAGTCGAGACACATAGTAGACTTAATAATCTTCTAGATTCAAACAGACTCAATTAATTAAACGAAAGAATACTTTGAGTGGACTAGACGAAAACGAAAAAGTGTCTGTTTCCAAAGTATCTTAAGTCGTTTAAGACCCCCCAACAGTAACTGTAGATCCTGAAATTATATATCTCCATGAGCCGACGAGACGAAACCTAATAGACGTTTTACGGGTTTTCTTTCCTTGTCCGTAAATATGCAACTACCCACTAGGGTAAATCTACTACCAATGAGTGAAGAAAGAGTAAGTATGTATCAAAGCGGTTCCGAGGACACTCATGGTGTCCCGTAATACATAGTAGTATCAGTGTTTTTTCATCTTAAACTAAGAAACCATGAAGACCTGCTCCTATGTGGACTTCCTTTATATATCCCCTGTTTCGATGGAAATACATGTCAGTCACGACACGACACGAATCGGTGAATCTACATATACTGAGAGACACTGGGGTACCTGACCTCGGGTGGTCCGAAGAGACAGGTAACCCTAAGAGGTCCGTTCTCATAACCTCGTCCAATGGTACGGAAGGAGGTCCCCTAGAAGGGTTCGATCCCTAACTTGGGTGTAGAGGGTGTAACGTCCACCTAAGAAATGGTAGACTCGGGAGTCCCTTCGGGGTTTTATGACCTCACCCATCGAATAGGGAAGAAGTCCCCTAGAAGGACTGGGTCCTTAGTTTGGCCTAAGAGGATGTAACGTCCGTCTAAGAAATAGTCAACCCGATGGTCCCTTCGGGTACGTCACGTTGGTATATTCTTTAGGGTCTAATTATGTTGTATTTCTTCTCGATAGGTCTTTTCCTTAAAATCTCCGTCTAAAATTTCCTTCGGTCCCTTCATCCGAAAAGACATCTGTCTTCCTTTTTTCTTACCCTGTCATTACTAACACTTACCAAAATCAAAAAGTCAAACTCTCGATCTATAACATAGTTCGTGAAACAATATAATAAAATAAATTAGGAATATTTGAAGACTCTATCTATATTAATAACGAGGGTATAATATCTACTCCTTTGAGTAATATAATATCTACTCCGTACCTCCTCAATCCATTAAACAGGTGTAAGTGTCTCTTTAGTTATTATTTCTCACCTAGGATCTAAGTTTGAACCCAGACAGACTGGTGTTTTGACTCCGACAAGTAGAGTATATTACTTTCTCGGGTTAGTCACAAACGTCTGGACGTCATTTACCTCACAAAAACGACAGTAGAGACTATTAGAGGACCCTTCATACCTTCTCTCTAAGGACAAGATTCTTAGTCCCCGACCTCAGAGAGTGGAGTCGAGAAAAGTAAGGGAGTGAGTATGTAGATAAACAAACAAGAGTAGTATTTATAAAGCACTCGTGGATCATGATTGAACACGGTCGGTGATAAACCCCACGACCCTGTGTAACCCTGATATTGTTTCTAGGACGAAGGACCTCGAAACAAGATTTCCTCCTTCCGTTTGACATTTGTGTATTTATATATTACGCGGTCTACCGTTTACGATACCTCTTTAATTTGTCCATTTTCCCTGGCCTCTCTCTGCCTCTCCGTCGAAAGAGACTACTCTACGGTAAACATATCTCTGTACTTACTTCTCTACCTAATTCGGTACACTCACAAAGACCGAGAACTCCAGTTCCTTTACCGTTCATGTCACCGGACCTCACTCTCTCTCGACCAAATTATATTCGAGAACCGAGAACCGTATTTTCCATGACTTTTTCAAACCTGTTATTCTAAGAATCCAAGGAAACGTAGATTTTATGACGAGTGTAATAAGAAGGTTTCAGTCTCGAAGTTTCCACTCAAAATTTTCCAGAAATAGTGATCATAAAAGTTTATATAGTATCTTTGTCATTTGTAATTTTTGTTTAAAAATCGACGTTTCGAATTTTGTGTGAATTCTACTGATGGAGTCATTTTTTATTTTAAAGTACTACAATATTTTTACTAGGAAAAGTTCACCCTTTATCAAAACATTAAAATTACGAGATTCATACGAGACAGTAACCATAGGCGTCATCAGGGAGGTGTATTTAAGACTTCTAGTTTAAGAGTGGATTGTTTACATATTACTTGTTAAGAATGGGATGTGTTTTCGTCACAAAGTAAAACAGGTGTAACCAATGAATAGTAAGATGAGTTATAGAAAGTCGGTGAAATTTAGAGTACTCAATGTGACTGTTTCTTATAATGACATAATTTGGTAAACTATACCTGATAAAATGTGATCTATGGACTCAATTTTATTAAACTTGAAGATTTTTGTTTTCGATTTTGTACTCGATATTGAATCTACAGGTAAAAATTTGTAAATTTACGATAAAATTTTTAGGAGAAGGAAAGTAAATGAATTCAGATGTGTAACACATATATAATGTGTCCAAAGTGACACATATTAATAAACTTCAGAGGGAAACCTTCATAAAAAGAAACGGAATGTAAATTACCTCTGACACTATTTTAAGTAAGATTTATGAGATACCTAATGAGCCACCAATCATAACGAGTGAAACCACAAGGTACCTTTTCAGTTTTAAAAATAGAGAATTAAGACATTGTCCCGAAGGGACTACCGAGTCGACCATTTCTTAGGCGGACGATAAGTCCTCTAGGACCAAGCTAAGGACCCAACCCTTCTAGGGACCTCTTCCCTTTCCAATGGGTGAGGTCATAAGACCGGACCTCTTACGGTACCTGATATATCAGGTACCCCAGTGTTTCTCAACCTGTACTGACTCGCTGAGTTTTTTTTTTTAAGACATTGTCAAAACTTTGTCTGTAAGATGTCTTTCGATTTTCCACTTATCGGTTTTCTAAAGACATGATTTAGGAGGAACTATTTGTTTATAATTATTTATTTATAACACAACCTATATATAATTTACTATTTCACGTTACTTTCGAATATATATCGTTAAGAAAAATTTTTACGTGTATCACTCTCGATTGACTGTCTCCAACTGTTTATAAACAACAGATTTAAGTAGTAAAAGAAAGAAGAGTATATTAATACAACGATTTTGTTATGACCAATACAACGACTTTAATTTTTTTTGATAAAGATTCGTTACGGATGTAAAATCCAATATGAGCTAGGGGTGAGGGGGTGATGACTGTGTGTATATGTTACAGATTGACCCCCGGGTAAAAAAAGTCGTCGAACACACTGTGAGACTAAATGTTCGTAAAACCTTAGTTTAGGTTGTACATGGATCTGACTCTCTACGTAAGGGTAAAATAACAAGGGTTTGATGTCTTAAAGGTGTCAAAGAAGACGAACATACTAACTTGGTTGTGCACAAATCTTCTTAGTAAATCATGTTTAGTAATGTCTCGAGAGAGGAAGTTATACATAACTCGTCCTAGTAGTTATGTGTCACTGCTCAAAGTCGGTACGAAGTGATCGGGAAAGACTCTACGAGAGACAGTTGACCCCTACCATCACCCTTTTCCCACCTGAATGACTAGAGACAACGATAGTGACACTACAACACGGTGTCGTCACAAAGAGCTAGTTCTTCAAAGCTACATTTCTAACTTGGTAAAGGTCTTAGCTACAACTTATAAGACAGGTATAGACACACAGCTAGCTGTCTTATGGACTTTTACGTCTCATCTTAAATCCTTCCAAAAGAAACATAAACAATAAAAATGGAGGATTTTGCTAAGGTCTTATAGCCAATGTACTTTAAAAAAGATGGAAATCGCGTATAAACATTTAGATATTGAATTGTGACTACGAACTTGATGTCACAACCTCTTCCGAGAACTCTCATGGAACCTTACGTTTCTCTAGTTTGGTCAGGTAGGATTTCCTTTAGTTAGGACTTATAAGTGACCTTCCTGACTACGACTTCGACTTTGAGGTTATGAAACCGGTGGACTACGCTTCTTGACTGAGTAAACTTTTCTGGGACTACGACCCTTTCTAACTTCCATCCTCCTCTTCCCCTACTGTCTCCTACTCTACGAACCTACCGTAGTGGTTGAGTTACCCGTACTTAAATTCGTTCGAGGCCCTCAACCACTACCTGTCCCTTCGGACCGCACGACGTCAGGTAGCCTAGCGTTCCTCAACCTGTGTTGACTCACTGACTTAACTTCACTTGACTTGTAATTCCTTCTATAAGACTCTTTAATAACGAAATGTCAACTCCAGAATTATCTTAGGTGATCTGTTCAACATACTAAAAACTCATAGTAGTGGTTTAAAAAAAATTACATTAAACCTAGTTCAAATATTTGATTAACAATACAAAATGAAAAAATCTAGAAATCTTGAAATTGTACACACACACGTATTCATCCTAATAACCGATAAAAAGATAATGAGTAAAAATAAAATTTTTAGTAAAACAACTTTTTCGTTTTCTACCATTTACACCGACTCCAATCACTCCGACCTCTCCCTAAATCCTCTATCCGAACCTTTCTCTAAGTGTCAACCCAGACATCTCCCTACCCGACCGGTACCCCTCCTCAACCTCAAATAAACTTGAACTACATCGAGAAGGTTACCCAAAATACGTCTCCTCACAGCGATAGGTTGGGTACAAATGATTTCTAGTGACCGACTTAATCCTCTTGCCAACCTACCACTATAATGTTTACTATTCACACTTCTTGGCCTAAACCCCTTCTAGTCAAAACTTTACAACTCCGACTCCACGGAATCCTTTCAGGTCCTTCGAGTTCTACTTGTAAACCTGACTGTTAGACCTAAAAGATCAGTTAACAGATTCTTCTCTTCTCCCTTTTTACGCTCCTTGACTCAACGAATTTCCTGCTTGTCCTTGTCTCTGGGTGTCCCTGATCTTGTCTCGGATCTCGTCTCATTCTTAAACTATGTATAAATTTTTCCTCCCAAACCTCTTAAGTTCCTTTTGGTTCTCCACAAAATCTTTGGTTTTTTCCTGTTTCAGAAGTTGTGACTTTAAGTACCTTCTACTCATCTGAAACTCTTTACGATAGAAGAAATATTTACATAGAGATCAAAGACCTTATCGGTATTCATTCTCCCTTTATACATTATGTGGGACAGAATGTCTCCTAAGGTTTTCTCTTTTAAGTCTTCTTTCAACTATACACTTCCGATAATCCTTGTTTTTCCAACGGGCAAAGTCGACGTAAGAGTTGTACATGTAGTACTATCCTCTAAAATTCTACAGTCGAGTCATCTTTATATAAAATTCATTTACAGAATGGATCAGTATGTACACACCTTAATAATACGTAAATTTTTATTTAAACAAGTCAAGTCTAGTCAAGTCAAGTCAGCGAGTCAGCACAGACTGGCAAACGCTGGGGTACTTAACGTCGTGCGGTCCGGAGGGACAGGTAGTGGTTGAGGGCCTCAAGTGAGTCTGAGTGTAGGTAGCTCAGTCACTACGGTAGGTCGGTAGAGTAGGAGCCAGCAGGGGAAGAGGAGGACGGGGGTTAGGGAGGGTCGTAGTCTCAGAAAAGGTTACTCAGTTGAGAAGAAGGGTACTCCACCGGTTTCAACAATGATTGAAGGTTTATCACATGATATAAGATTCTAAGATAAAGTTAATAAAACAAAATTTCATGATGATCACTTAATATTATTATTAATATAAACAATAGGATTATTTTAGAGAAAAGTAGTAGATCGTATACAGATTTTTTATCTATAAGTTAATAACATCCCGTAAATTTGGACTAAAATTTCTCTTAATTACTTCAAGTGTTACCTAACGTATATATAGTTCGACCTTAAAATCAAAGTCAAATATATTTAGATCTAAATATTCTAATATATTTAGAATAATAGTTTTCATAACTTTGTCTACTTTCTCGATAACAAAACAGTAAATACAGTACTTAGTTGCAAACAATTCTTAAATTGGTTAACGTTACTTGAACAAACTAGTGGAAAGAAGTAAAAATTAAACTCCTACTGTTTATAAATATCCTGTACTAATGGTTTTTCCTTTAGAGTCATAAGTATCGGAAACATTCCTTAAATTATTAAAAGATGTTTATATATAAAAAGAAAGTACTTTTTACAGTTCGAATTCTGTACGACGAATAACGAAAATATTCGATATTGTTAATATGTGTCGTCCTTAGAAAAGAACAACAGAGAAAGGAAGGACGATACCAAAATTCAAAATGTTCATTAGTATAAAAGGTTATTTCGAAACTTTATTTCCCACTCCTTCAAAATCAACTTCCACCGAAAAGTAAAATAAATAAATGAACAAATTAAAAAAACCGGTACGTACACCGTACATTCTAGAATCAAGGGGTTGGTCCCTAGGTTGGGTACTGGGGACGTCATCTTCATATCTCAGAATTGGTAACTTGACGGTCCCTTCAGGATTTCCACCAAAAACTAAAATTTCTCTCTCCTGATAAATCCTTTATATCATTAAAACATAATAAAAGAAAGGAATTAACCCCCTAAATTTTTAGTAATCTTCTGGATTTTACAGATGTAACAAACCCTTTCTACAGAGCGAACTCAGTATGTTTCGGAGTAAACAAACAACAAAAAGAAAGGTTTCATTAAAGGTGAATATAAATCTTTAAATGACAGTTAGTATAATTAATATTATTATTGACTATTCCTTTTTCCATTAGTTAAGTATTACTAATTTCACCTAGTAACACGATCCATGGAGGAAAAAGGGGGAGCTTGAAGTAACATAAGACACTAAATCATTAAACAGAATACATAGGACTTCCCTCGAAACACCCAGTCCTTTTCTACTACATAAACGTACATTTTAAAAGTATTATTCATAAGTCTCACTGTAAAATATTCTGAAGACACATTCAGTTTTCTGTGCACTATATTTCAACAACTTTCTTTTAATAAAATACACTGATTTCTTCATTTCTAAACACGATTTTATTACTTTTTAATTGTAAACCCCTTCTTAAGAGATCATAATTAATATGTGAATACTACCTTAGATTGTGAATTAACAAGGTATAAATACAGAACTTATTGGTTTTTGATATATACCAACATGAAAGACTTATATTCTTAGCCAATATTAAGAGGATATTTTCTTTGGTGACCTTGTATGTAGATACATGGTTACATAGATATATATAAAAATAGAAATTTAGATACAGGTATGTACTTTAGGTATACATGGTTTCTTTCTGACCGTCTTTTTTAAAATTTTAATCAACTGTCGGTTGCATCGAAGACCGTTCGATTGATGAAGGATATTACTTTGTTTTATTTTTGTTACCCATTTTCACCATACACCATATTTTCATTTTGTCTATATTTTTACGTCGGATTTAAGGGTCTTCTGTAATAGAGAAAGTAATTTTTATAAAACTGACTAGTTTCTCCATTAGTTTCAAGTATAAATATTTGAAGGTCGTAATCGTGTAAATTTAACCAGATCTATAACTGAACGATTCTAACAAAAGAATACGTCATATGGTTGAAACTCATTTTCGTGCAACACTTTCATGAATTCCAATAAGTACAACATATTCGTTTCCGGTAGCAAATTTGAGGAACAACGCACACGATGTACGACGCATGATCCGACGAAGTGAACACAGGGTAAGAAACTCCGGGGTACCTGATATCGGGAGGTCCGAGGAGACAAGTACCCTAAGAGTTCCGTTTTTATGACCTCACCTAACGGTACGGGAGGAGGTCCTCTAGAAGGCCTGGGTCCCTAGCTTGGGTACCGACCATACAGAGGACGTGACCGTCTACCCAAGAAATGGTGATCGTGGGGGGTTCTTCGGGTAAAAGGAATAATTATTAAAATTTACATATACCTCCTCGGGAACTGGGTACCTCGAGAGTACACCGATGAGACCCAACGGGTAGTACGTTAAGTTCCGCTATAAGGTCATCTTACTATTTTGTTGTTTCAGAGAAAAGGGTTTCTAAATTTTAATAAGAGACTTTTATTCGGTCCGTAAAGACACAAAATCAACACCCTGAACGGTACTCTAAAGTAAACTTGTTTCCCGAGTCACCGACTTTTCAATCCTTTGTTCACGGAATCTTAGAGTTTCAGAAAGTAGACCTTTTTTTTTTTTTAGAAGTACGTTGTTGGTTACACTAGGAAAATCTCTCATCAAAACCTAATCAATTCAGATTGAAAGAAGTGTCCCTTATTAACTGTGTTATTATAAGACCAAATCGAGAAAAGAGTCACTCGGTTGATTCGATACCCATTTCCGAACTTCGACACCTGAGGTTACGAAAGGACTATTCTAATATCGTATGAATTCGTTACTACCAGAGTTTCTCGGTACTCCGAAAGAATGTTACATTAAATGTCACTTCCACATGTCCCTTTTATCTCGAACGAATGAACCATATATAAACCTGAGTTGAGTTTCGAACGGTCACCGAAGAATGGAGTTAGTCTTATTTTATGTCACCAATGATCCCGGGTGTTTAGGGTCATCCTGGACGGAGCGAGTGGTGGATGGCTTGGAGACAACGGACTATGGACTATCACATTAAAGAGAAGTAGACACTGACGAGAGTCGAACCGGCCGGAGAGGAGGGTATACGGTCCGTTTGAGACTATAGTCTAGGAGAGGAACGAAAAGGGAGAAGAACCGTGGAAGAAGGGGGTCTATAATCACACCGAGTAGGGAAGTAAAGTAAGTTTCGAAATGAGTTTACTAAAGGTTGTTCCGGTCCGGACTGACGTGATAGATTCTATCATAGGTCTAAGGGAAACACAAGAAAGAAAGAAAACCGGTAAAGTGTGTCGTACCCCCTAGAATCAAGGGACTCGTTCCTGACTTGCGTTCGGGTGACGTGACCTTCGCACCTCAGAATTGGTCACCTGACGGTCCCTTCAGGGTGGGAAACGAAAGAGACAGAATAAAACGACGAATGTGAAATCACAGTGGACTGTATAGTGTCCCGAAGGGACCACCGAGTTTGTCATTTTTTAGACGGACGTTAAGTCCTCTGGGTCCAAGTCAGGGACCCAACCCTTGTATGGGACCTCTTCCCCTACCGTTGGGTGAGGTCATAAGAACGGACCTCTCAAGGTATCTATCTCCTCGGACTGCCCGATGTCAGTCTGTACTGACTCGTTGATTGTGAGGGTGCATAAATAACAAACGAACAAAGACAGTAGGGGTCAATCTTACGTTCGAGGGACGTTAGTCCTGACCCGTGATAAGAGCGAGTATAGGGATCACGGACCTTGTCCGGACCGTGTACCGTTCACGGGACTCGTCTTTAAAAACCTGAGTGACCGTGTTGAAGAGTCAGACGAATGAAAGAAGCGTCCCTTATTAACTATGTTATTATAAGACCAAATCGAGAAAAGAGTCGCTCAGTCGATTCGATGCCCATTTCCGAACTTCGACACCTGAGGTCACGAAAGGACTATTCTAAGATCGTATGAATTCGTTACTACCAGAGTTTCTCGGTACTCCGAAAGAATGTTACATTAAATGTCACTTCCACATGTCCCTTTTATCTCGAACGAATGAACCATATATAAACCTGAGTTGAGATAATTAAAGGGGTACTAAAGGGTCTGTATATAGTACTTTGACACGAACAAAAATAGGTACAGACGTTTTCTTTTTTTTAATGCGTAGGTTTACCTCGTATTAAGACGGACATTCACAATATACCATCCAAGAAGGTATGAACTTTTTGTCTGAAAGTTCGGATCACGGAACAAACAATTTTCACGAAGGAGGTGGTTGAAGCTGTTTAGATTCTGGACTCTTCTTTAGGGTCGGGTAAGTTGACGTAATGGAACATGGTGACGGTATATTCGTTATTTGAGGAATATCGAGTAAAATACGGAAGGAGGGTTTAATTTTTATATTAAAACCCCCGACTGACTTCCGTATGCCCTAGAATCAAGGGGTTAGTCTCTAGCTTGGGTAAGGGAGACGTCACCCTCCCGTCTTAGAATCGGTGACCTGGTGGTCCCGTTAGGGGTTTACAACTCAAAAATTCCAAATAAATCAACGATTCTATTATAAAATATAATACGTTCTTCACATTTCCATTATTTTCATGAAATTTCATAAAAAAATTCCTTCTATGTCGATTAACCTTTTTTTCTAAGTAGAAAAGGTTAAACGTTCACTTATAAACTTAAATTTAGTTGTTTGAATACCTTCTCTGTACGGTGTCTTCACACGAATGAACTGTCCCAAGGACCGTCGTAGACCCAGAACCCGACACTGGCTCGGATAACAGCATAAATAGACTCGCAGAAGAGAATAAACGTCCTACATCCGGTCAAACGACTTCTGTCCCCCGAGTAGATGTAGAAGGTGGTATTAAGAGTGACACCGACTTAGAAACTTACCTGGGTCCATCTCTTTCGCTCCAAGTTGTACTCCTAACCTCCGAAGGTGAAACTCCCACATGTGAAAGAAGAAAAGTTTCAGGTTCTCGAACACCCTTCACTCCCCTCCTTCTTTACTGTATAAATTTCGTCAGTTCTGTGTCTTTCAGTTCTGTACTCGGTAAAAATTGCGTTTGGTGACTATTTACTTACACTAGTATAACGAAACTCTGTAATGATGTGTCGTATTACAACCCTTTTCTGTACCCTCAAGTCTACGGTGGTTAGGACTACTTTAACGCCCGTCTTTAGTGCGTGGTCCTGACTTTCAAATACTACCCGTCCTCTCCCGTGGATCTTCGTCTCTCTTGGATTTCTCCGGGGAAAATATTTTCAGGAATATAGACTGATAGTCTTCGGTGTGGTCCCCGTCCAACCGTTTATGCATCTTCTCGTAAGACACAGTCTACAACAGTGTAAACCGAAATTAACTTGTCAGTGACTCACAAATTTTAAACAGTTTCTTGAAGCGACCACCAGGTCACCAATTCTGACACGAAGGTTACATTCCCCGTGCACAAACTAGGGACCACCTCCTTGATTCTAGCATCGATCCTACCTCTCGACGACCAAACGTCGGATTAAAGGATCAGGAACAAGTCTATTTTATCTAATTTTAAACAAAAAACAACAACAACAACAAAACCCGTACTCCACAATTTTATAAGGTTCACTATAGGTCTATTCCCGTAGACCGATTAATGAACGGTTTCTTTCGTTACTAGTAACAGTAGTCTCCAGACATCCTCTTCATAGAGACGAAGACCTCTGTATCACTTGGGTTTACGAATAACGACTGAAAATCAAAATCTACTATTATACTGTTCCGAGTGATCTTTGTGTTAATTAGTTCTACAATCACTTACACTAAATCAGCCGATCCGTTTTAAAGTCGTACTTAGACTATTCCATGGTTCTTTTAATTTTTCCAATTACGTGTGATTACCCGAAGGATTAATATAATATCGAATTTTGTAACTAGACTTACAGTGACTTCGTACAAAATAACAGAAAGGTCTATAATTCTGTATGTTAGGCTTCGAATTCTCCTTTTAAAAAGAAGAACAAATGTAGGTGGATACGAATATAAATGGTCGTTTATTTTGTAATGTGGTTTCCTCTCTCTTTTATACTGTGTTGTGTACGTTTGCACTTGAGTAATTTGTGTCATTGGTTTTAATTATGATAAACATCGAAACTTCGTGTGTCAAATAACTAAAAATTAAAAACGGTGTAAAATCATAAGACGAGGTACTGTTTAAAACCCCATTTATTCATGTATCCCCTGTTTATTCTTAAATCTTGTATTTCAAAAACACACGTATAAGGTTTCATCACTAATGTATCCTCTTTTTATCCTTAAGTCTTATACTTTAGAATTAATAACGTAAAGTTTTTCATCGATTTCTCAAACGTCCTTTAAAACAATGAAATAAAAACACCAGAAATATATAGAAGAGAGAAATTAAGTTTGGTAGAAACAGTGACGAACATAATGAAGAAAGGAAGTTTCGTACATCACCTTAAACATCAATATATACAAAGAAACAAGTAAACGAAAGAAGGGGTATTCTCGCCAAGGTACTCTCGTCTCTGGTAGAACAACTTACATGATAACGTAGAGGTTGTAAGTTTGCCACAGACCGTGACAAAATTTTAAATAAGAAGTCAATATGATAAATAAGTACATAAAAATACTCAAAGTAAACAAATACGATAAATGAATCCTTGAAAAATTATATTTAAATAATTTTTCATATCTTAATTACTTACGTATTCTAATAACTCTTGGGGACTTTCGGTTGGTTTCTTGAGAGTGACATTTATCTGATCCAGAAATTTTTTTTAACCCGTCGGGTCACTACGATCACCATTTCTTGGGCAGTCAGTTGCGTCCACTACATTCTCTGTGCCCAAGTCAGTGACCCAACCCTTCTAAGGGACTTCTACTCTTACCGTTGGATGAGGTCATAAGAACGGACCTTTTAGGGTACCTGTCTCCTCGGACCACCCGATACAGGTACCCCAGTGTCTCATCCTGTACTGACTTCGTAGAATCGTACACACGTTACGTACTTTGTGAGAATGAGAACTTTTTTAATTATCTGTTCTGAACTCTCCTTATAAGTACACTCTACATTAACGGGGGTCAATGAACCGCTGGTCTCTTTCTCTTTACGAAAGTAGACGTATCATAAATTTTTTTTACGAAATGGAAAAACTGTCAATATTAGGGAAGGACTCAAAGGACTAGCCACTACTGTAGTTTGTACAGGTCGGGGAGAGGAAGACATTACGACATGAGCTAAAGTCGTAAAAGAGGGTACAGCCGTAGCGACCGAAACTAGGACGGTTAACCACACGGGCCACCTCTTCTAAGTCCCCAAAATTTGACTATACATGGATAATTAATAGTCTGTCTATATTCAGTTTGTACCTGATTAATGTGGGGTAGTATTATTTTTGTTTTGGGTAAAAGATCGTCAAACAAGTCTATCATGGTACCTACGTCCGTCTAAACCCGAAAGGAATTTTATTAATTACCACGGGAACAGAGAAATTACAAAAGTGAAAGTGCCAACAATTCTTATAAAGAAGATAAAGTACTGAACAGAGAACCGTTTCCCTTTTGTGAAAAGAACAGGACATTCATCCGAAGGTTCAAATGTACACTAACACTCTTTCGGACTTGACAAACTCCTCCCACGACATTAGATCGTCTTTCTTATCTTTTCTTAAATTGGACTCGACACTGAAATTCGGTCAACGATCCTTGAGAAATTCTCAAGAAAGACAGTAACGATTATCATTGACTTCCACTTTTGTTTAATGTCGTGAAGTCTCTTACATAGGTTTATCTCTACTCTAAGAAAGTGAGTATACACCTCGACCAAATCAACGTCATTTCCTATATCTATTTATGTAACTCCTTATTTCGAGACTTTAAAAAGATCCAAACTGACTAAAAAAAAGGAAATTTATAATCACAGAAAAAATATGTACCTAGAGAGGGTAAGAACATAAATATGATGATTAATTTTTGAGACAATATATCTATTTGTAAAAAGAATATAGAAGTGCAACCTTTTAATCAGTTTCCTCTGATGAACACTCAAAGTTAAATCCATACGGTCCGATCGGACAGGAACCCGTGGGGAAGAGGTGGGGTTTTATCGTTTTTGTTTTCAATAAGATGAGAGTATGTAATGTAAAATGGGTGGTAAATGTGTTTAACGGAACCTTTCTTTTAAATGTGAGACTACGATGATTTCACACACTTTCAGCGAGTCAGCAAAGTTGAGAGACACTGGGGTACCTGATACGTCTGGTACCTTAAGAGGTCCGGTCTTATGACCTCACCCGTCGGAAAGGGAAGAGGTCTCCTAGAAGGGTTCGGTCCCTAGTTTGGGTCCAGAGGGTGTAACGTTCGTTTAAGAAATGGTTGACTCGATAGTCCCTTCGGGTGTTTTCATATTATGAAATTATTATAAATTAAGTGGTTCATAACTCGAGTAAGAACTATTCTACTATTTTCTCCGGTCAAAATAGTACTCCCTTCACCTTCATATGAACCCACGGAGGTTAGGGAAGGACATAAGAGGATAGGGAGCGGAACCCTGTAATATGTCTGTACTCGTGTCAAATAAGAACCTCTCTCACCTCTCCCCGTTCAGGGGACCATTGTTCCATACCCATTTAGAAGGGCGATCGGAAGGCGTTCGGTAGGGGTGTATCTTTTCTCCAAAACCCTCTTTCACAACCACTAGGACTAAAAAGTACAGTCCGAGGACTTACCTACAAAATCCCAAGTATTTTTGAAAGAAGACGGGCAATTTAGTCTTTAGTCAGTCGATAAGACAAAAATGTAAATCATTGATACTAATTTATGAACTTTTTTCATCTACCATATCTCTAAGGAATTTTTTGATCCTTATTTTGGTGGTATACTGGATCGTTAGGGTAAACATCCGTATATGGGACCCCTTTGGTTTTAACTTTTTCTGTGCACATAGGGTAACAAGTAACTTCGTGATAAATGTTATCGATCTGTACCTTCGTTGGATCTACAGGTAGGTGTCGACTTACCTATTTCTTCGACACTATGTATTGTGTTACCTTATAATGAGTCGGTATTTTTCCTTGTGTAAACTCAGTCAAGATTACTTCACCTATGTACCTTTGAATGTAATGGTATACATTTTATCTATCGGTTACCCTTAAACGACATACTGAGTCCTTTGAGTTTGTCCCCAAGACATAGTTGGATCTCCCCACCCTACCCCTCCTTCTACCCTCCCTCCAAGTTTTCCCTCCCTTATATACATATAGATACTGACCAAGTACAACTCCAAACTATCTTTTGTTTTAAGACATTTCGTTAATAGGAAGTTATTTTTTATTTAATTAAAAAAAATTACATTTCTTTTATGTTCATAAAGAACAACTAGGTACACATAGTGGTAATATTTTCTTCGAGAATTAGTCAACTGACCGAAATTTTTTTATCGGTGTAAACTCATTCACCCAAAACATGAATTACTACCCGTTAGTAAAAGAGGATCTTCTTCCCTAAGTCCATAATTTATCAAAAGAGGTCACCGAGTCTGTCATTTCTTAGACGGACGTTACGTCCTCTGGACCTAAGTTAGGGACCCAACCCTTCTAGGGGACCTCTTCCCCTTTCATGGGTGAGGTCACAAGACCGGACCTCTTAAGGTACCTGACACATCAGGTACCCCAACGTTTCTCAACCTGTACTGACTCACTGAAAGTGAATACCAGTCTTTCCTTAAAACTACAACCTTCTTTTTACTGTACTTTTGGTCATAGATGACTCCAGATATTCACTTTTCCAGTTCACTAACGAAATTCTCACCCGCGAATAGCAGGAAGTAGAAGGAAGAATAGATTAGTACTAACAATTTCTAAAATCTCTACTGAAAACCATAGAGTCAATTGGTATTACACCTTTTGATAAATACTCATGTTTACCAAATTCATGTATCAATAAAGATGTCAAATAAAAATCTTTGTCATTTTACTATTTAGGAGGGGAACGTTTCTGAATTTCCTCTAATATACGGACTAATTTAAGTGTTTTATATGTCAACTAAAAAAGGATTGTTTACCGTCGTACGAACATTTGTATACAAGACGTGTTCGTATAAATACGGACACCATCAGAATAATTATTTCTTTTTATTTTGTTACTATAACGAAAATATTATTGTCTGTATAGTCTGTTGAGGAGTCGATTAATGACTATTTGCAAAGGTAGATGACTCGTAGTCATGACAGTCGAATAAAAATTATTTACGCGGTCAAGAATGATTCAAGTGATTGAGACCGTTAATTATTGTTATTCTTTTTTATTTATAGTAAGAATTTCAGTGTCAACATGTTTTCAAGGGACCTCTTTCATTAAGTTAGTTTACAAGGATGAGACCCCTTTGGCTCCTCCCAACAGTAACTGCAGTCAGTCGCACTACAAGTGGCACCATCAGGGTCTATTAGGAGGGTAGACCGGCGGGTATAGGAACCGAACTTAGTGGTGAACCATGACGAGGGACAAAAGAGCTAGGTACAACTCGTTCCGACAGAACTACTATGGACACCCATACTTTAAGTCTTTACCTTTTCCTACATCATCTTTATGAAAGGTTTTAATAAATAAATACGTTTGGATGTGTCTAACGGTGGGTGTTACACGGATTGTGTCACGTCTACAGTACCCACTGGTATTTCTACTGACTAATATCTACTGGAAACATGACTTCCTTTAATTTTGGTGTGTCCCCTCCGTCTATGTAATTTTGTATGCGTGTGTGTGTGTGAGTAAGTGGATATTACGTTCTTATTACTTTTGCTTACATTTAATGTAGGAAGTCATTACGTCTGCCATTCAACATATTGACAATTCACACTATTCTACTGTGTCGTTTTGCATTGGACCGTACACCATGTCACCATATGATGATACGGTGTCATCTCATTTTCTGTTAATCGACATAATACTCCTTTAACAATTCTTTCAGTCCATATGAACTTTTCTGAAGGGATTACCGATCTCCCCATTTCTTAGACGGACGACTACGTATTCTGCACCCAAACTAGGGACCTACCCATCTGGGTGACCTCCTCCTTCGTCGTTGAGTGACATCATAAGAACGGACCCTTTAACGTTCCTACCCCTCAGACTGCTCGACGTCAGGTACCCCAGTTCTTCTCGACCTGTACTGACTCGTATGTATACATACACGCATATGAACGTGACTGAGAACTCAAAGTGAAATGACTTAACCGACTAAGGAGTAATTTATATGGGTGGTATTACTTACAAGACTCCTAGAAGATTTGGTGTCTTGATATCAGAACACTTTTGTCATAACCAAGACAGTATTATTAGTAGAACATACTAGGATCTCTTAGAAAAGGGATTTCGACTCCATTCGAAATCAAGTTGTCCAGGATCGTCACTGGTTGTGAGAAGTCGATCTATTTTTAATAGAGATAACAATCCATCAATATTTTATTAATCGAATTTCTTGAAGATTTTAAAGTAGATGAAAGACGCATTCCGAATCCGAATTTAATTGGTGTAAGAAAGTTTTTAGTGACTACTTCAGAAATATTGGAAGAGACCACCGTGTAAGGTCACGAATTACTGATTACTTTGACTTTTATAGAAAGAAATAAAAATTGTCTTATGGAGTCTGTTGTCCAGTTAAAATAAGGATATCACGACCGAGGTCATTTTCACTTTGACGAAAGATAAGAGGTTTATTATCATGAAGAGATAAATTTATGTCCTCTAGTGGAATCGGAAAACAGGAAATTCAACTTATTAAGATTAAACAGTAGGAGTAACAGAAATTTGAGTTGTAAAAGAAAGAGGAACCCTAAGAACGGTTCAAGTAACATGGAGAATGTAACTAAAGTTTGATCTATATCATTGAATCTTTCCAAAACTGTAGGTTTGTTATTACCTTCGAACTTTTAACACATTTTCCTTGAACTGAGTTGTACTATCGTTTTTATGTACACCTTAAATGATATATCATATTCAAGTCAAGTCAAGTAAAGTCAACGAACCAGCACTAACTGAGAAACACTGGGGTACCTGACGTCGTGTGGTCCGGTGGGCACAGGTAGTGGTTGAGGACCTCGAATGAGTTTGAGTACAGGTAACTCAGTCACTACGGTAGGTTGGTAGAGTAGGAGACAGTAGGGGAAGAGGAGGGTGGAAGTTAGAAAGGGTCGTAGTTACAGAAAAGGTTACTCAGTCAAGAAGTGTAGTTCCCCGGTTTCATCACCTCAAAGTCGAAGTCGTAGTCAGGAAGGTTACTTATAAGTCCCGACTAAAGGAAATCCTAACTGACCAACCTAGAGGAACGTCTGGTTCCCTGAGAGTTCTCAGAAGAGGTTGTGGTGTCAAGTTTTCGTAGTTAAGAAGTCGCGAGTCGAAAACAATATCAGGTTGAGAGTGTAGGTATGTACTGATGACCTTTTTGGTATCGAAACTGATCTACCTGGAAACAACCATTTTATTACAGAGACGAAAAATTACACGACAGATTCAACCAGTATCGAAAAGAAGGTTCCTCGTTCGCAGAAAATTAAAGTACCGACGTCAGTGGCAGACGTCACTAAGACCTCGGGTTCCTTTATTTCAGACAGTGACAAAGATAATAAAAGGGTAGATAAACGATACTTCACTGTCCTGTCCTACGGTACTAGAATCAAAAGACTTACAACTCAAAATTCGGTTACAATGGTATTTCATGTTCACCATATATAATTTTGTGTTAAGTAGTATCTATCATACGATGAAACACCTCTTTCACGTCTTTTGACTCTACACCTTTTTTTCTCAATTCCGTTAGGTAAAAAAAATTCCCATCATAGTCAATTCTATTCGATCTGTTACACGGTTGGTTGTTTCATTTTAGAGTCACCGAATTGTTTTGATTTCACGAGACCCATCCGGTCTTTCTTTTAGACGAGTACTATTGGAAATCTGTAAGTCCGACTTCTGAGTGAACTATGACCAAAGGTAGGTACTAGTGACACCGTTCACCCTCCCTTTTACCACCTAATACGTGGTCCAGATTTTCAAAACGAACCTTTACTGAGTACTGATGGTGTAAAATAACGGGGTTTATTTAGAGTACCGATGTAGATCGAAAGGTCATTCCATCTCTCTACGTTAGGATGATTCATTGATCTTTTTCTCCTTAGTCTTATACACGTTTGTTGGTAGAACCGATAGTTTTCCCCAACCGGAAAATCAAAATAGAGTTTGACCTCCTTTATTATTCCATTACACATTAAAAAGGTTTAGAGGGAACATATTTGTGTCATATACTTTCTAGGTAACAGTCTAAAGAACTAATTTTACTAGACCTACAGTACAAATGTTTATACAGTGACCACGAACCTCTACTTAGATTCTTTTAAGTTAGTGTGACTAATAAAAATAATTTTTAACGATCGAGTCGACTCGTACAGTTAATTTTAATGTATAGAATTTTTCTTCTACATTGTCCTTAAGATTGGACAAAGACTAAGTTGACTTTTTATTCCGACGGGGACATCCTACGATATCTGTTGAAATCGTGACAAGGGCATCCAACCTAGTAGTCGTAGTCAACGTCACTGAACCTGTTGTTTACACGGACATTACTTTCTTTGTACTTAACTTTTATTTAATTCCCAAGTAATACCTAGGAGCTATGGGTGTGTAATCCTTTTTCGTGTTAGTATACAGATATGTTTTAATAGTACCGTTCCCTCACCTCTTGGTGTCATCCTACGATCCGATTTTTTGGAACCTAAAGAATAAGACTTCCTTACTCTCGTTGTAAGTATTTATAACTTTCCTAATTTAACCCGAAGGGTCCACTGAGTCACCATTTCTTAGGCGGACGTTAAGTCCCCTGTATCCAAGCTATAGACCCAACCCTAGTAAGGAGTCTCTTCCTTTACCGTTGGGTGAGGTCATAAGAACGGATCCTTTAGGGTACCTGTCTCTTCTGACCGTCCGATGTCAAGTACCCCGACGTTTTCTTAACCTATACCAGTGAGTCGACCATTTCTTAGACGAACGTTACGTCCTCTGGACCCAAACTAGGGACCCAACTCTGTTAGGGGACCTCTTCCCTTACCGATGGGTAGACGACATAAGAACGGACCTCTTAAGGGTACTTGTCTTCTCGGACCACCCGATGTCAGGTACTCCAGCGTTTCTCAGTCTGTACTGACTCGCTGTAAGCGAAGGGTAATCACTGATTTTTGTTGTTCCTAATTGAATTTCCCCTCGTACCCTTACTAGTACTGAAACCCACCTTGACTAAGGTTAGGTAGAGGTTCCCACTTTAAACTAACCCAAAAACGATGTCACTAAGGAAGTTCAACAGATCCGGATTTAGATAACCGTAGAACATGATGAAAGAGATGTTCCTAATTAAATCCATAACAAATCAACCTCCCGGTAAACACTAAAACGACTTTTAAACAACGTAGTATCCACGAAAACGAGGGACTTACATTGCACGACTACACCTCGGACTTTTACGTCGTCGATAAAACACTAGAACCGTTACGGTCAGGCTCCTGTTTCGACTTATCCTGTTTTAATGTCTCTTTATCGATCTTAGGTTTAGTTTGATACAAGTTTCAGGTGAAACGAAAATCTGAATTACACTGGTTATTTATGAAAGTAACAAATTTCATTAAACTTTCTTCAAAAGACAATGAATATTTATTTTCGTAGGATCCACTATTTAGATAGACTATCTTAGATTCTCCAACTTTCTGGAAGAGAACTTGCAATTCTCTTCATAAAAACCTAATTCATTTCTTAATTAACCTTATCACCTCTTATGTGTAGACCTTAAATATTAGGGGTTTCTACTAATATTAATTTACATATTTCTTTCGATACAACAAAGTCTAACCGTAAGAATAAAATCTCTGGTTGGAAGTTTCATGGGGACGACGACGACGATTCAGCGAAGTCAGTACAGGCTGAGACACTCTGGGTATCTGTCGTCGGGATTAGGGGTACTTTAAGGTACGTTTAAAAATACACATACGGATTTACCTATACTGTGTCACCTCTTTACGGTGTCTAAAATAGACTAAGACTTTTCCCAGACACTGAAGGATTTTTCCATTCTGGGAGACTCATTGTAGTAAAACACCTACTAAAAACCATAAGTGTAATCTGTCTCATTTGTATGACTATCTTAAGAGGACAGGTACTTGTCCCATCCCTTCAGTGTCAATCCCTTATGACCTTAAAAGTGGGATGAAAATATTATAGGTTGGTTAAGATAAATAACTTGATTATGTGATATGCCAGAATCCCACCGTATGAGAACCTACAACTACGTACTCTATCTCGTAGGTAGAAATATTAAATCGTTCCTTACTCCCCTCTTACTTTCGTATTCTAAAATGTCACTCTTAATTATCATCTTCAGTTGTTTGTGGATACAAGAATGAACTGTAGTTACGTGTTGAACTAACGAAAATCTCATACTAATAGACCTATAAAACTGACGGATAATCAACGACTACACCATGAACCCCGACACGTGAACAAAAAGGGAAAGTAAGAATACCATTCCTAAATCCTCAACTACAAATAATAAAGAAAAAATATTTATATTTTGACCTCCCAGTCTCTGTAGTTCAGCAAATAAACGGATTCCGATGTACCAACGAATAATCATCACTATCAAAGTGTGAGGCCAGGTAAACTATGGTTTCAAGTAAATATGGTGGAACAAACGACAGGGTGATGGAAATACACTAAGGAAATCCTACGGAAATAATAGTGTTATTACGGTACAATTAAATACTATTACTACTTATAGTTGTATTGACGCGGAGACACGTTTAACCTCTTTCGGAAGAAAAGGAGTTCTGGACAATAACGGTCGATGGTGGGTTTATAAATATTTTGTATAAAATGAGATATTACCGAAGTCTTCGTTTACCACGGGGAATATAACATGTCGGTGTGAAAAGCGTAGACCGATATCGACGAGACGTACCACGACTACTGGTCTGTCAGAAAGTAATTAAGAAAAACGGAAAATGGTGGGTCTCCTTTTTATAAAAAAAGGCTTGTTTAGAAGACAAATTTTCTTAAGATTAGGAGGTGAAACCACTACTAAACACTAAAAAGATTGTTTTGTTTCACTGAAGTTCATTACTCTACTCGGTGAAGAAGTACTCTTTGTAAACCTACAAAATATTAGTAAAGACATCTAATCGATAACAAGTTCAGAACCTTGACACTTGACTTTATAGGAACTATAGACTGAGTGTCTTACTACCTTTACAAAAATAATACATTAGATCGGGAAAACTTGAACTGTGGCTCACTTTGAATTTTATTGGGAAATGTGTTCATCAACTTTTAAACAGTGACAGAGAGGACTTCACAAAATTACACCAATTGTTACTACAGTCATCCTAAAAAAAGAATTAAATTCTTTTTAAGTGCAAAAAGGGTTAGATTCGTTTGATTTACGTGTGTAATTTTAACTATCATCTTAAAACGTGTCTCATAATTGAATGGTATAATTACAGTACTTTCAGAGTTAAAAGTGGTGAATTATTTCTTATATAGGATATCTGTGGTAGACACATAATAACTACCTAAAAATTTTTTTCAAAAGAAACTCAGAGAAAGAGTTTATATTAATGAGAAGTCAGACTTGACATTTGAGCCCCGAAAACAAAAGGTGACCCCTCTAGGAATGGATTACGGGTTAAGATGATACTCGATTCTCTTTATCTCTCCTATAGTTCGTTATTTCACCCGCAAATCTCACTCTCTCCTTTGTCTACTTTACTAGAGAGGAAGAGGGACGGGAAGAGTGAGACGGTGAAAAGTAAGGGATTAGTGATCTCCTTTACAACAAAAGAATTTTTATTATTCTGATTAGAATCCTCTGTGATCAGGTGAATATTTTTCCTGGATTTACCTAACAAACTTTGTGTCACGTAGATCTTACATCGTAGGTTCAAGTAAGTCAAGTCGTTTAAAGTGAGTATCCTAAGGACTAAGTCAACTACATGATCTCCTTTGTTAACTTAGTGTAGAGTGAATGGCTGTAGTCTGTAAAGTCCTTGTCACCGGCACATTTGGAGGAACCACTTATAACCAAGTAACAGTAACTACAGTACCTAGAACTACTACTTAAGTCTGAGCCCGAGGTGTCCAGAGGGACAAAAAGACAAATATCGGACTCGAGCTTCATACATTTGTCCAAAAAGAAGGGACAGGTCGGAGAAACACCGGACATACAGGGGACACAAAAGTAACTATTACTTCTCTAGAGGACGAGGTAGAGGACTTTCCTATATAAATTCACTAGGTAGAGGAGATAGGACCAGACTTACATTGATCACATCTTTTTTTTTTAATTTCTTTCATTTTCAGTTCGTACACTAGGATTTGGCAAACAGAAATACTACGTTACGATACAATTAAAAGTAGATTCAGAAAGATTCCCAACGTCTAAAAAAAAGAAAATGACAAATGACTTTAGGAGTTATCATTTACGGTGAAAAAATTACTCGTACAAAGGAATATTAGTGTCTTTAAAGGTCTTGACCTTGAGCACATTTTAAATCATTACAAGTAAAACTTCTTAGTTTTTGATGTCCGGTCTTGTTATCTTTTTACGGGTTCCTGCGTAGAATCGGACCGACCTCGTCTTGTTAAAAGTGATAAAGAGATAAAAGTGATGTCGAAAGTCTAAGATAATTATGTCGGTGGCGGAGTGAAAATACATGTGTATGAGTGATATCTTCGTTATGTGACAATTCTTTTTCTAAAACCTAAAAAATTAGTCTCTCATGTAAGACGTAGATGTGCAACGATAGAACCACTTAAATTCCTTCGATCAGTTAAAAAAAATTAAAATTATACTACCTCTAATATCAGTTAAAAGATCCTTAACACTTTAAATAAATAAATACTTTAAGTTGAGTTTCACAAACTTTTTTTTTTTTTAGAATTCACGACGGTCCCTGTTACGGAACTTAGGGGTGGTCGATCCATTAAATATGCCAGTGAACCTTATTATTATAAATTGTGTATAAAATCAAATTATACCCTTTCCTGGAAGATTTTGAATCGGATTTTAACTTATTAGACGGAATACTTCATCAATCAAGAGACGGGGACTTCCGTTAGTTCGTCTCCGAGACTATTCTATTTGTCGGTCACTTTACCCAGACCCATTTCCCAACTCGATTACTTGTATTTCTGTGTTGACTTCACTTCTCCTACTAGAATTGAACTTTTACATCGGGTACAATGAATAAGACTTAAAGTAAAGGTGACACAACTGAAGGGACGACAAAGAAATCAAGGGAAAAAGGGTGGAGTCGTTCTGAAACCCGTGACAGAGTGTCCAGAAGACTATTAGATTCCGAGAAGTGTTTAAAAAAGTTTTTCACGAAAAATAGTTCTTGAAAAAACTCTGAAGTCAACATTCATATGTATGTCTTTCCAATCACAAGTATCCTTCCGACGATGAGAACTTTGGACACTCCTGTGACACTCCAGGAGAACCCATATTTTCGGGAAGACACAAAGAAGAAAGAACAAACATCTTTTTCCGAAATCAGAGGACCCGGAACGGACTCAAGGTTTCTCGTCTGAGTTCGTCAATGATTAATCCCTTCACTCCCTTACGTGTTTGTTTCCTTTTCGTTTAGTAAGTCACTATTCTGTCAGGATCAATATGTGTCAGGATTCTCTATATGTATTGTTAGACTGTTTATAAAACTCAAGACGTCCTTGATTCGGGGGGTGTGTTCCACCTCCTACCATAAAATGTACGATGGTGTTCGTACATCTGGGGTCTAACAAACTTTGGTCTTCCAACTATTAATACTAAGGACTTTGTAATGGGACAATGGAATGGTAGTTGGTCAGTCTTCTTCCAGACATTCGTCGTTAAAAGTGCGGTTTACAACGGAAATTTTTGGGAAAGGACTTTCGATAGTCCCTTAGACCCAGAAAACTCGTACTCGACGGGTAAGAGGAACGAACCACGGATGTAATATACGACATGAAAGGAAACAATGTTGGACCGCAGTCATCTAACCGAAACGACAAATCGTCAACTCGTCTGGGTTTAAGACAAACCATTGTTAGAGATGGAATAAAGTTGAGACACATTCACCTCGTAGTCGATACAATGTTATCATTACCGTTGTGGTCGTTGTCCGTTTGGTTGAGACACAAGAGAACTAATTGTGACGTACCTTATAAGTCTCGTTGAACATGTTTGTATAAACTTTTATCTTAGAAGCCCGGTTTCCCCCTGAATTTTTGTACATTAGGCCTGAAATATATTGATACAGGGTACCTTATATTAAATATGTTTTACGACTCTTTTTTTACAAGGCACCGGGTTATTAAAACCCTTTATGAAGTATAAGACGGAGAAAGAACTTCAGAGGGTGACGGGTAATTGAATTCTTTCCGATACTCATGGATGTCAAAAACTGGACCAAAAGGACTTGAAAGAAACGAATACTTAGGAAAAACCCACACTAGGTACGACTACAAGGGGTTTTGTCAAAAGGTTCTTTGAGTAAAACCCTTTGTACTCGATTGACTTACATAGTAACGTCTCAGTTCTTTGACTCCGAGATCTCATGTACGACGACGACGACGACGACGACGACGACGACGACGACGACGACGATTCAGCGAAGTCAGCACAGACTGAGGCACGCTGAGGTATCTACCGTCGGGTGGTCCGATGGGGCAGGGACCCTAAGAGGTCCGTTCTTGTGACCTCACCCAACGGTAAAGGAAGAGGTTACGTACTTTCACTTTTTACTTTCACTTCAACGAGTCAGCACAGGCTGAGAATCACTGGGGTACCTGACATCGGGTGGTCCGAGGAGACACGTACCTAAAAAGTCCGTTCCCATGACCGTATCCCACGGTAACGGAAGAGGTAGATCTCATGTATCTCAAAGGGTTTAGTGTGTCTAGCACACTCTCAGTCTAATCTGACACTCACGTTCTTCTCTGAATATCTAATAAGACACGTTGGTGGAGTAAAACTCTCTATTTGACACGGGTTGTGGTGTGTCGATAACGATCAATTGTCGTCTCAAACTCCTTCTCTTATAATAAGTACGTTAATCATCGGAACTTTCGTTAAACTGTCTTTATTACGTTCTATTTACCCTTGTCCCTCCTTTAACGATTCTTCACTCTGTTTGCGTTATTCTTTACATTTTGTTCACGTATGGTACTAAACTCATTACACTATACGATTCTTTTACAACTTTGGGACTAATGTGTCTTTCTCGGTGACCCCTTTCAAAATTGAGAGGTAACAGTTTAAGATTACTGACTTCTCTCGAGAATTTTTCGATAAAGTAATTGAGTGCTCATTGATTTCGTTACAGTGACGGGCGACCTAGACCGACGCCCCGTCGGTACCAGTCGTCGGACCGTGTCACGTCCCTCGTGTAGTCCTCTTGGTGCACACCGAGAACGAGTAGGAGAGTGAGTGGTGCACACTCTAGTATCCTCTCAGTTGAATGGAGGGTCGTGGTCCTAGGAATGGTCTTTTACTTCTATTACCCCGATGTCCTGTTCCGACAGTACCTCGTGAGACATCTCTAATATATGTTTCTGATACAAATAAAGATGTATTTGTACCCTATTTTCGTACACGAAATATTTCACAGAAGGTTTAAATTCTGTGACAATGATACTAATCGAGAATCAAATATTATTTGTCCAAAAACGAAAATAAAACTGAAACTCTTGAAAAAAACTCCTGAAACTTTTGGGGTAAATTGTTTGTGTGCCATAGCGACTCCATTTTAGACAATAGTTTTCGGTCATAAGAAGATGGTCCACCGTTGACAATAGAAAGGTACACTAAATAATATAAGACGTAAGGCGATCTAAAATCTGAGGGGAGCTGACCAAGAAAGTAGTGAAAGTTATGCATTAGCGACGTGTGAATCATCCACTTATGGTATAGACCAGTGTTCTAAATAAGTCCATTTTCATTGGTCTTTGAATAAAAATCGACAGTCCTCTGTGGTACAACTACTGAATATCTTGTTTGTGGCCTGTTATACTTTCCCGTCACCTCTACGGTTGATTCTCATACTTGTCCCTAACGAGCCGTCTAACGTGAAGACTAAATAGTTATAAACTTTTGATCAGCCTTTTACGTAGAGAAGTGTTTCTGTAAGATACTATTATTTTGTTAAATTGGAGTGGGGGGAAGGTCGTGTCACAGACGTAGCCTACTTCACGTGTCGTATCTTTGAAGGCCTTCGGAATCACACGAGAAAGAGATGAGTCCAGGGGGAGACGACTTGGGGAGGACCCTGGTCAAGAAAAAAAAGAGAAGAACCCCTCTTCTCCTTTGTATTCTGTAGTCACGTTCACTTTTACCACCACTGTTCGTCTGTAATCCCCAAATAACTCGAGAATCTTAAATTAACCTAAAAAAAGAAAACACTACAGTAAGTAGTACCGGTGACATTTTCCGTCTTCAATTTGTTGTTGTTTATTTTCCAACATCCGACGGACTCCGTACAAAAAAATGATTAAAGTCAAATTACACCGACAGGGTAATTCAAATTAGTAGACCAAGTGAAAATTGCTAAGTGGTAGTTCATTTTTAATAGGTGAAAGGAGTCTTTCAGTGTAAAGCAGACCCCGAGAGACCTGAAAAATGATAACATGGACCTCCTAAAACAAAGTCCTCCTCGAGAACCAGAAACGAACAAAAAGACAACTGAATAGTAGTAGTAATAAAAATTTTATTATTTCAATTTTTAAAATAAATAAATAAATTGAAAGACAAACGGGACCCAGAAGTGACGATCAAACGATCAACGTCACTCACCCCCGACGGAAGCTCAACGCCACGTGTCCGAAGAGTAACGTCTCCGAAGAGAACACCTCGTGCCCGGGACCCACAAGTCTGAAGTCATCAACACCGTTGTCCCGAAGCAACGGAGCGTTGTACTCCTTAGAAAGAACTAGTCCCTAGTTTGGCTACAGGGGATGTAACCATCCACCTAAGAATTGGTGGTCTGGTGGTCCCTTCGAGACAGTAATAAAAAAATTCACATCATGGAATTGTTCATTTACGTCCTTAAGCCACAATGTCTATACTGAGGTACTGTCCGTAGTGGTTTCGTCACGGTTATAGAAAAATGGACAATATACGTGATGGAGGGTCGAACTAAAACTGAGGTTAAGTTTCCACCCTGTGATTAACATGTCTAAAAATCACCAAATACCTCGATCAATTACGACGAGGGAAGGGGAGTAATGGATACACAGAGACTCAGTGAACAGATTCAGTTATTGATTTGACTTAAAAGATTCGTAGTAACTCTGTTCTTTCGTCTCAAATTTGTCTTCGTATGGATGTACTGTGTAGACTTTCATGGAATTGTCCCCTTCCTTAATACACTAAAAAAAAAAGATTTTATTTTTTGACCCAATACTGATTATGTGAGAATCTTTCATTACGCCGGGAAATTCTCTACCTTACTCACGATTCGACTCTACATGTTCTTAGTCTCTTGTCGGTACCAATTTTCTACAAACTAACCCTGACTTCACATCTTTGACCCAAACGTCGTCTCTCTGGTGGAAACACGGTTTGTCTGACTTATTATAAAATTTAACCCTCTTATTTAAATGTTTAGTTCAATCCTGTTTAACTTCGAATTGACTTAAGTTATATACATACATATGTGTATGTATAGAACTGTATTACGTGTATATGTATTACGATTATTAATGGGAATTACAACATTTTTCGAACACACTTCTCGAACAATCTATCTCAAATGTAGACCTTCATTAAAGAGTCTCAGGTACTATCCCTAATCCTCACCTAAGACAAAATCTCTAGTATCAAATCTATCCATTTTTTAGAAAATTATTTTAAAATATAATAGTTGTATAAAATTATTACGATATAAACCTACAATCACCAATCATACTCAATTGATTAAATATAGACTACACAAAAAAATGTTCAATTTTACGACTACCGTCTTATAACCCACCGGTTTTAAAGTAAACACAAAAAGATATTCTACAATTCTTACTTGAAAAACGGGTGGGTTATAATAACACTACCCGACAACCTTGATCAATCGGTACGTTTTAGAGTCTGGAGTAGATGGTGGTCTTAGTCTTTGAGTTTCCCACAACGAGTCGTCAGACACAAAGTTCTTCGGGAGGTCATTAAGACTACTCACGAGTTCAAACTCGTGATCATGATTACAAGTTTCGTGCGTACTAGAACCCGTTTCCTTTCGTTACCCATATATTATGATTATGAATCAAATGTCCATCCAACGAGACTTTTAATTATTTTGTTATATACATTTTGCCAATTGTCTTCTGGTTCGAGTCTCTATACGAAGTTATTTAATAAGAATGTAGTAAATCAACAAGTCCGATTCAGTACAGACTGGGAAAACACTGGGGTACTTGACGTCGTACGGTCCAAAGGGACAGGAAGTGATAAAGGGTCTCAAACGAGTCTAAGTACAGGTAACTCAGTGACTACGATAAGTTGGTAGAATAGGAGACAACAGGAGAAAAGGAAGACAGGAGAATGTAGTATTTATACTTCATAAGTTGTCCGTCTAAAACTTCCATTTTTCCGAACACAGACTTAAGACTGAAAGGATGACTACTTGATTTAATTAATCTAATGACATCATCAGTACGACAAGTAGAAATTCTGTTTTGAGTTTTTATTTATTTATTTTCTTCTTACCAAACCTCTCCACTAATTCAGTCAACCCTTCATGACTCACATTCAACAGGTTCTATGAACGGACCCTTAATCGACATAGGTATTGAGACCTAGAGTTCTTTTACAGACGAGACCCCAATATATCTCTAAACCTGTAATTACCGTATATCTATTATCAACTTAGATACTTTTATCTACCTATTAGAATAAATCTCCCGAAGGGACCATCGAGTCTGCCATTTCACAGACGTTACGTTCTCTGGGTCCAAACTAGGGACCCAACCCTTCTAGGGGACCTCTTTCTTTACCGTCGGGTGAGGTCATAAGAACGGACCTTTTAGGGTACCTGCCACCTCGGACCATCCCGACGTCAGGTACCCTAACGTTTCTCAGCCTGTGCTGACTCGCTGAAGTTAAGTGAAGTGAAGTACACTTTACTCCCTTCTGTTCCTGGATTCCTTATAGGTGTAAATTCCCTGTTCCTCTCCTCCTGATGAACCGTTTCAATTAATAAAACTCAAAACAGAATTTCTACTTGTCATACTGATGATGTTATTAGATTAAATCAACTAGTCATCCTTTCAGTCTTAAGTCTGTGTTCGGAAAAGTGGAAGTTTTAGGCGGACAACTTATGAAGTGCAAATGTAGTTTTAGTATTCCTGGTGGTCTCTCAGGGGGATTTAGGGGGAAGACAGAGACAGAGGTGTAAGTAATCTGGGGATTGAGGACGGTTACGATGGAGAATAGATATAGAACTGAGTGGTGGAACACCACCACCACCACCAAATCATCGATTCAACAGACTGAAAACACTGGACAGCCTCTTCCGTTACCGTGAGGTGAGGTCATGAGAACGGACCTTTTAGGTCACCAGCCTCCTCGGACCATCCGACGTCAGGTACCCCAGCGATTCTCAGCCTATGCTGACTCACTGAGGTGAAAGTGAAAAGTGAAAATACGTAACCTCTTCCTTTACCGTTGGGTGAGGTCATAAGAACGGACCTCTTAGGGTCCCTACCCCATCGGACCACCCGACGGCAGATACCCCAGCGTGCCTCAGCCTGTGCTGACTTCGCTGAATCGTCGTCGCCGTCGTCGTCGTACCTGGTATTGAGCGGTCCGAGGAGACAGGTACCCTAAAGGGTCCGTCCTTATGACCTCATCCTCGGTAAAGGAGGAGGCCCCGTGAGTGGTGGATGAAACAGAGGTAAGGAGGAACCCGATGGGACCAAGTTCAGTGGTCGTGTCGAGGAACCAGATAACGTTACTCCGATAGGGTGTGTCGAACAGAACAAAGGAAAGGTAGACAAAAGGAAAGACGTTAATCTACTTGAATTTGTTAAGTATGTAGTCCAGAAACATTAGAATTAGAGGTGTCCCTTCAGAAGGGATTCACCGATCAGATTCAATATAAGAGGACGATCTCAGAGGGTTAAAGAAGGGATCAATCGGTAGTCGTGTAAGAACTAAAGAAAAAGAAAAAAAAAAAAAAAACTCTTAAAGTGCCGATAAAAGTACAAAATCAGTCGTTTGTTGATCTAACGTCTGAAGTACTTTTTTCTGGTTTGGACAGACCAAGTGAAGACATAAGAGTCGTGAACTGTATAACCGTGTAATATCTAGAAGTTGTTACTTACTAATGTTTCTTTCTTTCTTACTTTAAATATTTCTATTTTAACGTACTTTATAGTTATTAGTTACTGTCAAAGACTTTGTATCTTCTATTAGTTATTTAGAATCACAGAAGGTGGACGAAAGAGTGAACTAAAATCCTATTAAGATATATAGTCCTTATATACAAGGACTTCAACGGTCTATTTAATCGTTGATCCCAAAGGGTCTACCGAGTTACCATTTCTTAGACGGGCGGTTACGTCCTCTAGGGACCCAGTCCTGCTAGGGAATCTCTTCCTTTACCGTTCGATGAAGTCCTAAGAACGGACCTCTTAGGGTACCTGTCTCCTCGGACCACCCGATATCAGGTACCCCAGTGTTCTTCTCAACCTGTATTAATCACTATTTGTTGTTGTTGTTGTTGTTGTTGTTGTTGGTTTGTCATTCGTGTACTAGATTAGACTCGTTAGGCTCTCTCCTAAGTTCAATAGTGGAATCTATATTTTATAAAATAAATGATTGGTTAATTTGAAGTTATTATTTTATTTGAACATGACCTAAACAACTTTTCTATCAGGGAACTCATGGAGTTTGTAACATTCCCGACTCTGTCTTCAGTAGACAATTCCCACTTCTTCGCAGTTCTAAAATGCGTCGGTATAAAGCTCATAGTAGGACGACGACTTCGACTACCTTTTACTTACCTTTTACGAGGTAAAGTGCCTTTGAGACAAGATGATTTTATATTAAATTGACAGTTGGTACTGGTAAAATTTTGTGAATGACCGGACTTCTCGATGTATTCCGTTACCTATTTTTTTGTAGATAATAGATGGAAACTATATATGTAAAAGTTTAATCCGAACCTTTATGACTGACGATATATTTTCTTTCCCTTATTTTCGTCTTTAATCTGTGAAATCACGACAATTATTCATAATCAATCTTTATTAGTGGCGGAGTCACCTATACTCAAACTCGTTTGAGGCCCTGTATCACTTCCTGTCTCTTCGGACCGTACGACGTCAGATAAGCCGTCGTTTCTCAGCTTGTACTGAATCGTTGACTTGTTGTTGATGTTCCATTCCCTTTGTATGTCTCGTTGTGTCTCCCTTGAACGCTCGACTTGTCCCACTACAGTCCCGTATACAATTGAGAAACTACCCAATCCTTCTGAAGAATCTCTTCCGACTTAGTGGCTCCCCTCTTTTTACTGAACCGTTGGTCGCACTCGTGCACCGTACCAAAGTTCGGAGGCACGCCCTCTTTTAGTCTCCTCCGGAACTCATACACGGACCTCATTATTTTTGTCATCTCAGTTGACTTTATCTTCACGGGAACGGAACTCCACGTCCCAGTGTATAAAAGAGTGTACCGGGAGTCTACACGTACCTTCTACGTTGAAAGAATAAGAAAGCAAAAAATTTATCGAATAAGGAGCTCGAGATTAGGGTAACTCATGATCCTTGAGCTATAACCTAACTTATAAGTCAGTTATTAAATCACGTTAGGTTAATTCAGAGGACTAAGTTATTATGTCAAAGAAATCTATTGAGAAAATTTATTTAGGATCAGAAAGACCGAAGGCGAAAGAGGGAAACGAGGACTAAGTCAAGTTCTCCGACAGACTCATATACTTCCCCTCTCTAGGTGTACCGGGTTTAGTCACCCTTTAAACCCCCAAAACCTTGGTTCCCGTCAGGACATGACGGAGACTAGGTAACCAAAGATCTGTTATCGAGGGTAGGTAGTAAAAGGAGTCCCCGTAGATACCAAGAGGGGTCACTTTAGTGTCCAGACGAGAGGTCCCAGACTCCACTAATGTAAGTGGGACGGACGGAGTAACCGTAGTGTATGGAGGATTACAGACTGTCAGTGAAGAGGTAACGGAAACCGTTTACACTGGAATCTATATCCTAACGAAACAGGAACCAAGTCAAGTCAAGTCAAGTCAAGTCAACGAGTCAACACAGGCTGAGAAACGCTGGGGTACTTAGTGTCGTGCGGTCCGGAGGGAGAGGTAGTGGTTGAGAGCCTCAAGTGAGTCTGAGTACGGGTAACTCAGTTACTACGGTAGGTCGGTAGAGTAGAAGCCAGCAGGGGAAGAAGAGGACGGGTGTTAGGGAGGGTCGTAGTTTCAGAGAAGGTTATTCAGTTGAGAAGCGTACTCCACCGGTTTCATCACCTCAAAGTCGAAATCGTGGTAAGGAAGGTTTCTTTAGGGTTCCAACTAGAGGAAGTCTTACCTGACCAACCTAGAGGAACGTCAGGTTCCCTGAGAGTTCTCAGAAGAGGTTGTGGTGTCAAGTTTTCGTAGTTAAGAAGCAGCGAGTCGGAAGAAGTGTCAGGTTGAGAGTGTAGGTATGTACTGATGATCCATGGTAGTTACTCTAGTAGATGGGAAAAGGACGGGACCTCTTCGGGTCCTCGATTTTCCTCGAAGAGGGGGTGGTACTAACGGAGTTTCCCTTTTTCCGTTTTTGAACGAGACAAAAGTGGAGAGGGGTGTTTGAACGGTGAGGAAGGGTGACGGAGGAAAAGACCTGAACTCGATGTGACAGAGTCCCTTCATCTTTACTGGAAACTATGTGTGTCCCCACTCAAAAGTACACAAATCATCGGTCCTTACACTTTAGGGAGGGAGTCAAAGTTCTTAAATAACAAGTCAACGATTCAAAACAGGTTGAGAAACACTGGAGTACCTGACGTCGTATGGTCGGAGGGGACAGAAAGTGATAGAGGTCCTCAAACGAGTTTGATAACAAGTAATTCACCCAATACGATAGGTTGGTAGAGTAGGAGACAGTGGGGGAAGAGGAGGACGGGAGTTAGAAAGGGTATAAGTCCCAGGAAAGGTTACTCAGTCGAGAAATATAGGCCACCAGTTTCATAACTTCGAAGCTGAAGTCGTAGTCAGGAAAGTTACTTATAAGTCCTAACTCTAGGAAATCCTAACCGACAAACCTAAAGTTCTTATGGGGTGTTGAGTTCAAAACCACCCTCCTTCACAGTTAAAGGTGTTATTTTTGACTCTACTATTGGCTCCTCCTTCTTACTGTTTACCGGAAATCGAGTCTCGGACCGTGACTGTTAAAAACCATTAATGTAAATAATTACCCTAAGTGTTCAAGATAATTTAACCGGACCGATGAGAGTGAAAAAGTTTTTTATAAATAAATAAACCGACATAGTCCAGAATCAACGTAGTGTACCCTAGAAAGAAACGTCACGTCCCTATGAGATACCCGAATCAACGAACCTCCGTACACCCTAGAATCAAGAGGTTGGTCCCCAACTTGGGTACAGGGGACGTAACGTTCCGTCTAAGAATTAGTGATCTGATGGTTTCTTCAGGGGTCCGAATAGAGAACTAGACAATTCACCCAAGATTTTCTTAGATCTTTTAGAGAGAAGGAGACTGCTTTGGATCCTAGTCCAACGGAGGTGCAGGGTATAAGAAAAAGATAATATGGTACAACGGAGAATAGTACTGGTCTTTTTTAAAATAAGAAGATATATTCATTAAACTAACTGAAAACATTGTCACCTTTTATAAAGTAGAAATTCAAAAGAGAATAGACTAATTAGTAAACCGTTCCCAGATAGATCCTAAACCCTTTTTTTATTATCGTTTGTAAATACTTCGGGTATGATACCCGGTTCATTACACGACATTGAGCAATGTATCTAATGTATTAAATAATGAGTAATACTGGTAGAAGGATAGTGAAGTTGATTACTCCTTTGACTCCGTTCCATTCTCAAGTCACTGAGGAGTCGTAGTATGTTGGTTGTCCTCTTCCTAAACTCAGGTCCGTCAGACTATGGTATTAGATCAGACAATTGATGTTGTATATATAAAAGAGACCTATAAACGTAAGTTAAGATACTTACCTTAAGGTCAACTCGATAAATTTTAGGATTTTCTACTACGACACCTTCACGACTTGAGTCATACGGTCGTTTGAACCTCTTGAGTCGTCACCGGTGTCCTGACCTTTTCCAGTCAAAAGTAAGGTTAGAGTTTCTTTCCGTTACGGTTTCTTACGAGTTTGATGACGTGTTAATGTGAGTAGAGTGTGCGATCATTTCATTACGAGTTTTTAGAGGTTTGGTCCGAAGTTGTCATGTACTTGGCACTTGAAAGTCTACAAGTTGGACCTAAATCTGTTCCGTCTCCTTGGTCTCTACTTTAAAGGTCGTAGGTAACCTAGTAGTTTTTTCGTTCTCTCAAGGTCTTTTTGTAGATAAAGACGAAATAACTGATACGGTTTCGGAAACTGACACATCTAGTGTTGTTTGACACCTTTTAAGAGTTTCGCTACCCTTATGGTCTGGTGGACTGGACGGAGAACTCTTTGAATATACGTCCAGTCTTTCGTTGTCAATCTTGACCTGTACCTTGTTGTCTGACCAAGGTTTAGCCCATTCCTCATACAGTTCCGACATATAACAGTGGGACGAATAAATTGAATGTACGTCTCATGTAGTACTCTTTACGACCCGACCTACTTTGTGTTTGACCTTAGTTCTAACGGTCCTTTTTATAGTTATTGAAGTCTATAAGTCTACTGTGGTGTCAATACCATCTTTCACTTCTTCTTGATTTCTCGGAGAACTACTTTCACTTTCTCCTCTCACTTTTTCAACCGAATTTCGAGTTGCAAGTCTTTTGCTTCTAGTACCGTAGACCAGGGTCCGGAAGTACCGCTTATCTACCCCTTTGTTACCTTTGTCACTGTCTGAAATGCAAAAACCCGAGGTTTTAGTGACGTCTACCACTGACGTCGGTACTTTAATTTTCTGCGAACCAGGAACCTTCTTTTTTACAATACTGGTTGGATCTGTCGTATAATTTTACGTCTCTATAATGAAACGATTGTTTCCAGACAGATCATTTTCGATACCAAAAAGGTCATCAGTACATACCTACACTCTCACCCTGATATGTCTTTCGACTTGTGACTTCTTAACTACGAAAACTTGACACCAAAACCTCTTCTGAGAACTCTCAGGGAACCTGACGTTCCTCTAGGTTGGTCAGTTAGGATTTCCTTTAGTCGGGACTCATCAGTGACCTTCCGGACTACGACTTCGACTTTGAAGTTATGAAACCGGTGGACTACGCTTCTTGACTGAGTGACCTTTTCTGGGACTACCACCCTTTCTAACTTCCGCCCTCCTCCTCCCCTGCTGTCTCCTACTCTACCAACCTAACGTAGTGGTTGAGTTATCTGTACTCAAACCCATTTGAGGCCCTCAACCACTACCTGTCCCACCGGACCGTACGGCGTCAGGAATCCCAGAGTTTCTCAGCCTGTACTGACTCGTTGACTTGACTTGATACTGTAAGTAATTTCTAAATAAGACATGGTTTGTTATAAAATTCACGACTCAATGTTTCTAGATAGATTAAATCCTAAAAACTGGAGACATGATAAGTGTAAACCCCGACCCATTGAGGTAAGACCCGAAATATTCTAAAATCGTCGTAGGAACCGGGGAGGGGTAACCTATGGACACCGTGGAAAGTTCAACACTGGTAGTTTTTACAGAAGTCTGTAACGGTATACAGGGGATCCCTGTTTTAATGAAGGAAACTCTTGGTGACTAACTTAGGATATAGATAGATACATAGATAGATAGATAGATAGATAGATAAATAGGAAGGTATAAAAAAGAGCAAAACATACGACATTGAAATTTTTATACAAGTATATTATGGTGTTCCACAAGACGTAAACGTCTCAAAGGTATACTGGGGTAAGTTAAGTTAGAAAATAGAAAACATTCTAAATTATTGGTGCCTTTGTCTGGAACACAATACACTTCCTCTTAAAAACTGTTTTCACGATTTTCGTTTTCTTAAAATTTAGATTTGAGTCCTCTTTACATAATTGAGGGAACTGTAAATAGAAAATGTGAGTTATAGAACTTAAATTACAGTTTTCATGGTCTCATTGATAATTTACTTGTTTTGAAATCACGATATTATCAACTCCATTCGTCTTATTACCGAGAGGGTTTCTACAAGTACAGGGTTAAGGGTCACTGAGAGTGTAGTGGAATGTACCGTTTTTTATAAAATGTCCCCACTAATTCTACTAAAAGTTCATCCTTCTAATCCGACCTAATAGGTCCACTCGAGTCACATTAACGGTCCCGGGAATATTCCCATTCTTCGTCCCCTCTCAACCCTAGTCTCTTCCTTGACACTACTACTTCTCCTCCTCTCTCTCTGTCTCTCTCCTTCTACGATACGACGACAGAAACTTCTACCTCCTTTCCTCCAGAGGTACTTGGTTCATCTGGTCTGTCGCAGATCTTCGAGATTTTCCGTTCCTCTATTGTCTAGGAGGGGATGTCGGAGGTCTTTCTGTAGAACGTCCGTAGAACTGACACCGGATCACTTTGGACAAAGTCTGAAAACTGGAGGTTTCGATATTCTATCATTTGAACATGACAAAATTCGATAATTCAAACACTAGTAAGTAATGTCACCACTATCGTTTGATTCCATCAAGAAATAGAAACTTTAAGCTCCACTCGACCTTGACGTCCACCAGGAAGTTCTTAAAATCATTTCTTCCTTCTTTTGATTGGGAACCACTTGTGAATGATACACAATCCATAACGTCCTCTTAACTACGAAAACTTGATACCACAACCTCTTCTGAGAACTTTTAGGGAACCTACGTTCCTCTATGTTGATCAGGTAGGATTTCCTTTAGTCAGGACCCACAAGTAACCTTCTTCACTACAACTTCGACTTTGAGGTTATGAAACCGGTGGACTACGCTTCTCCACTGAGTAACCTTTTATGGGACTACGACCCTTTCTAACTCCCGTCCTCATCTTCCCCTGTTGTCTCCTACTCTACCAACCTACCGTAGTGACTGAGTTACCTGTACCCAAACCCACCTGAGGTCCTCAACCACTACCTGTCCCTCCGGACCGACGACACTATGTACCCCAGTGTTTCTCAGCCTGTGTTGACTCACTGACTTGTCTTTGACTTGGCGTCCTCACGAAGTAAGCAATTGGTTAATTATGAGAATGAGTGAGGTCCTCTATTCGAAATAAAAGAGATACAAAATGTCTCTTTGAAGCAAGTCCCTCCAATTCATTAAATAGGTTTCAATTGACGTCTGGGTCCCTCAAATAGTTCTAGACGGACAAGTAAGTGTAGTCTTGTGAGGTCAGTCGTGAGGGATGGTATTAATATTTGTGATAACCTAAGTAATATAAATGATATTCTCTAGGGTCCGATTCAATAAACATTTAAGATAACCGTGTTTACTATATTTGACACTATCTACAACAACAAGTAAACCCTAAATAGTTAATTTGTTTACGTCAAACCAAAGAAGTAGCGTACGTCAATAAAAGGGTTTTTCCGTAACAAATGACGGAAAACGAACCGAGACCTGCAGGTTCCAGAAACAGTCTGACTCTGTAATCAGAGTCGAGGACAAATCAGATTGTAAAAGTAAAAGTTTTTCGGTCACCATTTAGTTCGACCCTCGGTCTGTGGGTCAGCTTTTAACTAAATCATTCCGTAACATTGAGTGATCAATGTTAGGTTGAAAAACGGAAAGTCACATAAGAGAAGTAATTAACAGTTTAGATTCCTGTGTGTACGTGTGTGTGTGAGGTGAACGGGGGAGAGTGGAAGAGAGGGACTGTTTATCTGAAACCTTCTTTTATAATTATCTATTTACATCTGTAAACTCTGTACTACTAAGTTCGTCGTCTTTAAATTTTTTTTAATATAAAGAGTGATTGTCTAAAAGGGGATTTACACAAAAAGGAGATTCCATTCTTTGTATAACCTATATTATATCAATACAACTGAGAATGAATCCTAGATTTTTCAATTTCGGTAGAGAAATATTTTGTTCATCAAACGAAATCCCTCTCTAATAAAGAGTAAGTTTAAGTATTGAGGATTCGTAGGACATGTACAGGTTATTTACTACTAATTTAACTTAAGACATTGGGTGAGTATGTCAGTTCTTTATTATCACTCGTTAAGATCCTCCTTTTTAATACTCAAGTAAATAATCGAAACCAAAGAGAACGTCCCCTTGTCGAATATTTAAGAATTTATTAAACTTATCGAAACAAAAGACAAAGACAAAAAACGAAATTCCATTATTGACCCTTTGTTAGTCACTTTTTCTTTACACAGGTTAGACCTACCGGTATAGTCCTAGTAGATCTTCATTCCTCCCGATCTCCGGTTCCTTGTAAACGTCCCCTTTATCTGTCTCTGGAGGTTGACGAAGGAATTCTGGGGTTAAGATTTTACCCAAGGTTAAAGTGAGGAAAGGAATTATCGAAACGTACTTAGGTCACACGTAAATGACTTAAACCTCTAATTGAATACTATATGATTTATCTTTAAGACATGACCATATTGAGTGTTTGTCTACGTATTTACATCCGGTCAGTCAAGTCTTTCTATTAAGGGTGTTAGATTGTTTTCTTTGATAGTATCCTTGACACAACAGGAAAAGATCTTTGTCACAAGAGTGTCTACAAACACGGGATTTGAGTCATGTCGCTGTACTGAAACGGCTGTTTCCAGACATATCAGTTTCGATACCCAAAAGGTCATCAGTTCATCCCTACACTCTCAATCTAGTATTTCTTCCGACTTCCGGTTTCCTAACTACGAAAACTTAACACCACGACCTCTTCTGAGAATTTCAAGGAACCTGACGTTCCTCTAGTTTGGTCAGTTAGGATTTCCTTTAGTTAGGACTTATAAGTAACATTCCTGACTACGACTTCGGCTTCGAGGTTATAAAACCGATGGACTACACTTCTCGACTGAATAACGTTTTCTGGTACTAGGACCCTTTCTGACTCCCGTCCTCTACTTCCTCCGCTGTCTCTTACTCTACCAACCTATCGTAGTGGCTGAGTTACCTGTACTTAAACTCGTTTGAGACCCTCTATCACTTTCTGCCCCTCGGACTTGACGACGTCAGGTACCCCAGGGTTTCTCAACCTGTACTGAATCATTGTCTTATTGTTTTGCGTCACGAGATTGAGGATTCGGGAATATGATGACAAGATAAACGGGTGGTACGGACTTTATGGGAAATGATGAAATTGTTCCATTATTATAGAAAATTCCCTTCTCATAATCTGATTTAGTGTAGTTTCTAGACTTGATGTAGGGGTGGAAACCGTGAGACGATCGTCACCGCGACACAACCAGAGAATTGGCGAGACCCTGAAACACAGGAGTGTGGGTTTTCCTAATTTAGTACGAGTTGACCTTGTCACGAGTCTAGTGCTCCTTACAACATGTATACTCTCGTCAAGCATTTGTCATCACGGACTGTTTTACACCTTTTCATAATAGTAACGAGAACAGAGTAATGTTTAAAGGACGTTATTTTAAGACGACTTTTTGGTAGATTCTACGGAGAAGTGGACGGTCCCCTACTGGAACACAAAGCAAAAGACAATACAGGGAGGGATAGGTCGTGGGAGGGACGGAAAATACGTCAATGAACTACCAAACTTAACACCATTTCTAACACGGATGGAGTAATAGAGAAATTTTGAATTCATTGTACTACAGGTCAGACAACTTTTCCTCTATTTTAATTTCATGACGGTGAGTTCAGACGGGTTCAGTAGATTAAAAGAACTAAGTTAAAACTTTAGAATAAAGGAGGATTCTCCGTCCATCTAACCATTAACAGTATCGAAAACATGTTCCATTTGCCAAGGAGAGAAAAGAAGAAAAATGTCTTATATATCTCAACCCTCTCATCTATCTTGTGAGTTCTATGTTTACCTACTATTTCATTGAAGAATATTAGATGAGATGAAATAACTAAAGAATTTTTTAAAAATTTTGTGAAAATAAACCGTCATTAGAGTTTGAATCTCTTATACGTCCATATTTTTACCGAATTAAACTAAAGACTTCCCTTTAAAACAAAGGACCTCCATAAATAGAAGTGACCCTTGTGTTTTTTCTTTGTTACGATCCTACATCTAATTCATTTACTCGGTCTAAGAATTCGAAGTGTTAAATACTTTTCTTTTGTTATTTCGTACGATTTCGAAATATATTGACAAAATTTCATCTTGAAAGAACCGTAGAAGAGAAAGTACAAAACGAAGACTTAACATGAGTATTTATCATCTTTCTCAATTCTACTCTAATGTAAAGTCTTTACTAATAAAAAGGACACTCTTGAGTTTTATACAACTAATCTTCTTATATATCAACCATTTTTTTTTCTTAATCAGTAATATGTCTTAAAAAGAGAGGGAGACAATAAGGTAAAAAGAGATACCGACTAAAAAACACTTAGTGACATTAGTTGTAAGAATCCAGAATTTACTAAAAAGAAAGTGACTCGTGAACTCAGCAGACATGTCACATCGAAGAATCCTCAAAGTCCTTTTTTAAACAAAAGATAACCACTTGAGGTCGAAAAAGAGTCAAACAAAGTTTGAAAGAAGACACTCTAGGATTTATTACAGTAAACATTTTCAGAATTTCCTTGGTTGAAAATACTATGTCATAATAAACGATACACAAAAGTAAAGGTAGAAAGAAAAATCTACATGTATGCGACACAATAGAAATTACAGAGACCAAAGATGATTCCTTCGAGCTCAAAAGAGGAGGATATTTATGGACACAGTAAAACTACACTTTAAAAATCTTTATCAAAGATACCTTTCTGAAAGTATTACTTAAATCAAATTTATAAAGTTAAGTCAAGTCAAGTCAGCGAGTCAGCACAGGTTGAGAAACGTTGGGGCACTTAGCGTCGTGAGGTCCGGAGGGACAGGTAGTGGTTGAGGGTCTCAAGTGAGTCTGAGTGTAGGTAGCTCAGTCACTACGGTAGGTCCGTAGAGTAGGAGACAGCAGGGGAAGAGGAGGACGGGAGTTAGGGAGGGTCGTAGTCTCAGAAAAGGTCACTCAGTTGAGAAGCGCACTCCACCGATTTCATGACCTCAAAGTAGAAATCGTAGTAAGGAAGGTCTCTTTAGGGTCCCGACTAGAGGAAGTCTTACCTGACCAACCAGGTAATTTATAAATGATAGATTGTATAGGAACTTGAAATTTCTGATCTAAAAGTCAACAGTTGTTGTGTTTTGTGATAGTTACTATAGGTATAGTTCAGTAGGTGTGGTTATTCAACCATCCATCAAAAATCTTTTATACCGTCCAAAAATAGAAAATACCAGTAACGACGAATTAACTTCATTATAAACAAAGGTTACACGTGTTAGACACGATCCATAGAAATTCCTATATTTCTACCCACTCTACATATCAGATCCCGGAACGTCTCAAATATTTTTATATCTATAAGTTTCTAAATTTATGTTATAGATTTCATGATTGACTTTCTGGTCTGGATCTTGGGTTATATTTAGTCATTAGTTATATGATTTCCAGTTTCAAATTTTTCGAAACAACAAGAATTTTTCCCATTAATTCATTAATTTAGTTTTCATTAAAAGGGTGTTATTATTTAAGAGGTTCGGTTTCACCCATCGACCTCACCGATCGACAAGGGAAGAGGTCGTCTAGAAGGGTTGGGTCCTTAACTCGGTCCCAGAAGACGTAGCGTCCGTCTAAGAAATAGTCGACTCGATGGGTCCCTTCGGTTACTTTTACTTTTTTTAGTCACCAAATTCTTAGGCAACTGACAACTGATGGTTATACAGTCCCTAAAAATAGACTAAAAAGTTACTCAGTCAGTTTTATTATTAATCGTTAAGACTGAGATTTTCTGTACATTTGACTCTACAACTGTAAGAGATATAAATACAAAGGTAAGACGATACACAGACCTCACCTGGGTATTGTACTGTTTTTTACTTCTTGAGACCACGTTTAGTTTATAAATGTACCAAGGTATTATCATGTTTGTTCAATTCCACTACGTATTTCTTTATGAATTGTTACAGATATCCGATCTACGTCCCCCTAAACAATATTACTCGTACGTCTTAGAGACATTGGAAGACTGTTGGAGATCAAGACAAACCAAACATTTCGTATATCCCCTTTTATCGAGTCACCCTTGTTTTTCCTAAACTTGGAAATTGAGAGAAAATAAGTCGAACTAGGGAGGTAAAAGAAATTGTTTAACTTAATATTCGTCTTCCTATATCCTAAGGCGTCCGTATTATCGTACTTCAACGTCCTAATCCCTAACCCGGGAACAAACCGAAAGGTATGAAGGGAGACGACCACACTGGGTCTGTCGGCTTGTGACGGAAACCGAAACACTGGTTCCAGTCTGTAAGATTGACAAGACAAGAGGTACACTCACTGACGTCTGTCCCTTCCAGTCCTGAGTCACTTAACGACAATGAGTCCTACAAAAGAATTCATATTTTATTCTTTAATTCCGAAAACAGTATTTCTTTCACTTTAGTCGAGTTATACTCACCTTTGTTTTACTCCTAATGACGGTCAATACCCGTCACCCCATCAATGAAAAACTTTATAAAAATTTTTCATACAGGTTCCTCGTTCACTTCCGTTCAAAAGACTTTGTGTGATTGGTCGACTTTGTACTTTTACAATTTTAAAGACTCGTAATTTAAATTTACTACTTCTTATTTCTACACGGGTTCCGTGAACAAGACTGTACCCCTCTTTTCTAATAACGTCCACTGACTTGGTCTTGTCTTCAAATCTCTTCCAATAGTTCCCTTTATTTTTCTTTTCAGTGAAAAAGTAGTACTACTGATCTTTGTGGTGATTATCGTATAGATTAAAATTTTACGAGTGTATATTGATAAAACTTATTGTGACTATACAAGATCTTTAATTTTAGTTCTTTTTAAAATTTTTACATTCATTATTATTACGTTTGTGTAGACACATTGTGAAATTTTCATCAGAAATTAAAAAAAAGGGAAAAGAGAGATGGGAACCCAAAGTGGGGAGTCCAGGAGTCATACATAAGCACCATAACTTAACTTTCGTTAGTAACTTACGATTTCGTGCAAGATCGTACAAGATCCGGAAAAGAAGTAAACTCGGAGTTTTGCCGAGAGACTACATCACCTATATGTTCCATCCCCTATATTGTGTCTTTGACACTCCAGTCTGTCTCCGGTTGACGATTCAAGATCGTCATCCTCTGGAGTCCGATTTCGTCGTCTGGATAGACTCGGAATCAAATGAGGAACCATTTTGTCTCTATATTTATAATAGATCCATAATTCAACTTGGAGTAACCACTCCTCATATGAACTCTGCAATCGTCACACAGACTCTACTTCGTTTTGAGTCATTAACAATCGATACTACTACTAAATTAGACTTCGACTACAAGTTCGTTGTCACCAATTTACTGAGAGGTTCAAGTCAAGTCAAGTCAAGACAACCAGTCAACACAGGCTGAGAAACGCTGGGGTACTTGACGTCGTGCGGTCCGGAGGGACAGGTAGTGGTTGTGGGCCTCAAGTGCGTTTGAGTGTAGGTAGCTCAACCACTACGGTAGCTCGGTAGAGTAGGAGACAACAGAGGAAGAGGAGGACGGGGGTTAGGGAGGGTCGTAGTCTCAGAAAAGGTTACTCAGTTGAGAAGCGTACTCCACCGGTTTCATGACCTCAAAGTCGAAATCGTAGTAAGGAAGGTTACTTGTGGGTCCTGACTAGAGGAAGTCTTACCTGACCAACCTAGAGGAACGTCAGGTTCCCTGAGAGTTCTCAGAAGAGGTTGTGGTGTCAAGTTTTCGTAGTCAAGTTGGTAGGTAGTTTAATCATGGTCCTCCAGAGATGAGGATTCGAATACTAGAAATTTTTTTTTATTATATTCTTTCGTTAGAGAATTATTACCGTAGAAAATTTATCAGAAGGACTTACTTATTTTATAACGAAGTACAAATAACTTAAACCTGTTACATTAATATCCTTGTTTACTACGAAGTAAGGATTAACATTTCCCCATATACAGACTGTTGAAAATAAAGAATACCCGACAATTTTGTAATGACAGATTAATAGAATTCTGATCACCGAAACAACTTAACCCATCTGTAATTGAAATTTCTGAGTTCTTTTTCCGTATAATCCTCCTGGACATGTAGTCTCGGAGTTTCTCTTGAGTGTAAAAGTACCATAAATTTTTTCGTGTCGTATAGTTAAAAACCTATTTGAGGGGGCTTCCTTTGGTAATGGTTGAAGGTTTTTCGATTGTCGTCTTTTATAGTTACTTTATATCAAATAGTTTAAGGTGTCTTTACGTAGACTATACGATGATTTTTATCTTCGTGGAACTCTCGAAAATTACCTTTGATCAAAATGGTTATGTAACACACCTTCCTCTCCTAATTCTTGTAACACTTCCTATTTTACCTCCTCGGTTCCCACAATTAGTAACGACACACAACAAATTACTATTATACACTTAAAAAACGGATATTTACACCGATCAAGACTCTAAAATTTATATAAGTAGAAACATAATTACTTATTGTTACAGAAGTTTCAGATTAGATATAGATGGATACAAGAATGACTTAAATTAAATTAAATTAAAAAAAAGACTTAAATTAAAATCTGGTATATGGTGAATAGTTCCTTAACGATATAATACATTTCGACTTTCCTTTCTGTACCTTAAAAGACTTTTACCTTTTAATGTTACGAAGAGAGACTAAAAAGATAAGTCAAATGAATATCGGCTTCTAGTGAAGTACCGTTTGTCTACCCCTTTGTCACCTTTGTCACTGTCCAAAACCCCGAGGTTTTAGTGACGTCTACCACTAACATCGGTACTTTAATTATCTACGAACGAGGAACCTTCGTTTCGATACTGGTTAGATCTGTCGTATAATTTTTCGTCTCTGTAATGAAACGGTTGTTTCCAGGTATATAAGTTTCGATACCAAAAAGATCATCAGTACATACCTACACTCTCAACTTGATTTTTATTTCGACTCGTGGCTACTTAACTATGAAAACTTGACACCACAACCTCTTCTGAGAAATCTCAGGGAACCTGACGTTCCTCTAGGTTAGTCAGATAGGATTTCTTTTAGTCAGGACTTACAAGTAACCTTCCTGACTACGACTTCGACTTTGAGGTTATGAAACCGGTGCACTACGCTTCTCGACTGAGTAACCTTTTCTGGGACTACGACCCTTTCTAACTTCCACCCTCCTCTTCACCAGTTGTCTCCTACTCTACCAACCTACCGTAGTGGCTAAGTCACCTGTACTGAGACTCATCCGAGACCCTTAACCACTACGTGTCCCGTCGGACGGTACGACGTCAGGTACCCCAGCGTTTCTCAGCCTGTGCTAACTCGTCGACTTGACTTGACTTTCTATTAGATTCACTAAAACATATTTTAGGTTATGAGAAAGGAAATTGGTAACTGTCCTTTTATACGTGGAGAAAGACAAACGACACGACCGTAGCCACTGTAAAAGTGTAGGACTATCAAGATAGAACTTTAGAGACCGAAAACCTTGAGGACGAGAGAGAGAGAACCGAAGGCGTAAGTCAACCAACCCTTCAGACCCATCGAGGGGGAGATGACGTACCCGATTACGTACGAGAAGGGATTCTGTACTAGGGCCAGGGTAGTGGAGGAGATCCTTCGAGACGACTTGGGGATTCGGGTCAACCGGGGACAGAAAACATAAAGGTGACAGGAAACCCCTGCGGGTAAAATAGCGACTCGAACGGTGTCGAACGATATTAATAACGGTTATTATAAGAGGATCTCGTCACCAAGAGTTTAAAGTGGTGTATAATCTTAGTGTTTATGAATTAATTTTTCGTTCATTTAACCTTAGAGACCCCTTCCCTCTGAGTCCGGTTGTATGTATAAAAATTTTCGTCGTGCAGAGTTTAAAATTGCACATACCACCACCACCATCAAATCCGGCATTCAGCACAGACTGTGAACACTGGGGTACCTGACATTGGACGGTCCGAGGAGTCTGTTACCCTAAGGGGTCCTTTCTTATGACTTAACCCATCAGTAAAGAAAGAAGTCCTGTAGAAGGGTTTGGTGTCTAACTTGGGGTCCGGGAACAAAGGACACGACGTCTGCCTAAAGAATGGTGTATAGGTGGTCCCTTCGGGGAATTATACGTATTTTAAGTGGATTTTAAGACGAAAACAACTTTTCGTCCAAGACTAAGTTATCTAGAGTCCACTCCCGGATTCTTAAATGTAAAGACTGTTCGAGGGTCCACTGTGTCTCCGACGAATACGATTTAGTCGATTTTCAAGAGGGTTAACCAATACATAAAATCTTTTGTTATATGAGAAATAGACATAGCTATGGATATAGAATTCGAGTGTTTGAAAATGGGTTATATCCTGGTGAAGAAAGATGGGGATGGACGGTGATGGAAAAGTCCACTCATCTTCACAACTCTTAACAGAGTATTTAGTCTCAAACCCGACAGTCAGAAAGTCGACATTGACCGGAAGGAATGAAGATATGTGTTATTTACGTAGGGAACGATCGACACGGTACGTGCACAAGGACACATTTAGAAAGACAGGTGTCTCTTTACGACTCCCCGTAATTAATTCTGTCGTCCCGAAGGGTCCACCACGATCACCATTTCTTGTGCGGATGGTTACGTCCTCTGCATTCTCTGTACCCAAGCTAGGGAGCCAGTCCTTCTATGGGACCTCCTTCCGTACCGTTGGGTGAGGTCATAAGGACGGACCTCTTAGGGGTACCTGTCTCTTCGGACCACCCGATGTCAGGTACCGCAGCGTTTCCCAACCTGTACTGATTTCGTTGACGCGAGCGCGTGTGTGTGTGTGTAATTCTGTCGTACTCTTCCTTCCAGAACGATGGAAACGAACACGAAGTCAAAATTTCGAGTAGAACGTAAGTGAAGTACCAAAATAAATAAAATAACTTCCTATTAACGAAATGTCTTAAAACAACAAAAGACAGTTTGGAACTGTACTTAGTCGGTATCCATATGTATATAGGGAAAGGCTATATACATAGATAGAGGACGGTGTAGAGTGGGGAGATCTAACGATCTCTCGGAGACAAACTCAAAGGACTCGGCATATCGTTTAAGGGCAACCGATAGTAAGACCGGAGGTCTAGGTAAAAGACGACAAAGAACCTGAGAATACACCGAAAGAAAAAAGAAGGAGATGTGGACCATCGGAGAACGAGGGTGTGGGTAAGAGAGTAAAAGGAGGTAACAATGACAGTAGGGATAGCTGAACGTGGGTTTATTGACCTTGGTTCCTTACGTATATATTTATATTTGTCTTGTGTGTATATTTATAATGAAATGAGTGTTACATTTTTGTAGAAAGAAGATGAATTCACGTAAACGAGTTACCGGAATGAAAAGGAGTCAATTACGGAGATAGACAACGTACTTTTCTACTTAGAAAAGTCAAAATCCAGAATTCTTATCCGAAACTCATCGATAATAAATACACGAAGGGTCCACCGTGTCACCATTACTGAGGTGGACATCACGTCCTCTACGTCCTCTACACCTAAGTTAGGGACCCAGTTCTTCTATGGGACCTCCTCCTTTACGTTGGACGAGGACATGAGAACGGACCTCTTAGGGTACTTGTCTCCTCGGACCGTCCGATATCAGGTACCCCAACGTTTCTCAGGTTGTCCTGATTTCACTGAATCGTGTTATCGTGTCCAATTCCAAGATAATCGAAAACATGTAGAAATATACAGTTAGATTGGTGTCAGAAAACCAAGAGTCTCAAACGTGGTTCCGTGGGACAACACGTCGTCCCTTGAGTGACATTGTGGCCCTTTATAAAAATTTTCAACTCCCTTTGTGTCGCGTTACCGTTGGGTGAGGTCACGAGAGCGGACCTTTTAGGGTACCTGCCTCCTCGGACCATCCGACGTCAGGTGCCCTAGCGTGTCTCAGCCTGTGCTGACTCGCTGAAGTGAAAGTGAAAAGGAAAGTACGTAACCTCTTCCTTTGCCATTGGGTGAGGTCACAAGAACGGACCTCTTAGGGTCCCTGCCCCCTCGGACCACCCGACGGCAGATACCCCAGCGTGTCTCAGCCTGTGCTGACTTCGCTGAATCGTAGTCGTAGTCGTCGTCGTCGTCGTCGTCGTCGTCGTCGTCGTCGTCGTCGTCGTCGTCGTCGTCGTCGTCGTTTGGAACTCCATAGTCTGTAGAACACTTAATGATTGAGTCTCATCAAGTGTCAAAGTTGTCATCCACCACGATGGAAGGAAAACTACTACAGTATATAATTATAAACACTGCGACTCGAAGGGTGTTACGTGCACGTACACGAGTCAACGAAGTCAGCGCAGGCTGAGAAACACTGCGATACCTGACATCGGGCGGTCCGAAGAGACAGGTACCCTAAGAGGTCCGTTCTTGTGACCTCACCCAACGGTACAGAAGGAGGTCCCCTAGTAAGGGTAGGTCCCTAGTTTGGACACAGAGAACGCAACGTCCACCTAAGAAGATGACGACTGGGTGACCCCTTCGGGTACAATTTTTCGTTCACGCCACGTCTTTAGTTACACCTTTTCAACACGTCACGTTTTTTCACCCGGTTGGACAACGGAATACTCTTCGTTTAGACAAAAAGGAAAAAATTTATAAATAAAAGGGCGAAAATTAACACCATTTTTTTTTAACATCAGAATAGAGAAACAACTATTTTATATTTCTGTCTAAGTGTTTTTACGGAATAGTTATCAAGTCCTTGTGGAGAATGTATGTAAACTATCTCGTTACGACCGTAGATACTATTGAAATCAATGACGCGAACTCAAAAAGGGGTCCCATATAAAGAAGAAATACCTAATCTTGTAGTTCCTCTACCCCCTCCCCGTCTACTCCACCCCTTCTTCCCGTTAAAAAGACCGACGGTTATTTCATATGTTCAGGTTACTTAGTTTGACTTCGACACTAACACTTCCCTAAAAGGGTGTTCGGAGAGGTAAATGGTGGGTGACTCTCTAGACAATTAATGTAGTAAAATGAAAACGTTACTATATTTTTATTAGTCGAAAGTACGTAATTTCTAAATTATCTCATATAAGTTACCTCAAAAGTAGCTATTGTGATTGAAGAAAGACGTGGATGATACACGGTCGATGATCAAGAACAGAGTGAAATGTGACGTTGAGAGACTCCATCTATCCGAAACGAAGACGTAAAAGATCTACTTCTTTGGTTTCGGACTTTTCCGATTGTTGTAAACACCCGGTGTGTTGACCGTGGACAGTCGTTGTCACTTTGCCGGAGTCTAGACGGACTCAGATGTCGAGCGTGGAGAAGGGGTGCCGTTATAATGAAGAGTGGTAATATTAGTATTTTGCCTAAGAAGACTCCAAAATGGGTAACGACGAAGATCACAAAAGTTTATAGACATAAATTTTTATGTACGATAACAAATTACATTTTACCGTAGTGTTAAACTCTCCTTTTTTTTCTTTTTCCCCTGAGTTAATAAATTTATTTGTGAATTTTTGAATTAGAACCTACTGTTATTACAATAAACATAACATCTTTCACGAAAATTCTAATATTCTAATAAAAAAAAATGTTATTAACGGGATAATTACATCACGATAAGTTTAAAGTGTTTCCTTTACCTCACTTCATACTCATTCACCTGACAGAAAGAAGTCGTCAGTGTGTCGCACACTTAAAGTATCGTTTATGTTCCGATCAGGGAGTTCCTAGGTACAACTACAAGTGGGGAAGTGACTTATGAAGGAGAGAATGCAATACGGTGTAATTATTAAGTGAAGTAACCTTTTTACGGACCAATGGAGTCGGGTTTGGTATCTACCAAAAGGAAGTAAATAAAACCATCTATGAATTTTTCTTATAAACGTAGGCCAATAAGTCCCTATAAACTATTGTCTAACTTCACACTTACACGTCGGGAACCTTAGACATTTTAAATACGATAAACGTACTATAGGTTTATATCTACAAGATTTTAACATCAACATGAGTATTTACTTCTGCAAAATAGTAGAGATAATACAAACAGGGATCTAACAAATACCTTTCCTACGTACTGTTAATAAAAGGACTAGTCATGGTACAAGACTTTGTCTTAGACGTCTCACGTCTGGACATAGGGACAGAAAGAGTGAAGAATCGTCCTATCTCTAGAAGACGTCACCCTTACACTGACTACTATTTTAAAGTCACTTTAAGTACTACTGTCATATTCGTTCGACAAAGGGACTGAGTCGAGGTCATCAGACATTCCCGATATTATTCGGTACGGAGGAGTAAAATGAAAGACCTCAGTTATTTTACCAGTCTACTATAAACCTTTACCGTGGAAATGTATTGGTAAAAGGAGAAAACACTTGAAACGGTGTTAATTTAGTATTCCAAAACTTTACGGACCAATAATCGTTAATAACCTCTGTTCTGCTTTTTCGTCGTCGTTGCATTGATTTAGATTCTGTTACCACCCAAAACTCCTATTTCTAGAGACAAACCAGTCTCGTATCAGCCGAGACATCCATCGTCCCAATTCTTTATCAATTAAACTTGGACCGGTTTCCTGTTTGCGAGTCTTACAAAAAAAAAAGGGGAGTCTTACTCTTTTTTCCTTCGAAGGAAAGGAATGTCGAATTAGAGAGATAAGGATAAAAATTATGTAGGATGAAATATCTTATCGACCTGGTGTAAAAAGTTCGATTTCATTTTTAATTTCCTAAATACTATTAGGATACGCCTACCAACACCCGCAAAGCAAAAGTTGACTTCGTAAAGAGAAAGAAACAACGTCACGATTGTAAAGAGTCGAAGAACGATGTCAGAAGAAAGACTTTGATGAGTTCACTTTTTTTTTTTCAGAATGGTCTATTCGTTGTTAAGAATGACATGACCCCCTTCTCAAGTGTAAGAGGGACAAGATAAATACTTTTCATTGAAGAAGTCCGAAAATTTTGGTCTTACAGTTTCTCGGGTTGCCTTAGGATGGAACGGGTGTATGACTATTAGCCTAGGGCATATAAGGAGGTCCTCTTTCTTGACTAAGGTGTAGGTCGAGGAAAAGCTTGCCGAGTCGAGTAAAAACGACAAAGGTCTCTCGAGGTCCCAGGAAAAGAAACGACCCTTTGGTGATCAGGAGAATCTATTACCTCAACTCTTTCAACCCATCCCGACCGGTTGGGTTTTCTCTTCGTTCTTCATAGCCATTCAAGAGTAAGACTACGGTGTCAGGTCAGAGACTCTACGTCCATGGGGAGAGGAACTTTACAGAAAAGAGTGACGTGACATAGGTCGGAGTAAGGAGGAAAGAAGGAATTACAAGAACCGAACCGACAGTCTCTTATAGACCTTTCTTATTATTGTATAGTTCGTAAAAATCTCTACGAATTTTACGTCACAATCTCGTTTATCGAGACCTCTTTTTTTCTCCTGTCTTTAAACTTATCGTTTTGTTGTTTTTTTATTCAACCGATAGTTAAAACTTTACTCCTTTTGCCAGAAAGTCTATACGATTTGCCTTCCGCCCACGGCTCATACTTCGATGACAAAAGGAGAGAGGAAAAGATAGTGAATTTTTAGGATAAAATTCATTATCGAACGACATCCAGTTGTACGGTCTCATCTAATAAAGTGATGAGAAAATGGAGACTCATACACCCGACTCTAGACCAATCTTCTTTACTCAAACACAAAGACTAAGATAAACGTATAAATAGGAGTACTTTCTTATAGTGTCTGTTAAGACTAAGTTAACTTTCACCTATTACAACTTTAAAGCGATTTAACATAACTCGTGGACACTACCCTTCCGTCTTTGGACAAGACGTCTGAGAACCGAAGACTCTACACAACACTACCTTGTCGGCCCAGTTTGTTCCAACCTTTTCTGGAATACAGAAGAGACGTCTTACGAGCAATCGCATAACTGAAAAGACTTCACTTTAAAACATCGTTACTACTATTCGAACATAAATTAGGTCATAAAAGGTTTGAACTGTCCCTTTCAAAAAAGGAGTATACTGGGTTAATTGTGATGTCCTACCCAATTACTTGTTCGATGTCTTAAACACAAATTATCATATCTCTTATTTTACTTGTTAAGAGAAGTTAAAAGAAATCCTTTAGGACCAACCGAAAATAGAGATTTAAAATGAACATAGTATCCGTTGATTCATACATATAATTTTAACCAGGTTGTCAAAAAAAACATTATGAGTGTCCATGTAGTTTACATGGAGTCATGGTGTCACTCCCGTTATCTACTGTTCTAGAAGTCTTTTCAGTCGATAATATTATCGCCCATTATTAAAAGGTACTGTTTATAATTAAAAATTATAATTATATTTAACTAATTTTAATTAATGAAAAATGTTTGTGTCAGATCGTAATTTTTTTTAGGAGTACGGTCTTACGAACCGTTTCTACGTTTCTATAGTGTTAAACCAATTGGTAAAATGGATTAATTTGATTACGTACGGATATAGTGGGAGGATTTAAAAGGGTGTAAAGAACCCTTTTTTATTTTGGTTATTTAATGAGGAAATAGAATGATAAACTTATCTTTTTTATACAAGAATTTATTATGATTGTGTTTTTACTTCCCGAAACATTCCGTCTTATATACCATGTCAATTTATCCATTTATGTCCATTTATTTACGTCTATTTCCTTGTCCAAAATCCGTTAGACTAGTCATAAAAAGAAAAGGGAGATACAGACTTCCTAAACAGGGAAACAGAGGACTAAGAGATGGTCCATTTACATATATACTGGTCAAAAAAAAAAAAAAAAAATTGGAGTCGTTACTTATTAATATCGGTGGGTTGTGTACAAAGTCACCTTTAAAAGACCACCTTATATTCACTTTATAAAGTATCACGAGTCGTAAAAATTTGGAAATAAGGTAATAATACGTAGAAGAACTGTCGTCCGATCCCTTCAACTTTTAAGGTGTCCACTCACTCAATCATGACACTGTTAATCAGTACGACCTTCTTACGGTCCATGGTCATATAAACAGTAATACACCGGAACCATGTCCACACCCTACTGACTACTGGTTAATCCATTACTATCAAGAGAGAAGAGTACCTATCCTATATTCCCCTGACTCGCTGGTATACCTCTTTTCGGGAGATTTCTGTAGATACGTAAAGATCATCAGCTCTACCGTGACTCCAACTAAGTCACCTTTAACGTAAAAAGAAGTAAAGGGCGTAAGAGACAATAAACGTATCTGTTTAGGACGTCACTTCTCAATGTGCAGACGCCGACGTGAGTCACACACGGGGTGCCATGACCGTCCCTTCTCCCTACGTCTCTTACCTCCACAGTCGACAAATTTTTGAGGATTTCCGGTAAAATTTCTTTTTAGCTAGGGATACCTACAACACACGTTTGAGATGTTCGACAACGGTGAACTTATAATTTATAATCAAGAAAAATTATAGTGTCTATGGTTTTACAGTTCATAAAATGAAAAAAAAGACGAATCGACCATTATTCGAAAATTTCACCATGTTTAAATTCGTGACAGAGGTTCATACCATCTTGTAGTTAAATCAATAGTCGGTCGAGAAAAACATTGTTGCACCCCTTCGTTTTCTCTTAACACCTGTCGAACAGACACTCGGGGCAGTCCCTGTCATTGGGACCCCCTGTATGACAAGTAGGTACTTCTTAAGGGGCTTAAGGCGGACCTTCTCTAAGATGAGATCGTTTTCCCTAATATCGTCCTCGTCTCTTGACCCCGGATTAGGTCACGAAACCGGCGACGGGTGGTATTGGTTGGAGGTGGTGCGAGTGACGGGAGTGACGTGAGGTCGGTGTCTTTACCCTGGTCTGTGCGCACTTGCAGAACGGTGTTCTGTGTACGGTGCCGAGGACCCAAGTCGTGTAGGTTTCCACTCTTCCTCTCCTATCTTCTTTCCCACACAGGAACAATTTTGAGTCATACGTTTCAATGAGTTTAATGATACTAGGTGAGTATAAACCACAAATCTCCCTATCGAAAGAGATGCTTTAAGATATCAATTTTTTTGCGGTTGTTTGAGATGCGACTACTTATATATTGAATTGTTAGGAGTACATTATTATAATGAAGACACTAGGATGAATTATGAATTCAGTCCTAACGTACCAACAGTTCTAATAGTTACAACCTCGGTCTGACGGACCCAAATTTGACGATACTTAAACACTTTTACGAATTAGAATGACGTGGAATCAAAGAACAAGATATTTACCCTCAATAATACCATTGATGGAGTCTCCCGCAATATTCCTAATTTACAGTAATGTACGTGAATCTTGTCACTGACCGTGAATCATTCCATAATTATGTATAATCGGTAACAATAGTAATAATGATGGTGATAACAATAACAATGATAAACGTGACGTTTAAATCTTAGGTAGATGTCCTCGGACGTTTTCACAGGGTTTCTATCTTATCAAGGGAGAATCCGAATTTATGAAAAATAAAAAGTTCTCCGTAAAGGTTCATTCAGTTCAAGGGAATTTTAATTTCTTATCTTCGTAAATTTTTAGTCTTAATCAGGTAAACAATTAATAAAAGGAAACACTTCTGAAGTTAAGTCACAAAGTGTCATTGTCACATCTTTGTCTCTTCTGCCTGCCAAATACGGGTGTCGGACGGAGGTCTTCTTATACCCGTTTTTGCTTTCAAGTGGTCTCCTGTCTGAGTAAGTATCTAAGATACACAGAAAAGGGGGAAAGGTAAAACAGTTACAAGACTTTTAGTAGAAATGAAATAAGTTCACCTTTGTTAGTCTTGATTGAAGTTACAACATTAAAATGGAACGTTTTTACCATGACCTATGTGTGAGAAAATACTATATTGTACGACTACTATAATATAGTCTACTTTTAAACCATATCAGTTTTGCTTACTATATGGATAAAATCTAAAATTAGATTTTTATACTTTACTTTTTTTGGGGTATAAAGTTTTTACTAGAACACGATTCAGCGAAATCAACACAGACTAAGAAACACTGGGATACCTGGCATCGGGTGGTCGAGGATACAAGTACCCTAAGACGTCCGTTATTATGACCTCACCCAACGGTACGGAAAGAGGTCCACTAGAAGGGATGTGTCCCTAGTTTGGGCACAAAGAATTCAGAGGACGTAACCGTCCACACAGGAAATGGTGGACCCTTCGGGTTTGTACTGGAATCTACTTTTTCGGCGACTGAAGACTTGTCAATTTTATATCCTTTTGGTGTACCGTTCATCATTAGTCTACACGAGCAAGTAAGACATCCACAGTCCGTCATTTCATTTTGTTGTTTTTCATTCTCGTATGTATCTGTGGTTTAAAATTTTATCATCCCTACCAATAAGGTAATCCTTTCTTGGTTTCTAATCTGCCCGTTGCGATCTCCACTTCTTGGGCAGACGGTCACACCCTCTGTGTTCTTTGAACCCGACCTAGGAACCCAACCCTTTTAAGGGACCTTCTCCCGTACCGTTGGGTGAAGTCATAAGAACGGACCTCTTAGGGTACCTGTCTCCTCGGACCGCCCGATGTCAGGTATCCCAGTGTTTCTCAACCTGTGCTGACATCGCTAAATCGTACGTGTGTTTTTAATCTGTCATTCCGTCCTTTCATATATTTCGTTTTGCCTATAACATGGTAAAACGAGAGTAGGGGAGTACCATAGTTCTCGTTTGATCCATCTTTATATTTTTTTTGAGTATTTTTACTTGGAACTTGAAGGATTAATATCGGGTTACTGTCAAATCGTTACTTGAATTTTCTAAAGAATTATCTAGTACAGAGATGAAAAATAAAAGTAAAAACGACTTTAGACAAAAAATCCTCCCCCTCTAAAGATAAAGAATATCCGTTAATAAACGAGACTTTATACTATACGTTTTCCCCAATGAGATCTTTTTATCAAACTTAGAAACGTCTTCGGAAAAAAGTCACTACACATCTTCCATTAATTCTACAAATACCTACCGCACCGTTTCAGGTGTATCGTAAGTATTAACGTATAAAACTTTTAAATAAACGGACCGTCGGTCATACCTACATATGAAATCGGAAGTGTTCTCGTATATCAGTTCAGGTCGAAAATAAATTACGTACGGTCAATCTTCTTCGGACCCGGAGTAATTAAGTCCAAGATGGTTAAATCTTATACACTATTAATTACGTCTTCGAACCAACTTCAAAAGGAAACTAATCGTTTTAGAAAGGGGGATCTAATAACGTTTGATTATTACATTTTATAAAGTATCCTATATATCTTACCCTTCTGTTTGATGTTACAGAAGTTCAAGGGACCTTATGAAACCTTAGTGGAAAATAAACGTTTATTATACGATTAATCTTTTGTAGAGACAACTAACTTAACGAAGAGGTCGCTGAGTACAAACTATTGTCAAACTTGATAGACCAAAACTCTATAACTAAAATAATATGATAAATGTCTGTTTGTTTATTCATTTATGATCTGTCTAAATTTCCGTTATATTAATGAAACTTCAAAATCTTAAGTCTGAATCGTATGTAAATAAGACCACAAGGACTAATTAAGATTAGTCACGTTATAATGATATTACGGTAGATCCGAATGTTTAATTTGGTTCACGTAAGTAAAAAAAAAAAACCATACGTCTCCGAATTTTCTCCGAAAAAACCGTGACTTTCGGGTCAGTCGTAAGTTATTTCGTTGTAATAATTATATGACCTCGGTAAATGGGATCGTTCTCTTATAAAATTTTTTAGACAATACTTTACTAAAAAAGTCTATTTACCACAACGTGTCTTTATGACATCGTATCGTGAAACGTACTAAGACGAGTGTCTTTTATAAAGACTTTATAATAGATGGGTATTTAGTAGGATTACGTAACCGTATTGGGTAATCATTACGAAAATTGTATACATGGTACTTAGGGACTCCGAAGGGACCACCGAATCACTATTTCTTCGACGGACGTCACGTCCTCTACACCCAGGCACCGAAGCTAGGGAGTCAGTCCTTCTAGAGGACCTCTTCCTTTACCCTTGGATGAGGTCAAAAGAACGGACTTTTAGGGTACCTGCCTCCTTGGGACTCCCGACGTCAGGTACCCTAGCTTTCACATCGTGCTGAATCACTGATTTGGTGGTGGCCGTTGTATTTAAGGATGACTTAAAAACCATGTAGAGTGTAAGATGACAAGTACTTCATCTTTCACTTTCACTTTCAAAGAGTCAACACAGACTGAGAAACACTGAAGTACCTGATATGTCAGGTAGTCTATTTAAGAGGTCCGATATTATGACCTCGCCCATCTACAAGGGAAAAGGTCCCCTAGAAGGGTTGGGTCCCTAACTTGGGTCCAGAGGGCGTAACGTCCACCTCAGAAGTGGACGACTCAGTGGTCCCTTCGGGTATATTTCATCCTTTGTCGACCAATAAATGTTGATAAATCGTAAAGAAAACTGGGATAACATAGGATTGAGTCGGATTTTAGAGAGGTAAGGGTGTGGTAGAAACTCACGTGACCCCTGCTCCTACCAGAAATGAGGTAATTTTGGATCTTTTAGTTTCTTTGTCCTGACACGATAGTCCTACTTAATTTGTCTCACTTCGGTTTCCCCGTGTAGAAGGATGTCCATTTAGAAATTTTTATATATATATGTGTAAGAAATAAGACTCTCCTCAAAATGTCGGTTAATTCAACCAAGTGTTAGTTAAAAGCCTATTGGGTTCCTTGAAACAAAACTTATCCAACGGTGGACGACACTTATTTTTATTCAGATATCCTGTACCGACTAGAGGATCTTCACCACTGTATTCCTATCTTGGTTAAATTTTAAAAACCATCTCTAAAATGTACTTCAGAAGTAAAGATTTGAAGGTAAAGTAAAAAGACATTTACAGTTTCAGTGACAACTCATTTTAACCAAGGCAAAGCACACACATTACTTGAGGTGACTTTACACAGTTTGTCGGATCCGTAGAAGGTAGTGTATCGTAAGGTGAACACGGTTACTTAGTAATACCGTTGTCAGTAGCTTACGACGGACTTAAAAAACATTTACAAATATAAACACCTATTATACGGTTAGACAAACGTTTGACTACACAAAGGTCTACTTCGATAAAGTTGTCATAATGGGAACAAGATTTTAGTATAAGATCTGTAACGTAATTACTTCTATTTTAGTTTACACAATGTCGTGTCTTTTACCACAAAATATACATCAACTCCGAATTCCTCATAAACAACTCAACTTTATGAGTCAACCCTGGTCTTTGGGGGTTTTGAACTTACTTTTTCTGTCTTAAGAAAAAGGTACCCCAAACCCCACTAGGTTTGATAAAATAGTACTCCCCTTCATAGTCTTATACCAATTCTTGTCTAAAACCGTCCGGTACAGAGTCAATCGAGTCGGAGTGGGTTGTAACCGACCCGTTCATCTCCTACCTACACACAGATGAAAAAAAAATTTTAGATATTTTGTGTTGTTATAATTATCATAGATGGAACATCCTACCGACACTCTTATTTTACTTACTCAGGGGTACTCCAGAATCGATAATTCTACGAGTGTTTATGGATTTACCATAGAATCGTCTCCTGTGTGAAACGGAGAACGTGTAGAGAACAAAATGGAAAATGTTAACTCTTTGACACCGGTCCCCGAGTAGAAATTTCTAGTCGTGTACGGATAAAGACCTAATTAAACCTCGGTGTCTTCGAGATCACTGTACAAGTAAAGACCTTACCTCCCTCGACGGAGGACTTAGTCCAACCGTGAACGAATGCTGGGAATACCTACGGACGTATTACACACAAGTTGACAACAAGTTAACGGAAAACGGTAGAGCACAAGAGACGACAAAGGAATTTGGACGAACGAAATACACATAACGGACCGAGGAACACGTGCGACAGAAAAGGGTTTTCTAAATGAACACACTTGTTTCCTCTTCTCTTTCGTAAAATACGAACATTGATCGATAAGTACCGTACTTAAAACTTGTAAAGACATCCTTTAATATACAAGTTCAACGTCTTGACATACTTTCTGAACGAAAGGACAGTGAGGGACGAACAGGTACTCCGAGAAGACGTCGAAACAATTAAGAAAACCTGTGCACCGGTAAATTCTGTTACTCGAACTTGTTCTGACGTTCTACAGTTTTTGGTGAACGTGTAAGAACACTTACTAAAGTCACTCAAACCAGAAGAAAGTTATCGAGTTACTTTCCCGTCGGTCTCCCATGACCGACCCTCGATGTTCCGATGGAACCACCCGACTCCTCAAGTTTTGTTTAAATTGAAATAATTTGATGTTTTCCTCGGTGGACCAACACAAATGGTATTTCAGTGACACTTTGGACCGTGTAGTGTCTACTAAAAATTTCCGAGGATGAGTACTTTTCACGATACTTCTCACCTCTACAACATGAATACGAACGACTATATTACAGATTCGGAAATAGTGAATATACTTCAGATCGTGTATCATTATTTAAACGACACAAGACAGGGACTTGATACACGACCCGTGACACGAATCGTGTAGTGTTTATAATACAGAAGTAAATTAAGAGTACTCTTAGACACCGTATCTCTTATACGAATATTGAAAACGTCTACTCTTTGACTTCAAATCTCTTCGACTCACTCAACAGGTCCCAGTACATTACCCCTACACTACTTCGGTCTGAGATCGGGACCGTATACTGAGACCTCAGGAAAAGACTAAAGTGAGACTGCTCAATGTCCGACGGTCCGACGACGGGTCCTCTTCGTGAGTCATATCGACACTGGAATGTCGTCTTAGAAGTGTTGAGGGGATTTTTATATTGTTGTTATATCCAGAGACTCTCCATTTTTATCAACAGTGTTTACAGATTCGTTTATTCCTACCGTTTGTTACAAACGAAACAGGGTACGTTACTCTATTTACGAAAACTTTGTACATCAGAACTTACTGTTAAGAAACTTTACCTCTGAACAGTGAGAATAGGAAGTGAGATCTCTATTCTCTCTGTCTGAACCTCCCTGGCCTACGAAACGGGTTCCCCCGCATCGATCACCGACCATCTAGTTTGGGTCGAGTAGATCTCCGAGGAAGAATTGGTATTGTAAGTGATAGAGTAAACATAAAACGAGTACCTTTGTCGTAGATCGAAAATAAATGAGAGTAAAGTCTGTTCTAAACTTGTTTAAATAGTAGTCCAAAGATTTAGGGGTCGTTTAATTTCTCTGGCACATTGCTCATGACCTTTGACTTCAGGGTAATCATCCTCTTTCCGTCTCTTTCCGAAGTTTTCCGTCCGTCTTTTGATTTCTCTTTTACCTACCTCAGTCCCCGGCCGGGACCGTCAGTCCGCTGTGACACATAAAGATACGACTCCTGTTACAGACTTGTGTGGGGTCCACATGTGGACATTTTATTTCACCTACATACCTACTTGCGTACTCGCCGACTTATATTCCTACTGATTTGTGTACTGAACTACTGATATACTGATTACTGACATTCCTACCTGTATGGAGTGTCGTGAACTCGCTTTAGGTCGTGTACTTATCAGTGCTACTACTGGAACTTAGTAATTCTTCTCAAGGATCAAAAGAACTTGAAAACCGAACTCTTCAGTACCTATACATCTTACTTGTGTTCGTTATACTAACAGGTTTCAATGTTGTTACTATAAGTAAACAGGTATGGTGTACCGTACATCCCAGAATCAGGAGACTGGTCCCTGACTTGGGCCCGGGAACCGTCACTCTCACGTCACAGGATTGGAGACCTAACACGACGACGACGACGATTCGGCGAAGTCAGCACAGGCTGAGGCACACTGGGGTATCTGCCGGAGGGTGGTCCGAGGGGACAGGGACCCTAAGAGGTCCATTCTTGTGACCTCAGCCCACGGTAAAGGAAGAGGTTACGTACGTACGTACGATTCAGCGAAGTCAGTACAGGTACTCCCTTAAGGTTGTCACCATAAACCTTTGTGACCCACAATCCGGAGTGACAGAAAGAGAGAGAATGAGGGACCACAATAAATAGAGTCCGTTCGAGAAGGGGTGAGACTCGAAAACAAAAAGTACACATTTTAATTCCGACCACTCGACTATTGGTCACTATTTTCTAGTGACACCAATCTTCGTGTGAGACTCGGTCAAATGGGTGTACATAGGGTCGTAGTCATGAATAATCAGGACTCTTCACTCGTTCACCGAACTATCAGACACGAAGTTAAAGGACTAAAAGTTTAACTCTTACCATGTCAAAATCCTAAAGTCACCTCCGGGAAGAGTCCACCGTGGTTACCATTTCTTGGATGGGCGGTTACGTCCTTTACATTCTCTGCACCCAAGCTAGGGACCCACCTCTTCTAGGGGACCTCTTCCCTTACCGTTGAGTAAGGACATAAGAACCGACCTCTTAGGGTGCCTGTCTCCTCGGACCACCCGATGTCAGTATCCCGGTGCGTCAGCCTGTGCTGACTTCGGTGAATCGTACGTACGTTCCTCCGTGGACTATCTATCGAGAAGAGAAAGGGAAGGTTTAAAGTTTCTATAATTCTGTTGTTGTTGGTATTATTTCGTCACAACCTATCTGTGGTTTTATAGTGGAAACAATCATTTTTTTCTTCGGTCAACCTTTCCATCTAATCAAACTTTCAGATCACCCGAACAATTCCTTTGGGTCGTAATCCGTCTGAGGGGCGATCTCAGCCCCAATGTAGTATAAAACGAAAAGAAAATGTTTTCGTCTTCACCGACGACGGGTGACTGTCGTCCGAGGTTTAGACGTCAAGCTTCGGTCTCCCTTAGTGAAAGACGAAAGTCGAGACCGACCGAGTCCAAGTTTTGGGTCTCCAGACCTCCTTCACTAGTCCGTCTTAGACAAAATTAGGGGTACTTAATTTTTTTCTAGTAATCTCTGTGGTCACTAGGACTCTCGACCATTTAGTGAATAGTTAATTGTTGTTAAGAACATGAACTTCGAAAGGAAAAAACCTCAACAAATGTCGTAGTGCTTTTCCCCTTTTTTTCATACTTATTAAATTCTGATCCTCAAATTTTGAAGGGAATTTTAAAGAGAGTGAAGTCCAGTTAGTTACGTAATGTTCTTTTTACTTAAGGAAAGGTAGAGAGAAATGGAAAGGGTGGTAGGGAGAAGGGGGATGTGTGTATCTCTTTATACCGTTTTTCACTACTACACGAAACATGTAAATGGACAATTGTGACTTTTCGATGTGACCGATAAGAGTGGGGTTTCCTGTCGCGATAAATGCCTCCACATTGGAAAATGTCGTTCAACATTACCCTTTTTTATTAACTTCGGGGTGAACGATAAACCTATCGAAGTAAGTAAGTCGCACAAAGTACGTTGTGAAATAAACGTCTCCTAGGCATTGGATTTAATCTAGGAAGAGTATTATAGGACCACATTATTGAGACTTCTTTAAATTAACTTATTTATAACATATTGTTGAAGTTCTCCATGACGTTGTAAATTTCCAAATAAGGGACTCTGATTGAATTCATCTTCTCCCAGACACTTTAACCCCTGTAGAATTGACTAAGTCCGATTACAATTGACTGGTAGTTTACACTGAACTTGATCTATCCTTCTGTTACACGAACTTACCCAACGACCTACAAAAAAGTTAAAACTAACGGAGGTAAATTTTTGAAATTAATCTTGGAGACAAATGGGCTCAGTTTAACACGTATTTTAAAGTACGTTTTGTAAAATTTTCCCTTAAAATTAATATGGTGATTTCTTTACGGGAACGAGTTACAAATGATTTGTGAACGGTCTTGTTCAATTAATTATGTACAAATTTATTCACTTTCTTCTTCCCTTTGTCCTTTTTTTTAGTGTAAGTAGAAAACAGTTCAAAGTGACGTCAACAGTTTCTTCAAGTTAAAGGTTAAATTGTTGACGTGATAGTGTCACATGTACACATTAATGTTTGTTACCCCGTGGCCTTGTGTCACTTCCGGTCGGCTTTCGATTAAGAGTCACCTTCAACAACAAGCTTTATTAACACGTAACGATGAACTACAAGACGTCAGTAGTTTAGCTCGTGAAAAGTTAAAGAAAGTAGATAATTAATAAGGTTCCATCTTTTAATCTTACAAGCGGACCATTAAAAAATTATCCAGTCATTATACGAAAAATAAATAAATTTCGATGTCTTTTTTTGAGAAATTACATTTGTCGTATTATACATCTTTTTCTTTTTAAAACTACTATGACTCAAACATCAAGATTAAATTGTGCGGTGGTTGAAAAGTCGAAATAGAAAAGTTTTAGGGACAAAAGGAGTAGATAATTACATTCGGTATAACGAATATACATTTTATCTACAACTTTTTGTCGACTATTAGATATTCTTTTTGGTCTACTTTGGTTAGAAAGACCCTATACGGGACAATAGAGTCATCGAAATACTGTTTACCCTTCTTTTTTATAGGTTTTATTAAAACTTTAGAATACCTCTTCCTTTTACGTGTATAAGGTTATTACGTTGACGGTGACGGTTCCTACAATAAGAGAATTAGTCGTACAGAACGTAGTCAGGACAATATCAAACAAGGACATAACGACTTCGACTAGTAGTTTAAAGAGTTTTACACATTCTTCGGTGTCGAACACGTTCAGACCCTTTATTATAACTGAATCCTCGTCCGGAAGGAATTCACAAAACAAACTTTAAGGTTCTCCCCACCCTACCCTCACCCCCTCCCTCCGAGTTCTTCCTCCCCTATATACATATTAATACTAAATAAATGTAACAACATACCGTCTTTGGTTATGTTGTAACATTTCGTTAATTTTTAATTTTTTTATTTTTGAACGAGTCTTGTTTGTAAATTGATTTTTTTTTTTACTTCTTTCTTTAAGGTGACTACCCAATCCGGTTCGGTCAAGTCTGTCAACTCAATTCGGAGTGACTAAACAATACTTTTAACTTATACTATGTCATACATTTTGTGAATGGTGTAACGGTTCATTCGTCCGTTATTTATCGTCGGTTATAACGAAAACTCTGATAACGAATGGTTCTCGACTAGAATACGTCACATTGTTATCATGTAATTTGATACATGATAAATGTATCATTTATCAGAAACCCGGTGAATGATAATTATTTTTTGTACTTCAGTTTTATAGTATTTTACGTCGGATGAATTTTTTGTTTTGGTTTGGGAAAAAGGGGTGTATAATAAAAAGAAATATGGATCTTTTTCTGTACAAACCACGAATTCATACGACTGAACGAGATATTAAAGCCAACCGTCCCCTTTATGTTAAAGAGTTATATAAAAAGGATTATTTTATTTCTTGGACTTCACGGTCGTGTAAATGTATGGATGGTTAATACTTTACTCAAAGGAACCTATAATTTTGATTCGGTTTTATATTAAATCAGGATATTTTATGACAGGTTGAGACGATATCAAGGTGAACCTCGTAGTCCTTAACAATAAATTAATCGTTAACTAATCACCTGAAATTACATTGAAATAAAAAAAGGGGTGTTGTGTCATTTTTCAAAACATTTTACTCGTAAAAAGAGGTATACTTCCTTTTTTCATGTATAGTATGTATACGAAAAACTTTACAGAATTTTCGTAGACTCTCAGTTCACAAATACTGTAGGACTTGAAATCTTCTACGACGTCGAGACAGTGACTACACCTTAAAGAAAGTCTACTGACATTTATTTTTAGTCCATGGGTACCAATATTTATGAGGTAAAGTATAAAAGAGGTCGTTGTCGTTTTTTAAAGTTAATTAACTTAGAGTCGGTTGATGTTTATTACGGTCTTCACGTTATAAACCACGAGGTCCAGTATCTGTAATTAATTCTACGTTTCCTAGTCGTAATCTCCGGGGTTTATGTCTAAAAACAAGGTCTTAAAGAAAAAACTATCTATACCCGACTTTATCGATATTTATTGGTGAAGTTGATATACCCTTTTCTCCCAAAACCCATGTTAAAAATAAAACGAACAGACCTTGAAAACTATTTTAAGACTTCACAGTAAAAATTTTTACTTTTATTCTAATAAAAGTGAAATCCTAAACAAGTCAAGTCAGTGAGTCAGCACAGCCTGAGAAACACTGGGGTACCTGACGTCGTGCGGTCCGAAGGGACAAGTAGTGGTTGAGGACCTTAAATGAGTTTGAGTACAGATAGCTCAGTCACTACGGTAGGTCGGTAAAGTAGGAGACAGTCGGGGAAGAGGAGGGCGGAAGTTAGAAAGGGTCGTAGTCCCAGAAAAGATCACTCAGTCAAGAAGTGTAATCCACTGATTTCATAACCTCAAAGTCGAAGTCGTAGTCAGGAAGGTTACTTATAAGTCCTAACTAGAGGAAATCCTACCTGACCAACCTAGAGAAACGTCAGGTTCTCTGAGAGTTCTACTCAGAAGAGGTTGTGGTGTCAAGTTTCCGTAGATAAGAAATCACGAGTCGAAAGGAATATCAGGTTGAGAGTGTAGGTATGTACTGATGACCTTTTTGGTATCGAAACTGATCTGCCTGGAAACAACCGTTTCATTACAGAGACGAAAAATTATACGACTGATCCAACTAGTATCGAAAAGAAGGTTCCTCTTTTGTAGAAAATTAAAGTACGGACGTCAGTGGTAGACCTAAACATAAATATCTTTTTTTTTTGTTTTGTTGGAAACGTAAGGTACAGTCGAGACAAAATTTCCTTGTGTTTAAGTCACTAAAGGGTAACCTCTCTGTCTCTCCATTCTGATTCTAGGAAATTCTACCGATGTCAATGGTTTACGTTTTAAATATTTGGTACTGTATGGAAAAAAATCTACAAAAGGGGTTTAGTGAACGATTCTCCGAATATCTTTACTTAGTAAAAGTTCTATGATAGGCAGAAAGTTTTATAGATCTAAAAGACCGTCATTTTAAAAAAAAAAACACACACACACACATACATGTAAAACGAAAGACTTTACATCTATAAAGAAATGTAACGAAATACCGCCAACTCGAGTTTGTTCTTAAGACTTTTTTTCTAGTCATGTTGAACAATCGAAGGGTTAAATAGTAGGTGGATATGTTCTAAATTACCGACACAATTGGGTCTCAGAGTTCTTATTAATATCAGATTTTGTTCAGGAATTTCACTTCTCTACTTTTCTTTATATCTTTCCCTCCCGACAGTACTTTGTCTTTAACGTGTTCGTTCCCTTGAAAGTAGTACAACTCATTCATGAAACGATACCCTAAGGAAAATTTTAATTCCACGGATCGTTCAACCTACCTTTATTTTATACATACTAATCGTCCCTTATGGAACCGAGTCTCATCAACCTTTACTTACCTCTTTCCTGTCTCTCCATAAAAAAAGGGGGTTCAGTAATGGTCGAAATCAAGTGTCTTTCAATAAAGTTGAAGAGAGAAACTTTTTGACGAAACTCCAGACGAAAATTAAAATTGTCAATTTATAGTATAAGTACGGTTACTTAGAAAAAGAACAAATTATAGTAATCCTTCTTTCGGAGGGTCCAGTCTCACTTATCATATTAACGAATTTTCTTCTTTATATATCGTATGTATAAATTATTTTTGGAAATTTTGTTAAAGGAATACAACCGATCCGTAAAAACAAATATATACTATTTGAAAATCGAAAATTGTGTGATTTGATGTGACTTGGTATACCCTTTTAGAGATCTTATTCTAAAATCACTTATTGGAGTGTCTAGAAAATGACTAATATAGACAAATCCGACGTCCAGTCAAAATGTCCTAGGAACTAAGTCGAGTACGTTAATCTCATTTGGTGTGATATTTAGACGTTTCGAGGATTCTTGTTATATCTTCAGTAGTACGTTGAAACCAGTATTTAAGGTACTCTATTCACGAAACTATAAAAGGTACAGAACTTTATGAGGGTTGTTGACTTTTTATAAACAAAAGTACTTTTCAATTTTTTTTTGGACTGACGTTGTGATGAAAAGTCTCGAGTTGTCTAACGACAGACGTACTGTAAAGAACGACAAGTATTGATTTCTCTTTACTGAAACCGTGAATATAGACAAACTACTCTTTAACAATGACGTTAACGGGATACTCTGTAGTTCGGTGGACAGTGTCGTAGGAACGACAAAACCAAAAAACAGGTTCCGTTAGCAGAGGGACTATCGAGTCGACCATTTCTTAGACGGACGTTACGACCAAACTCAGAACCCAGTCCTTCTAGGAGACCTCTTCCTTATCCGATGAGTGAGGTCATAAGAACCCGAAGGGACCACCGAGTCTACTATTTTTGAGACGGACGTTACGTCCTCTGGACCCAAACTAGGGACCCAACTCTTTTAGGGGACGTCTTCCCTTGTCGATGGGTAAAGTCATAAGACCGGACCTCTTAAGGTACCTGTCTCCTCGGACCGTCCGATGTCAGGTACCCCAACGTTTCTCAGCCTGTGTTGACTCGTTGAAAGTGAAATTAGGAGAGGTCAGTCGTCCTCCTATCTTTTTGTCATACGGTGGTCTGTCTTCATCGACCTTGTAAGACCGTTTGTCTTACCTGAAGTCCCAGTCAGCCTAATATCCCACTTTTAAAATAAATGAACACACTGAAACCTGTACAATATATTGGAAAATTTCAAAATCGGAAAAGTGGAATTTGACCCCTACTAATACAAGTCCAGGGTCCAATAATTGTACCTCTGACTGTCTGCCCCACACGTCTTCCTCGCCTATGTACCATCAATAATAATCCAGTAAACCCCCCACTTCCAAACTACGTAACTACTGAAACTCCACAAAAAGAAACAGTATTACCGAAAAGTCTTTATCATCGATCAGTTGGAAGACAGAAACGACGTCTCTAAAGCACGCAATCCTAGAGACTCTCCAGATTTCCGTCCTGGGTTTCACACTTTAAATAACTTTAGAAGTCAAAATAGAATTTGTGTATACATATGAAACACAAGATGACTCATTGTCTACATTTAACAAAATAATCGGTTTAGTAAAAACGAGGAATTTAGAAGAACATGTAGACTACGAGACCGCAATGGAAGTAAGACACCATAGCGGACTGGAGACCGTGGTGCGACCCTTATTCCTGTCGGTCAGACCCGGCGTAACCTCTTTCTGGTCCTTTGAATCTGAAGGGATTTGAGACGAAAGATCACGGAGACATGTCCACCACCCCGAACCCCCGGAAGGAGAGAGACTGGTCGGGAGAATAAGGTTTTACTCTGTATCCAAGAGAACATACCTAGTAAGAGTGGTAAAATTAAATTTACAAATCGAATAACCGGATTCTTTACCCCATGTTGACCCCACCTCCTTCTACTACAACTTTTATTTAAAGATAGTGAATCACTTTTTTCTATTATTTACCATCTTGTATACGGTAAGATCCAAGGGGGAGTGGACAGGGATAAAACCTTAGGTGGTTCTTTTGTGGTTCTATCTGGAAACTGCCGACGAGATCTTTAATACCGCACACAAGCACACACACACACATGGGTCGACGAGTCAGCACAGGTTGAACACACTGGGGTACCTGACATCGGGCGGTCCGAGGAGACAGGTATCTTAAAAAGTCCGTTCTTGTGACCTTAACCAAAGGTAAAGGATGAGGTCACCGTACACGAGTCATCTCCAATTTAGAGTAAGACACTTAGTACCCTTTGAACATCCATTGAAGAGTCTAATTCACTCTTCCTTCTACTTTTTCGTACGAAACCCATTGAACGATATGTCTGTTGACCCAAGAATCCGTGTTATTGTAAAAAACACTCATTTTCAGGTACTCTATCATTTAGTAACGATTTATTTATTTCGTACCATATTTATTATTTTCGTAACAAAAGACAGACAGGAGTTTCAAGATAATGAGGCTAATTCAATTTATTGATAAGTTGGATTTTCATTTTGGAGTAATATAGGGGACCAGTGGTTGTCGGGAGATTGGGTACTCGACCCTGTGTGTCCACCTCTTGTAATGTCCCCATCCTACCATGAACCATGGTAAAGTAGGACCTATTTCCGGTTATTACATCTACCCTCTCTCCCTCCCTCTCTCCCTCCTTCTCTTCTTCTTACTCCCGTTTTTACACGTAAATAGAGGGTGACAAACAAATGTCAAGTAAGTCACATTCATTATGAATGAACAAGGACCCCGGATACTGTACGCTGTGGAAAGAAGGAAGCATCTACCTGATAACACAGTTAGACCACTAATCTGACACAGTATGTGTCCATTACCGGTTTACTTTGAGTCGCACTCAGAAGGGAGAAGTCGAGTCCAAACGAAGGACGATCTTTCCCTGTACCAAGAAGACGAGGGAGAGAGAGTCGGGATCCGGAGTCAAATAATGGGAGTCAAAAACGAGGGACAGTTGTGACTTCAACAATCATCCCTCCCTCCCTCCCTGTCCATCACCCTGTCAAGAAAGATGAAAGACGCGGTCAGTTTAACACGTTCAACGGTAAAGACCTACCGAGTCAATATACTAATCCCGAAGGGACCACCGAGTCGTGATTTCTTAGTCGGACTTCACGTCCTCTACGTCCAAGCTCGGACCCAGTCCTTCTTGAGGACCTCCTCCCGTCCGTTTGGTGAGGTCCTAAGAACGGACCTCTTAGGGTACCTGTCTCTTCGGACCACCGATGTCAGGTACCCCAGTGTTTGTCCACCTGTACTGATTTCGTTGACTCGTGTCAATATACTAATTTTACTTGTAAGGGGAGAACACCGTGAAACTACCTGCGAAGTGTAGAAAGGATAGACCCGGGGAGAAGATGTTAAGGGATGGAGGTTCGTATACACTAAGATAAGTTCTTCCGGATTCTTCTGTAGATGGACCTTTGAAAGTGGTCTGAGACGACTTCAGTGGCACGAGGAGGTCCGGAGGGTTGACCTGTCTCGGGTTCTATCGGGGGAGATCAAGAAAGGCTAAACCCGGTGAACGTAAGAGTCCTTTGTGAGTGTGTAGATACAGCACTGTTTGAGGTCGGGTAGGGTCACTCCGTCTGACGGGGACCGAGGTGACGGATCACTCAGTCGGGGAGAGAGTGTGGGGTCAAGTGTCGGACAAAAGGGAAGGAGGTCACACTCAGTCTTGATCAAGGGGAGACACAGAGGGTTAACGACCCTTTTTGTAGAGAGTCGACAAGTCCACTGGGGTGACTACAGAGGGAATTATGGCTGTAGAGGGAACTACTCGAAATCCTAACCTTCCATCGTCGGGAAGAATGTTTTCTCTCACCCCTGACCCGTTACTGTCTCGGGAAGTCATTAGAGTAGAGTTCTAGGAGTGAGACTAGGGGAAAGTAGAAGAGGTAGACCACTCCAACAGGAAGTGCGGTAAATGTTTAAGACGTATACTGTCCTCAACTTAGGTATCGGAACAACGGGTATAATAAAATCATTGAGTCAAACTTGTCACAATTCTTCTCAGAGGTAGGAACAAACTGTGTTTAGACCAAATTAAGTGAACCCTTCTTATTCGTTTGAGAGTACCATTGATTTTAATTTTTATTTATACTTGTACCACGGTTTTAATTCAGTGACTTTACGTAAAATTGAAAAGACCGTCCATTAGGTCGTGAATCTCAAACTAAACTGATATTTTTGTTCAGACGTGTTTTAGTCAGACTTTGGTAGTGTTTTTCTTCGTTTGAAATTTTGAGATAGTTTAAATGTAGTACTTGAGAAGGAAATTTTCACTATAAATATCTAAACCACGGTTGGAACATTCATTTTAGACTTCGTTTGTAAAAGAAACGTGTAAAAGTACAGTACGGCAACTTATACAACTGGTCTCTCCCCTATTCTATGAGACAACGAAATTTCGTCCAAGGTCCAAACCCGTACTCGACACAGATGAGACCCTAAGGTCACGCAGAGCTACACGGACCGTCTGGGAACCCCAGTCGGACGGGTCTCAGACACTTGTACTCTGTGGTGCTACGGAGGGTCCTCTCTTTAGTAGAAGTCCCTCCTCTCACAGTTCGTCTGTTCGAAGTTGGACATTACTTCGGACTCGGTAGTGTACCCTTCCTGTTAAGACTCGTGTCATACTACGACGGTAAACCTATACAGGGAAATCCCTGAGTCCAGACTCAGAATCCCTCCTCTCCCGACGTTCATCTTTGACTTTCTCGATAAAAGTGATTTCGGAAGACCCTACGTCTTCTAAGTCTACTGGATTTATAAGGGTTTGGAGTTGACGAGGGACACGGAAAGACCAACTTTCGTCGTCGAGGAAAAGACAGACAACTCTGACTATACCAGAACGTATAATTTGTCGACTATGTAATGAAACGGTTGTTTCTAGGCAGATCAGTTCCGATACCAAAAAGGTCATCAGTACATATGTACACTCTCAACCTGATATTTCTTTAGACTCACGACTTCTTAACTACGGCAACTTGACACCATAACCTCTTCTGAGAACTCTCAGGAAACCTGACGTTCCTTTAGGTTAGTCATGTAGGATTTCCTCTAGTCAGGACTCACAAGTAACCTTCCTGACTACAACTTCGACTTTGAGGTTATGAAACCGGTGGACTACGCTTCTCGACTGAGTAAACTTTTCTGGGACTACGACCCTTTCTAACTCCCGTCCTCTTCCCCTGTTGTCTCCTACTCTACCAACCTACCGTAGTGGCTGAGTTACCTGTACTCAAACCCATCCAGGTCCTCAACCACTACCTGTCCCTCCGGACCGTACGACGTCAAGTACCCCAGTGTTTCTCAGTCTGTGCTGACTCACTGACTTGACTTTACTTGACTTCTCCCGGATCATTGGGGTTTAATCCTGTCAATGGAACGTCCCACTACGGTTAAGATGAGTACAGGAGTTTAATGATTGAGGAAGTGAAGGAGATGTGAACATAGGTCGTCGTCCGGGGTCGTCTGGGGTCCCGGTTAATATTTTAGCCTAGGTCGTCTTCTTTCCGAGACTGTACTTTTTGTGACGTACTAAGATTCCTTATACACAAGTTTACCTAAGATTCCCGCAATATGGTCCATCCCTAACTTGTACATACATAAATAGTCTATGAGAACCAAAACAAATGAACCAACGGAATCGTCACCGCGTACAACTTACTTCGACTCTCCGGTCTCTAAGTGACCATATTATATCATCTTCCTTAGGTTTCCAACTCCCCCCATCCTTCAATTTCACCTGAATAGAAAACAATGACTGACAGGTGGAATTGATCTCTCATAGGACCCGTGGAGGTTCACGTAGGTCTCTTGTGAGGAAAGTAATTATACGACTCTTTTATGTGGTCGTCGGAACGTTTCACGGTTTCTCAACAAAAGACGGCCGACCACTACTTATACCACTACAATGGTAACTTTATCCGAGAAATCAACGGTATTACTGATGTCCAACGGTCCTGTCGTCTCCGTTACGAGTGGTACTCTGGAATTCTCCTTTCTACCCGTGATACATTCTTGTATATGAAGTCGATGTTACCAGTAGTTTCTCCCTACTAGACTTCTTTAGAAACCAACACCGATTACCTACTAGTGATTACTGACAGAAACTACCACCGATTACCTAATCATGACTTTATCAGATGATTCGAAAAGAAACTAGACATCTAGACTTTCCGAAGTCTAAACCGTTCGTCTCAGTGGGGTATATTTCTAGTTCTGTGATTGGTTTAAGATTCTGAACTCCGTTAAGGATCTGGATCATCCTTACACTTACTTCTCTTCCCTACCTTAGAAACTGTCGTCTGGGAAATCTCTGGGGTTGGAAAGGGTTCCCTGAACCTCGGTAAATAGTCTCAATAATACATGTTCCTTTCTCTTTGACGTGTAACAAATGTCAAAACTACCACCGGATGGAGACTTTGATGACCATACCATAACGAAAACCAAATGAAACAATCTTCTTAGAAGTAATTGACAAAGATAATGTTCCGAGTGTAAAGTCCTTAGTCCCTCGAGTACATCTTTATTTAAAGGATGATGTTTGAACCATTGACTCAATCTCACTCGTGTCTCTGTCACCGAGACTCGACTCCTATTAGGACCCAAGTCTGTGGTGTTACCCTCTATAACCTTCAGTTCTCCTTTTGCCTAAAAACCAGTTCGGGTGGAGAGTTGCCGGGGTCACCCTTGTGTGTAATACCAATAAAAAAGTCACCCTCACCATTTTAACTTAACAGGACGTTCGACTAATCCTAATCCCCCTGAAATGAACGGACCTTGAAGAAGTTTCGGAATGTCGGATTCGTCTCTTAACCTCGTAGTACAAGTTTATACCATATCTAACAGATGTTTTAGGTTTCTTTAAGAAACATAAGAAAACCCTCCTGGTCCGTCGTCGAATAACGGTTAGTCAAGATAGTCTAGAGAAGCGAGGACCTTCTGTGAATGAAAACTATATCTAAACGAAAGGAATTTAGGGTACTAATACAGTGATGATGGAAGGTGTCTGAATGTAACGGTATAAGTGACAGTGTTGTTCTGTGGGTTGAGACTTGTTCTTTGAAAAGGTTTTTTTATTTTCGTGACGTCACCCACTTACGGGTACCCTAAGAGACTAAAAAAAAAACAAAATGGTACATGGAATAATGGGACTTCCTAGACCGGAATTTCTTCTCACCTAACCGGAAAACTTTTGAGTCAATGTCGTTGTCAACCTTCTATTGTAAGACTCTGATCCAATGATAGGGTATACTACGAGACTAGATCACTTATTGTATACCATGTCAAAGAGGTATTTGTCTTAAGGGTCCCATCTTACCGTCGAGAGTAATAATGTGGATTTAAAATGAACATTCATAAAATAAAGAGTCAGGGTACCTAAACCCGAAAGAACCAAATTTCTAGAGTACTACGTTTCCTTTTGATGGAGGTGATCCCCTGTATTGTTAACCCACAACTCTGACGGTGGACCAATGACTCGAGACACATGGTAACCCGGTTGTCCCTTTTTTTCAGTGAAAATCCTAAGTAGGACAAATAGTTCCTCCTTTATTCCAACCACGAAATATTATCCTCAATTCTCTTCAGGCCCTGGGAGAACTTACCGTGGATCATGACGGTATATTCCACCATTTTCAATTCCGTTCTCACCTTGTTAAGATACCATCTGACTCTATATCAGTGGTTTTATGTAAAGGGAAAAGGAACAACCGTGTACCTAGCTTATATTAAGGACCGGATGAAACGTCGATCTACACTCGTACTGTGACACCAGACAGTTATCTGACACTCCCTTCGTAATATACGATGAACGTCCGGATCGTATATCCTATCTCCTCGATCACATAGTCTTCCAGTGGTAGTAGTCTGACCTCTGTTGGAGAAACCCAAAATAACTTTTTCCTTATTTGTAGAGGACCTAATCTGACGACTTTTAAGATTCAAGTAGAGAATATCGTTAACCGTAATGGTTTGATGAATGATGATGACGATTTAGCGAAGTCAGCACAAGCTGAGATACACTGGGGTATCTGTCGTCGGGTGGTCCGAGGCGGTAGGGACCCTAAGAGGTCCGTTCTTATGACCTTACCCAACGGTAAAGGAAGAGGTTACGTACTTTCTATTTTCACTTTCACTTCAGTGAGTCAGTACAGACTGAGAATCGCTGGGGTACCTGACGTCGGGTGGTCCGAGGAGGCAGGTACCTAAAAGGGACCGTTCTCATGACCTCACCCCACGGTAACGGAAGAAGCTGGTTTGACGAATGTTCGGCGAATTTTCGAATTAAAAGGGAACTCAGTTACCGTATGAGGTCTTCTCTCGGACGGGTACCCGGAAATACAGATATAAGATAGGTTCTCCCCACGAAAGACCTACTCCCCTTGGTTTGTCGTTCTCTGGTGTTCCTTTAGGTTCGTGTTTGCGACCTTCTCCAACCCGACTTCACCTAGAGAGTGGAATCCTTTGACACGTGAACTCCCTGGGAACGACCTACAGTCTTTTTGAGTAGAAACCAAGTACGTACTCTTGAAATAAAACTCACGGACGGTATGTTACAACTACAAGTTCCCTGTGGTACTGGTGATTCCGTTCCCTGTGAACGAAACACGTAGAAAGAGACTAGACGTGGGACACCACTCATAGCTACTGACTTTCCAACCACCCTTCCTCGACCTCCGTTTGTTGGACAGAGGTTTCCTGAAATACCTCGACGTCCGACTGACTTCAGCTCCTTCACTATGTCCAAATCGAGTCTAGACTGTGACCTTGAAGGTTAACCTGTCCTGATCTCACCTGATACCCGAAGGATCCACCTCGATCACCATCTCTTGGGTAGACAGTTACGTCCATCTACATTCTCTGTACCCAAGCTAGGGACCCAACCCTTCTCGGGGACCTCCCTCCGTACCATTGGGTAAGGTCATAAGAACCTCTTAAGGTACCTGTCTCCTCGGACCACCCGACACCCAAGTATCCCAACGATTCTCAGTCTGTGCTGACTTTACTGAATCGTTTGTACGTACGTCTCACCTGATATTTTTATTGTTTCGTTGGTCTTTCCATACCTTAAACGGGTTCTATTTATCTTCCCCTTCCCACTAACCTTTCTCGTACTTTCTTACACCGTTAACTTCTTTTTCCTCTGAGACAATTTATGTTGAATCTGATTCAAAGTGATATTAGTGTGTGAGAGATGAGAAGTGACACAACGGTCTACTTGTACCTCTTTTCAGACTTACTTAGGATGGTGATACGAGAGATTAACACCCTCTTTGGTTGAGTATAATTATTTTTAACGACATAAAGAAGAACCGTGAACCACCCGACAGACTCTTCTACCTCTAAAAACATTCTCTCCTACCTCAAGAATTGCCTCGACGACGACAACTCTATCTTCCACTACTTCAGTAAATAAGTCGTAGTATAAAAGACGAAGTTCTTACTGGATTCATTAGACCGATTCACAGGGTGTTGCGAAACAGAGATTCACTACCAGTTGGAGACCACGACTACCATCACCTTTCTAAGGGAGTGACGGGAGACACTTGGTGACGTAGACCAGACCGTGTGACACCAACGAAGATGAAGAAAGGGTGTTTAACTTCTTTTTTTACGTGTTTTAGTCGTAAAAGATTTCGCACAAGGTGTCCTTACATCAAGTCACCCTATAAATGTCTACGATTTCTCCTCTTTTTTTGAGAAGTTAGTTTATTGTACCCATTTAAACCTATTTGTTTCCCCTGTTCGAAAAAGAAATGGTGTTTTCTAGAGTGTCGGAAATAGTACAATTACACACACCACCTCAAGTACTATCTCTGTGTCTCTCGTCTTAAAGTGTCTGAGAACTCACGTACCTGGGAGAAAAGGGGGTCTGACAGAAACTCCTGACTCACAGGTAGTCGGGTATGAAACTCTGGACGAGAAAGTTAAGTAAAAGGGAACACGTCTTTTAAAGTATTCATTACTTACCTACACTTTTTTTCTCTTTGTCACTTTAGGATACGTAAATAGATTTCTAGTAAACTTCTTAACAGACACAATTGTAATTCACGAAAAAAGAGGACCTGATCTCTCTCCCTTCTGATAAGGAACTACTTCACCTCCGGTCACTTTGTGTTTACGTACAAAGTAGGGTTGCGGTCTCTTGTTACTTAAGGAGACCCTTGAAAGATTATATATTAACAGCACGTTCACTTAAAATTTTACTTATGATACGAAAGCGGAACAGTCTAAAAAGTGAAAAGTAGTGTACGTAGTGGAAATTTGACGGGTCCACCTATTCTCTTCGTCAGGAACGTTCAGTGTGTAAAACCAAGATTAGTTCCGTGTGAGATTTAAGTGGAACAAAGATTTCAACCCAAATAATTGGCAAGTAAATATTTACGAACAAAGGTACATAAAGGTCCTTAAGAGGAAAAATGGTAAAGTGTAGAAATACAGTTACTAAAGATTACCCGATTTAAAATAAAAAAGTTAAGTATTGTATTTAACTCTTTATTAGAGGGTGACTTTGTCATACCTAATCTTTCTACCTAAACCATTAGTGGATTTCTTACACTCGTTATTCATTTAGTTAAGAGTAATAAGTAGTTTATTTTTTCAGACTTGAACCTCCGTCTTTTGATTCAAAGACAAAGGAGACACAAAGATTACTCAAGACACCGGCAACCGTTCAAAGAGATGAAGAAAATCCGGAGTCAAAGAACTTGACACTTTACTTTCCCGACCTCTACTATAGGAGATCCCTGGAGACTTCGATATTTTAAGAGACTAAGAGTATGACAATAAAAAGGATTTAAAGGTGTAAATCATCTAAAGTTATACATAGACAGTAACCCTACGGGACGTCCCCTTATCAATACTAAAGATCTTGACGTGCAGGTACTATGTGACTTTATCTACTGAATTGACCGTTATAGTATGGGCAATATTTCCTACTTACTTAGTAGTAACAAGAAAATCAGTAGTCGGTTTAAACACGAACCTACAAACCGATGAATTCGTACATAAGAAAGGGAATTTACATATATCTCTTTATTTACATACTGAGGTTTAAGTCTAATTGTAAATTGACGATTTATAGGATTTTGTACTAATTCATGTTTTAATCCTTTTTCAATTATATCGTATCTCTTCTCCGTTTATAAAGATCTCAACACGATAGGTTGTTATTCGGTGGTCGAGAGACACAGATGAGTCGTAAACTCTACAACGATCAGACTTTACTTTAAAACCATTTCGAAAACTTTTGAACCAAGGTTTTTTTTTCTCATTTTATATAATAGTCGTTAAAATTATATAACTAAAGAACAATTTTCATTATTATACAAGGTCGACTCGATAAAGTTTAGGATTTTCTACTACGACAATTTCACGACGTGAGTTGTACAGTTGTTTTAACCTTTTGAGTCGTTTCCGGTGTCCTGACCTTTTCCAATCGAAAGTAAGGTTAGGGTTTCTTCCCGTTACGGTTTCTTACAAGTTTGATGGCATGTTAATGTGAGTAAAGTGTACGATCATTGCAATACGAATTTTAGTAAGTCGTCACACACTTGACTCTTTAAGGTATACATGTTCGACCCACATCTTTTCCGTCTCCTTGGTCTCTAATTTGACGATTGTAAGTGACCTAGTATCTCTTTCGTTCCCTTACGGTCTTTTTGAAGACGAAGTAGCTGATACGATTTTGGAGACGGACACACCTAGTGTTGTTTGACACCTTTTAAGAATTTCTCTACCCTTATGGTCTGGTGGAATGAACAGAGGACTCTTTGAACATATACGTAGTTCTTCGTTGTAAATCTCGGCCTGACCAAGGTTTAACCCTTTCCTCATGCAGTTCCGACACATATCAGTGGAACGAACAAATCGAATATACGTCCCATGTAATGTACTTTACGGTCTGACTTACTTAGTATTCTATCTTAATTCTAAAGACCCTCTTTATAGTTGTCGGAGTCTATACGTCTACTATGGTAGATTACCGTCTTTCACTTCTCCTTAATTTCTCGAAGACCTACTGCCACTTTCTCCTCCCACTTTTTCGACCGAATTTTGAGTCGTAAGTTTTTTTGCTTCTAGTACCGAAGACCCAGGTAGTTAAATACCGTTTATTTTTCCCTTTTTTACCTTCGTCACTGTCTAAAATAAAAGAACCCGAGGGTTTAATGACTCCTGCTACTGACGTCGGTACTTTAATTTTCTACGAACGAGGAACCTTCCTTTCGATACTGTTTGGATCTGTCGTATAATTTTTCGTCTCTGTAGTAAAACGGTTGCTTCCACGTATATAAGTTTCAATACTAAAAAAGTCATCAATACATGACTACACTCTCAACCTGGTATTTGTTCCGACTCGTGACTTCTTGACTACGAAAGTTTGACCATGACCTCTTTAGAGAACTCTCAGGAAACCTGTCGTTCCTCTAGTTTGGTCAATTAGGATTTCCTTTAGTGGGGACTTATAAGTGACCTTCCTAAATGTGACTTCCACTTCGAGGTTATGAAACCGGTGGACTACGTTTCTCGACTGAGTGACCTTTTTTAGGACTACGTCCCTTGTTAACTTCCGTTTTCCTCTTCCCACACCGTCTCTTACTCTACAAATATATCATAGTGTCTCAACTACCTGTACTTAGACACGTTTGAGACCCCCTGTCACTTCCTTCACCCCGGATCACACGACGTTGGGTGCCCCAACGTTTCTCAGTCTGCACTGAATCACTGACTTGTTGTCGTTGCTATGAAAAAAAATCCACACAGAGAAAATTTTTAGGGATAGAAATAAAAAATTAACTTTATATTAACGAAATGTTATAACAGAATCGAAGACAACATGTTACTTCACTTAGTTGATGTACATATGTATGGAGGGGAGGGAGATCCTTAAAGGGAGGGTGGGGTGTGAATGGGGTGGGTAGATCTAGTAAAACCTATATAATCCAATGTATTTTACATAACAATTTTAATTAAAACAAAGAGAAATGAAAAATGTATATCGATAATCTTTTAGATTTTTAATGTACAAACCGAGAAATATATAAAGATCACCTGTCGTGATGACAAGATTACCTAAGACAGTACAATTACTTGTGAAATCTATAGTTGTGACTTAAGATAAAATAGGGGTATCCTTCTAATTAGTTACATTCATCGAAGTTGGAAAATTCTTCCGAGACAAGATTTAAAAATACAACGAAGAGACAGGCAAAAGGACTGTAGTTTTGTTATATTACCAAATAAAAGGAAATTTCGAATTTATAATACTATTTCGTTACTTTTATCTTATTTTATGATAACTTTATTACAATCAATTTGTTTTATTTTCTTATTTAGAAGAACTAACAAACAAGGTTAATAAGTATGAACTCAAATAAAACGAGTCACAATCAACGAGTCAACACGAGTTGAGAAACGTTGGAGTACCTGACACATCGAGTGGTCCCAAGAGACAGGTACCGTCAGAGGTTCGTTCTTATGGTCTCATCCAATGGTAAGGAAAGAGGTTCCTAGAAGAAAAAATTTTTTATATTTAAATAAATAAAATTAACCTCCAATTAATGAAATGTTATAACATAACCAAAACGGTATTTAGTTGTATTTAGGCGATGTCCCTATGTGTACAAGGGATAGGACTTGAGGGGAGGGAGGAGGGAGGGACATGGTAGGGATACCCAGTAGGGTCACGTGGTCGGGACTCGTAGGTCATAGTATATAGCTTGGACCTAACCGGTAAACAAAGTATATACTATAATATGTACAAAGTTACGGTAAGAGGGTTTAGTAGGTGGGAGAGGGAGAGGGTGTCTCAGGTTTTCTGACAAGATATGTAGACACAGAGAAAACGACAGAGTGTATGTCCCAATAGCAATGGTAGAAAGATTTAAAGTATATATACACAATCATTTGACATAAACACAAAAAGAAAAACCGAATGAAGTGAGACATATTATCCGAGATCAAAGTAGATGGGTAATCTTGACTAAGTTTACATAAGAAAAATTACTGACTCATTACGAGGTAACACATATACATGGTGTCGAAAGAATAGGTAAGTAGACGACTACCTGTAGATCCAACGGAGGTACAGGACCGATAATAGTTGTCACGACGTTACTTGTAACCCCATGTGCACAGAGAAAGTCAAGACCAAAGGAGCCACACATACGGGTCGTCACCCTAACGACCCAGTATTCCGTCAAGATCAAGATCAAGGTCAAAAAATTCCTTAGAGGTGTGACAAGAGGTATCACCGACATGATCAAACGTAAGGGTGGTTGTCGTATTCTCCCAAGGGAAAAGAGGTGTGGGAAAGGTCGTAATTAACGAACATCTGAAAACCTAGCGTTGGTAAGACTGACCGCACTTTACCATGGAGTAACACCAAAACTAAACGTAAAGAGACTATTACTCACTACAACTCGTAGAAAAGTACACAAACAATCGGTAGACATACAGAAGAAACCTCTTTACAGATAAATCAAGAAACCGGGTAAAAAACTAACGCAGTAAATAAAAAGACCTTAACTCGACGTCCTCAACGAACATATAAAAACTCTAATCAACAAACAGTCAACGAAGTAAACGATAATAAAAGAAGGTAAGACTTCCGACAGAAAAGTGAAACGAATCTCAAAGGAAACAATACGTCTTCGAAAATTCAAATTAATCCAGAGTAAACAAATAAAAACGGAAAAAGGGACTATAAGACCCTCCACCCAGTATCTCCTAGGACGACACTAAATACAGACTCTCACAAAACGGATACAAGAGGAGATCCTCAAAATATCTTTTGGGATTTCTGAGGTGGTCTTTTAATGATCTCGATTAGTTACTTATATCATTTCAAAGTCCTATATTTTAGTTGTGTGTCTATCGGGAACGTAAGGATATGTGATTATTACTCTTTTATCTTTCTCTTTAATTCCTTCGTTAAGGTAAGTGGTAACGTTACTTTTCTTATTTTATGAATCCTTATATAGATGGATTTCTTTGATTTCTGGATATATATCTTTTGATATTTTGTGACCACTTTCTTTAGTTTCTCCTGTGATTATCTACCTCTTTATATGGTACAAGTACCTAGCCTTCTGAGTTATATCAGTTTTACACATATGATGGGTTTCGTAAGATGTCTAAGTTACGTTAGGGATAGTTCCATAAAAAGTCTCGATCTTGTTTATTAAAGTGTTAAACATACCTTTATGTTTTTCGGAGCTTATCGGTTTCGTTAGAACTCTTTCTTCTTACCTTGACCTCCTTAGTTGGACGGACTGAAGTCCGAGATGATGTTTCGGTGTCAGTAGTTCTGTCATACCATGATCGTGTTTCTGTCTTTTATATCTAGTTACCTTGTTTTATCTTTCGGGTCTCTATTTAAGTGTGTGGAAACCTGTGGAATAGAAACTGTTTCCTCCGTTCTTACAGGTTACCTAATTTCTGTTAGAGAAATTGTTCACCACGACCCTTTTGACCAGTTGGTGAACATTTTCTTACTTTGATCTTGTGAAAGATTGTGGTATATGTTTTTATTTGAGTTTTACCTAATTTCTAGATTTGCATTCTGGTCTTTGATATTTTGAGGATCTCCTCTTGTATCCGTTTTGTGAGAGACTGTATTCAGGTTCCTATAAGAATTGGGTCCCTAGTTTGAACCCAGAGGACGTCACGTCCGTCCAATCAATGGTAGACTCGGTGGTACCTTCGGACTGGTTTCCTCTTTTTATTCCTCTACCTTTGGAAGTTCACCGGGAAGTCTTCTGAAACCGTGTAAATCTAAACTTGGAAAGAACAGATAATTGTGAAGTTTGAATCCCAAAAGGAAGACAAATTCTGTACACTAAGAAAGTGTGAAAGAATGAATAACGGTCCTAATATCATTAACAAAAAGATCGTTGTCACTTTTGTTTTCCCTTTCTCTCCTTCTTAGTTCTTGAAGAAGGATAGATGAAAGAAAGAAAGAAAAAAAAAAAGGAAAGAGGAAAGTTCCCCTGTTCACTTGGTTCTCTCTAACGAAACCTCAACCTCCTTTAATCTTATCGAAACCCCACACTCCCACACCCCTATCTTTCCCTCACTTCCGGTAAAGATACGTACCAGAAAGAAAGAAACTTCACGAACCGTTACCACGGAAAGACAAGAGTCGGACTCTATAAAGAGGTTATCTTTATATTAAAAGGATATACTAACAGAAAATGTTATAAATTTTACATGTTATCTTGCATTGATGGTATTCCGGTCACCAGTGATAGACTGTCGATATAGGATCTGACTCTTCGGGAATTTACAATTCAAACGACGACGACGACGATTCAGTAAAGTCAACACAGGTATCTACCGTCGGGTGGTCCAAGGGGGTAGGGACCCTAAGAGGTCCGTTCTTATTACCTCACCCAACGGTAAAGGAAGAGGTTACGTACGTACCTACGATTCCACGAAATCAGTACAGGCTGAGACACGTCGGGGTACCTGTCGTCGGGTGGTCCGAGGAGACAGGTACCTTAAGAGGTCCGTTCTTATGACCTCACCCAACGGTAAAGGAAGAGTTTTTACAATTCAAAACCTATTAAATTTTGTAGAGGTTACTACTTGTTACCTTAGTTAGGACGGAGGTAATTTTTTTTTTAGAGAATGAATAAATTTTTTTTAGTTTATGTCCTTATAAACTTATTTCTAATACACCAGGATTAAAGTCTCATATGTAACCAAAGTTCAAAAGTGACTTCTCTTCTCGGTCTTTCTTTCCTTATAAATACCTTAAAATTGAGGACGTTGTTAGGACGCCCCGTCTGAATAGTAGAGGTAACTGACTACTCCTTTGACTATACACCCAAAGGTTCTTCAACGTAGTCGACGAGTGTAAACGTACCACTCGTTATGTTCCAATCTTTACCTAAGTCATAGAACACTGAATTTTCGGGTAAATTGGAACGACGAGGAAGACGAAACAAAGGGTCTCTTTTACACTCTCCTTCTTGTGACACACCTTTCTTCTTAACGCCCGGACTTTGTATAAAGTGTGGGTTTCTTTATCGCCCCTTTTTTTCCAGTTTAGGTAAGAAAATGGAGACAGAGTCCTTACTTTTTCAGTTAAAAATTAATATACCCATTCCAACTGGCCCCCGATTGGATAGTTTTTACGACTCAAGTCCCAACCTCTAATTTATACCTCTCTCCGAGTTAAATAATGATAAACCCTCCTTATTTGTAGACATGTATTTTTTCTCTGACCTTAGAGAAGCGGAGGTCGGACGGGAACTGGAACTCCACTTGTCACATTTCATACTAGAAAACCCCCGTTATTTACTTGTCGATCACCTGTCGTAACGGACATCACATACGATATATAAGACCCTACGACTAGTTCACACCTCTAGTACACCCATAGTGGTAGACGACTGTGGAGATAGGAAGACTCCGTGTCTAAACGAGTCCAGTATATTGTAGGAATCTACAGATGTTTCCCGATCAAAAGAAACAGAACACTATTGTGTCTGGGATTTAGGGTTCAGACTGAATAAGAAAAGGTTTACTACCAGACACTAACGATTGGTAAATAATTTGTGTAAGGAGACGAATAGGTGGAACAAGTCGACGGATTTTAGACGAGACCTTGTCCGTTCGAAATTTATTTGTTTGACCCAAGTAAGTAAGAATTTACATGATAGAACGGTTTGTCGATAAAAAGACGTACAAATTTTTATATTCTACCGATTCACCGTTACATCAGAATTTATATGTTTAGATACACCTAAAGAAACGTTTTACTCTATTTAAAACGAGAAATGATAGAATAGTCGTACTAAGATGTCATGAGGGGTTCGTAGTCTTTAGTGTAACTTATTCCGTGATTGACACTACTCTGTGTCGATCCCATTTCTTCCGACGTAACCCTGGGAGGAGAGGTAAGTCTACAACCCGTTTTTATAACTATACTTTAGGGTCGTACTCCCCGGTCTAAAAAGCTCAAGACGACTAGTTTTGTCCAAGTGTCGATCATGTGAGTTCAAGTCTATCTCCTGTTGTACTGTGATCCTCTAACCCCCCCTCCCCTTCTCCCTTCCCTTAGGGAAGGTTTTCTTGGAAGACGAAATAAACGGTTTCACAAAGTCATTTGATTTACGTCGTTTCGATCGGTCTCTTCGACCTCCCCTAAATTACCAAACACCACCCCGTAGGGTACACCGGTGCTTGGGACAGTCTCAATAGTACACCGGTTCGACCCCTTCTTAACACATAGGGACTATTGGTTCATCTAGTCTATCTTTAAACGGAGAAAGGGGGGTACGAAGGACAGTGGAAGTAAGTATAACACAAGTGTAGTGAAGAATTAATCCCCTCATATAATACTATGAAGTCACCCAGTAATGTTTGATATTGGCTTTATTTCAACTCACTAAACAAAGGTGTTTTCTGTGGAACTAACTCCACCAATAATCATTTGATATTTCATGTTACTCCTATTAACCATACTCACGATAGTAATAAATCACTACAGAAGTTTAAAAGGGTGATTAAAAGGACACTAATTTCTTTTAATGAATGTAAATCGGTCAACTCATATCTTTTCTTTTTACCAAACAGTTTCATATTTTAACGATAAATATGAATTTGATAATGATTTTAAATGTGAAATATTATTTGACAATGTATAAAAATCTATAGACTAAGAATAATTTTGTCGACTTTTTACAAAAGGTATCAAGTTTTGTATTTACAGTTTTTCTTATGTAAAAATCGCTAACTTTTGTTCTTCGTCACGTTTATATTTAAGACAATCATGTTCTCCGTGTTTCATTATGTTTCAAGGGTTACAGGTGTCAAAGAAAAAGGACTGGTTTCTTATTGTTTTTGTCATTTTATTCATAAAATATTATTTAACTTTAACGTATGAAAAGAATCAATTATAGGATTTTACACTAACTTCATATCAAAGAATGTACACAATGTCATATAAGTCAAGAACCCGGAATTAAAACCCAATTTTTTCTTTTACAAACCTTTACTCTAACAGAAAGTAAACAAGGAACTTGTGTTCTGTAATAGATAAACCAAAAGTAACGATATTTATTTAATGAGTAAATTCCGAACAAAGAGATTTTACTTCCCAAATACGTTAGTTAGTACGTATTTTAAACAATAAAAGGGGGTGAATCAGGTCATCGACGAGTGTCTCTTTAACGTACTCAACAATCAAAAGTGACAGTAATGACGTTTGACCTCTGTCTTCTCATTCCCTCTGTGTATCTTTAGTCTATTCTCCTTTTGGGATTTACATGGTCTTGACCTCTATCGTTATTTTGACAGCTGAAGTTTTACTTTAGTGTCCTGTTATAAAGGAATGCTTATTTACACGTATCTCCTCGGTGAGTTTAGTGTCTTAAGAGGAGAACAACAACAACCGAGACTATATAACGAAACTAACTTTTTCACCCTTAAAAGATTGAAACCCGAACTTTGTTACCGTATGTGTCAATTTTTTTTATACTCCCTTATCTCATAATATTTTTTGTAGAAATTTAGAATACTTTCTCTAATTGTTCCTCGTTGGAAAACCTGACTGATCCACCAACCTTGTAAAAGAAGGGGAGACTAGAGGAGTTGACCGAAGACTATGAATCACCGAGGGAGTTCATAAAGTTTCAGATTTGGATACCTTCGCTCGTTCGTTAGTTAGTTATCCAGTAACTGAAGTCACACCGTTCAAGGGAGTAGGTGGTCACTATGACTCTTACCCGGAACCATAATGTGTGGACACCTATTATCTCACGAACCCATGTCCTACGAAACCGACTGAATCTTGTTCTACTAAAAATACATCGACGTTTTGGTGTTCCTCGTATATATTGACATACATATCAATATTTAATGTATTTCTCATATATATATATATATATTTCTCATATATTTCTCATAATATATTCATATATATTAAGAAATAGTCTGCTATTTCTTAGACGGACGTAACGTCCTCTAGGCTCAAGGTAGGGAACCAACCCTTCTAGGGAACCTCTTCCCTTGTCGTTGGGTGAGGTCATAAGAACGGACCTCTTAAGGTACCTGTCTCCTCGGACCACTCGATATCAGACACCTCAGCGTTTCTCAACCTGTGTTAACTCGTTGAAAATGAAAGTGAAAAGTATATGTACATGTTTAGATATATGTGTACATACATATAAACACACGTACATACATATATATATGTGTGTGTGTGTATATATGTATATCTGAACAAATGTTTACATTAAACCCAATTTACATTACACATATATTAAACCCAACTAGTAGTGATATTATAATCTTCGGATTCATTTTTCCAAACCCGAATCTTTTATTCTGTGAAAATATTTGATATTTCTTTATGTACCTGTTCCCGTCCCCTCCCACAGTGTCTTATTTACTTTGTTCCTTGTGTCACCACCTAACCTCTATAATAAAGGGGAAGATGGAAGAAAGAGAAGATCGACATAACATAAGACATACCGTCTATAATCCTTTTATCGTAGAATCGACAGTCACTTTTCTTTAGTTGGCACTTATAAGTAACCTTACTGACTACGATTTTAACTTCAAGGTTATGAAACCCATGGACTACACTTCTCGACTGAGTGACCTTTTCTGGGACTACGACCTTTTGTAACTTCCGTTTTCTTCTTCGCCCACCGTCTCCTACTCAACCAATGTACCGTAGTAACTCAATTACCTGTCCTTAAACTTAGTTGAAACCCTCTGCCATCTCCGGGTCCTCGGACCGCACGACGTCTGGTACCCCACCGTTTCTCAGCCTGCACTGATTACCTGACTTTTTGTTGTTGTTGTTGTTCAAAGGAAACCACAGTAATGAGACACCTATGAAAGGGTAAGAGTTAGACTCTATCAAATCGATTTAAATTTCTATACTGAATTAATAGTGTGTATGTGTGTGAGTTATATACACTGTTCTGAGACTTCAGTGTTGTATTAGGTAATTTTTATGTCCTTCGAAAAAATTTTCAAAATAGAGACACATATCTTTACATGTTTAAATGGACAAAAAAAGAGACCATAATAAAATCGTATTAGAAACATGTAAAAATTTTTGGATTACGTAACATTCTAAAACAATGTTGATCCTGTTCTCATTGTATAATTATTTCTTATTTTTATATGGGAATTTATGTTAACAATAATCCGACCTCCAAATATTTAAATGTCTAGAGTTTTATACTATAATATAGTTTATAATTCTATGTGATATTTGTCTTGTTATTGTACTTTTCTCTTTAAAACTCTATAACTAATAGTAATATATCAAGATAAGTGAATTTTCGGTAGTCTTACCTTTAATTATTAAGTCAGTAAGTAACTTTTAATGAAAACACAAGGATTATGCAGGGTCTGTATTTCAGGACGGAGGACCTCGAACGTAAGACCACCTCATCTGCCTGACACTTACCTATCTATTCATTATAAAAAAACCTAGTGACTACTCCTGACACATCTGTTTACCTGTCACATTTCCCTATGACTCAGTACCTTACTCCCCGTAGATAAAATACTTCAGTTCCTTCTGAAGAGACACTTCTTTGACCTTGGTACTTCTCGGTCAGTACCCTTCTTTACGACTTTAAAGATCGTTTCCTTTCTCGTTCACGACACCGGTAACTCCTTCGTTTAAAAGTTTCCAGAATTATCTCGTTCCGTTTTCATTGACTTCATCCTCCACTCTCCTGTCCTCTGACTATAATCAATGTAATTCCCTATTATTTCTTTATCTTATTCGTTTCAAACCATTGACTGGGTCTCTCTACTATACCCCTCCCACCACTCTCCCCCCAAGTCCTAACCCTTGAGTACATGTGGACACCACCTAAGTACAGTTACATACCATTTTGGTTATGTCATAACATTTCATCTTTTTAATTTTTTTTTAATTTACAAATATTGTTTAAAGAGAGGAGTATCGAAAATATGAAATTTTCTAATAAAAAACCATATTTTATACGAGGAATACGTGAGAGAGGTGTATACACACATAGAGACACAAACATACACATATAGACACGTGTACACAAACTTACACATATATATACGCACCTATATATACCTACATATTTACGTATACGTATATACACATATATCACATATGTACGCTTACATACACACATAAGTGTGACGTACAATTTTGGTACCGTATCACCTCAAGCCTAACCTTGAATCATACTTATGACTGAGCACAGGGTCGAGACTGAAAACTTTCCAATAAATTCGGGACGTACGGAGTCAAAGGAGTAGACAAGTTACCCTTAATCATGTCTTGGATGAAACGTTCCTACCATACTCCTGATTTACTTAAACATATATACACACGTGTATATATATATAGAATCTTGTCACCGACCGTATATCATATACATCGTTTTTCAGATTCACAATACGTTGACAATAAAAATATTAAAAGAATTGTTCATCATAAAATAGGTTCACTAATCTTATACAATATTAAAATTTAAAGTTAAATGTGACGGTATTCGTTTTGGTTATTGGTTTTTCGAACTGTTAAAAAAAGTGACCGATGAGTATAAGTAAATGAACCTTTTGGTTAAACTTGAGAGCAAATAAAAACCTTATAAAGTTCGAAGTTCTACTAGGAAGACGAAGAGTAACCCTTCTAATTTACCAAGACAGGACCTCTCTCACAATCACTTTCACAGCCAAGGAGTCAACACAGACTGATAAACGCTGGGGTACCTGATATCGGGCGGACCTCTCTGCCACGTCGGTCTTTACAAAAGATCCCCATTTCCCGCATAATTTGTACACAGGTGAACTCCCTCGAGGTTCTAAAGAGGTTTTGGGACCAGAAGATTCGGAACAGTTGGGACCCTGACCCACGGTGTTGTGACCCGAACCCAAAGTATGAAACATCTTCCTTTTTAAATTTCCAGGTCTCAATTTCAGACCTTTTCTTTTCATAACCCATCATTTTGACTATTAATAAAATGACAAAAGGTCAATACATAAATTAACTCCCCTTTTCTTTGTGAAAAACCTCTTGAAGTTTGTCGAGTCGACCTTCGTGTCCTTAATCGTATTTCACTTTATAAATACCCCCGAATTATGACAAATTCTGAGTAAAAAAGGAACGGAATTCTGTTCTTCAGTTTAATTGGTAAAGATTAATTTCTCAACCTATGTTTCTTCACACTCTGGTCTTCGTCCTCGATTTACCCTTACAGGACTTCACACTTTTTCAGTAAACTGTATTCCCAGTTCTTGCTTTCTATGTTTTCTTAGAGGTATCTTGTTGTCTTTGTTTAGTCCCACTAAATTTTTACTTATATTAATACTATCCGAATGATAGTAAGGAAGGATTTACTCATAGAAAGGAGAATCCCATCTCAAAATTTTGACCTGAACTATTTCGGAGAGACAGAGAGAGACAATCACCAAGTCGATGTTTCCTTCATGTTTACGTTATAGGGTTCACTTGACCCTAGTGAAGTATACAAGTGATTTATACTAAGTACCCTTAAGACCGAGTCTCTTGTCGGTAGGTAATTCCTATAGTTTTTGTTCACGGTTTAGGATCCCCGAGGTCCGGTGAGAATACAGATTTGGTGATGCATCTCTGTGTTACTAAACGAATTCTATAGTTAAAATATGTGTATAAAATTAAGAATGACGTAGTACTCACTTGACAACTTTTCTCAAACTTCTCGGATATTTAGTGATAACCGACTCAGTAGATTTATACTTTTAGTCCGTTATGTAAACGTCGGGTCTTATCCTTTTATAACGTAATCTTATACTAAGGTTGTTTTCTTTTGGTATTAATTTTATATTAGTATACTAATTTTCATTTAATTTTTCTCGTGTATTTCAAAGGTCGTATAAAAAATATATGAATCTAGAATTAAAATTTCGTAAACAAAATTGGGTCGAATTTCCCAAAACGTGTTTCTAAGTACAGTTAGAAAAGTAAGTGTGAAGTACTTTAGAGGATGGTAACAAAGAAATATGTTATAAGTTGTCTGTTATAAAAATGAACCCAGCATCTGTCATAACGACTCGATGATAACATACGTAGAGTTTAAAGGGAATTCGGAATAGAACTAAAACTGCTTTAACTTACCTAAATAACACGATGAACTCTTGTCTTAGTCCTAATAGGGCGTCCACCAAAAATTTTAGTAAAAACAGAACAAGACCAGTAAAGATAAAAAGTACGTCGTAAACAAAGAAAAACAAAACCGGTTTTCAAAGAGGAAAGTAAAAAGTAGTCATGTAGGGGAGTACCAGACTTTGTGGAAGACAACGAAAGAATTTACGATTTGTTCTACTACACGGACAACTTCTTCGGATTACGTAGACATAAAAGAGAATTTTTTATTTAACCTTCGTATAAAATTCCCACGAATTTTTAGTGACGTCTACCACTAACGTCGGTACTTTAATTTTGTGAATGAGGAACCTTCCTTTCAATACTGACTGGATCTGTCGTATAATCTTTCGTCTCTGTAGTGAAACAGTTGTTTCCAGGTAGATCAGTTCCGATACCACCAGTATATACCTACACTCTCAACCTGATATTTCTTTCGACTCACGACTTCTTAACTACGAAAGTTTGACACCACAACCTCTTCTGAGAACTCTCAGGGAACCTGACGTTCCTCTAGGTTGGTCAGGTAGGATTTCCTCTAGTTAGGACCCACAAGTAACCTTCCTGACCACAACTTCGAGTTTGAGGTTATGAAACCGGTGGGCTACTCTTCTCGACTGAGTAACCTTTTCTGGGACTACGATCCTTTCTTACTCCCGTCCTCCTCTTCCCTTGCTGTCTCCTGTTCTACCAACCTACCGTAGTGGTTGAGTTACCTGTACTCAAACTCGTTTGAGACCCTCAACCACTACCTGTCCCTCCGGACCACACGATGTCAAGTACCCAAGTGTTTCTCAGCCTGTGCTGACTCGTTTACTTGACTTGACTTGACTTGTATTCGTCAAATTATATATTATATATAATATTAGAATATATTATATACTCCGACAAAGAGATCTTTTACATTTATTCGGTCCGAAAAACCTCTAACAGAGACAGACACTACTGATGTATCTGTCCGGACACGTGTCTCACATTTGTGTCGTAGGTAGTAGGGAGTCACTAAGAGATACAGAAAATCCTCTTCAATAGTTGAACGTGTGTCTCCCGAAAGAAGTACACGTATATCTCAATTCGAAAACTAAACGGTACCATCTGGGACTTATAATGGGACGTACTCATGAGCCCCCTTATGTGTCCGGGATACGAAGAATTTATGACGAAGATTTAACCCTGAAATCCCGAAAGGCACGTTTTCTCTTTCACTTAAGAGAGATTGACCCTATAAGACGTTACACACCCTAGTAACAATAGAACTGAGACGACACCTCTGTTCGGTGTCATCGTCGTCTCTATCGTAGTCGGTTAATTTGAGGTTATACCACAAGTTTCCTATACCTTCTGTCTAAATTAATACCTTGTCTACTGTGATGAGTTAGGATTGACAGTATGGTCCTAGTTCAAATCCCCGACAATTAGTGGTCGGTCCTCTGACCTCTCGTTTCGTGGACTGCAGTGGTTTCTGTTCTTCGCAGTCTGGTATTAATGTAGCGTGGAATTATTAGGGTTGATCCTTGTTGTTGTTGTCTTCGTTTATCTTTACAGAAAAATACCACACATTATTATTCTTGACCCTTTAAAAATAAATCAATGATACTAACATCCGTTAATCTAAAGAGAAAGAGTATCAATTATGAAAGTGATTCTTTGGGAATCCACCTTGAGACCTCAAAGAAATCAAGAGTGTACATAAAAGTCTCAATGTTAAGAAAAATGTGTTTTTAATTGGTATAAATAACCAAATCGGTTATTATGGTCCCCTTGGTCTCTGGATATTTTCGAAAGTTTAACCGTGGTCGGTATGTCAGTCTTCTCGGTTCGACGGAATTGTTGAACAAAGTTTACGGATTGTCGAGGCTCTCTTTGATAAAAGGACTAGGGTATCAAGGAGTAGACAAAACGAAAAGACGTTTGAAGTGTTTCTGCTACCCGTTATACGGAGTAGAGGATATATGGTTAGATAAAACCGGTTTGTAAATTAAAGACTAGTCATACCACTGGTCTTCACCTCTTGTTCTCCAAACATTATATCTTATTTTTTTGTGTCCTAAACCTCAGTTTTGTGAAACAGACGTCAGAAACAAGACAGGGAAGAAAGAAATAGTGATTCAAGGAATTGGAAGAAGAAATCTGACTTTTAAACCGTTAACCTACCGTTTCATCTAATTCTTTATATTATACCAATCCTGTCAGTGAAACCTTTACGGTATGTTGACATAAGGTCGTAATGTATTCGAACTTGATTTGTTATCTTACCCTTTTCTTAATTGAAATTAGTTTATGGATGATTCCCAGACAACATTACGATCAATGAAAACGTAAAAATACGAGATATACTTCAAACTAAAAGAGGTACAAAGTCCGCTCCTTTGTGAGTGCCTCTCCAAGTTACTATACAGATTCTAGAATTACAATAACCATTTCAATCCCATCCTTAGATCCATACAGATCAGGACCTTAGTGTGAAAAAAGGTAAAGAGGTTAAAACCTTAGTTCCACTTATGTCAAAGGAAGAAGTCGACTAAGTTGAGGGTTCAGGACGTGTCTAAACACCAATCGTCTTATGACCCGGGGATTTATACGGGTACAAGGTTAGGGGTCTTGGTCCCTTATACAAGGGAGTTCCGTGAGACGTATACACTAATTCAATTTTTAGAACTCTATCCGTCTAATCGGACCTAATAGGTCAGGTCACATTAATATCCCCTAATATTTTCCCTCCGTCCTCTTAATTTTTTTCTCTACACTATATCCCGTGTTCAGTCTCTCTTTCTCGAGACTTCTACGATGTGACGACCCAAACTTCTGTCTCCTACCCCGGTCCTCGATTACGGTACGACCACTGTAGATCTTCAACTTTTTCCGTTTCTTTGCCTAGGAGGGATCTCAGAGGTTTCCCTTGTGCGGGATGACTGTTAAAATCCGGTCCCACTGAAAACTAGATACTTTGATATTCTTTTATTTAAACACAACACAATTCGGTGATTCAACAATATTAAACAATATCGTCGTTATCCGTCGACTATGTCCTAGGGACGGTAAAGGTCCCGAGAGTTCGAAACGAACAGGTCTATATCAACCAAGTCCATCTCCTCCACCTACCTAAGACCTTCGACCCATCAACTGTCCGTCCCTCACAGACTCTTCGTGTTGGTGTATAACACCGATCCTACCCTAAATGTGAACACAAAATTCTCTCTATAAACAATGACCCCAACCTCCGGTAACTGCACATTTAAGACCTCCTTCGGATCCGGACACTACGAATCTTCCTCCACTTCCCTAATCGTATAGTAGAGACTATGTGACGGTCCCTCCCCTCCTCCAGACATGAAATCTTAAGATCCTTTCAGTCTTTTACAAAGACAAGGTCTTGTATTCCTTGTCACCGGAAGGGTTTAAGGTCTCGAACATTAGAGGTTTATATATTAGACAAAAATCAATATAGGTACATGAAGACATGATTGTATGTCATGTACCCTAACTCGTTGGTTTTTTTTTAACTTTCATATACACTGTTTTGGTTAATTAAATCCAAGTTTGAAAAGTAGGGTTTGAGGTTGTCTAATTGAAGGTGTAAGTGGCGCCTCATCACGTCTCGTATCTCCTCCGTACCCTTTTGTACTAGACTACCCATCTCCCACGGAGGGAAGTATAAAATGAAAGGAACAGAGAATGGGTTAAATCAAATTCTTTCCCCACTTCACCCTTTCCCATTCTACTTTAGACGTGAGAAGACTCAATCGTGTACTGGAACCAATTCTCTCGTACTGTAAACTACCAACTGCTCGGGACGAATTTCCTTCGTATTGTATTGTATGACTTGATCTTCTTCCCCGTTTAAAGGTCCCTCCTTATCAAAAGTCCAAAGCTCTAATACTCGTCTGAGTAGTAAAAGAATACTTTCAGTACTCTAGGACAAAGTAGTGCAAACTAAGGCTCCTCGTATTTTATGACGTTTTAGGAATTAATCAAAATGTCTCACTAAACTGACGTATTATTACTCTTAACACTCTAAAAATGGTGAGAGTAGAAAGAAGAAGTTTCCTGATTAAAAGGTGTTGTACAAACACCAGGATTTGTTAAAAACTTTTATTACTCATATTACTCAAACACAGGGATCAAACATTTTCGTAAGGTGGTCAAGTCGTCCCCCTTACTTGAATGTCGAAAGGATGGTAGTCGAGGGACTTCCCTCTTTACCCAGTTTTTCCACCGACATGACACCCGTCTTCGTTTTCCCTCAGATTCATTCTCTTGACCGGGTGCCAGTGTCTGGTGACCGGGGGCGGGGTAGGACGTTGAACGACACACTTGTGTCCAGTGTGTTACAGAGGTACGAAGTAAAAGAAAGAAATTCTTCCCTTGGAGAGTGTCCTTCTCTAGCAAGAGTATAGAGTAGGAATTCTTTATTAGATAAAAATATTGGACAAATACTCTATGATCTCACATAAAAAGACACTTTACTCTTATAAAGAATAGTTTAAGATTATACGTTCCTCGATAAGTTAATATAGATTCGATGTTTCACAATCTGAAACTCCTTTTTGGGATGAAATCATGTTACTTTTTACTCTCGTCTTGGGTCCTGACATTTAACGAGATTAATTAACATAGACCCCATTCCACTTGTCTCGGGCATAGACCCTACACTTACAACCAGGTAGATGAACACTCGATGAGTTGAAATCCTTACCTCTTCCGTTACCGTGGGGCGAGGTCATGAGAACGGACCTTTTAGGGTACCTGCCTCCTCGGACCATCCGACGTCAGGTACCCCAGTGATTCTCAGCCTGTGCTGACTCGTTGAAGTGAAAGTGAAAAGTGGAAGTACGTAACCTCTTCCTTTACCGTTGGGTGAGGTCACGAGAACGGACCTCTTAGGGTCCCTGCCACCTCGGACCACCCGACGGTAGATACCCCAGCGTGTCTTATCCTGTGCTGACTACGTTGAATCGTCGTCGTCGTTGAAATCCTTTCGATGAATTAGAGACATAAGAAGTCTCAGAATACGTGTTATACCTCTTTTAGTACGGATGATTCGTCATAGTGACACTCGTAGAAGACTTATACATTGTGTCAACCGTATCACTATAGATCTCACCCGAGAGGACAACACAGATATCGTCATTGTTATAGTAGTTCGGGTTTCCTATGTAGTAATATGGGAGACGTTTGGATTCCCTACTACATTCGGGGAGCGTAAACAAAATACGTCAGAGAGGATATTTGTGTTCCGAGTCTCAGTAAATAAGTAGTTCTATCTCGTCAATCTTGTCTTTAATTCGGTATATTCCTGTACTAATGGTCTTTTGGTTAGTGACCTGTCTGTCGAGGAATTTTGTCCCAAAGTATCGGAGTCGTGATAACTCAAACCCGGTCTATTAGAGACAACACCCCCGACAAGACACTTGACATCCTACAAATCGTCGTAGGGACCGAAGAGGGGTTGATCTACGGCCATTGTGAGCGTAGTGTCAACACTGTCGATTTTTACGAAGGTCTGTAGTGGTTTACAAGGGGTCCCGTTCCTAGTGACGTCCGACTCTTGGTGACGGAATTTTACTACTCGATTTGTTATGCTTCTTGATCGTACACAGGGTGAGAAACGTTGGGGTACCCGACATCTGGCGATCCGAGGAAAACGGGTACCTTAAAGGGTCCGTTCTTGTGACCCCGCTCAACGGTGAAGGATGAGGTCTCCTAGAAGGCTGGGTCCCTACCTTGGACTCAGAGGAAGTAACTAACCGTCCGCCTAAGAAACAGTGACTCGGTGGATCCTTCGGGTATCTCTTCATCTGATTTTATATTTGTAACACTCTAATGAACGATATAAATATTTCTGATTTTTACGATCATCTTATCAACTTTCGAACAGAGATGACGATTCAGTGAAGTCAGCACAGGCTGAGACGCGTTGGGGTATCTGTCGTCGAGTAGTCCGAGGTGACAGGGACCCTAAGAGGTCCGTTCTTGTGACCTCACCCAACGGTAAAGGAAGAGGTTACGTACTTTCACTTTTCACAGAGACCTTGGAACCTTAAAGTGAGATGGAGATCGGGAGATACACTGAAATCTATTAAATAAATGAAGAGTTTCAAGTTCAAGAGAGTGAATACTTTACCCCTATTATTGTCAAGTAACACTCCTAATTTACTCTATTACAGTTCTACAGCCCAGGTGACTTCGTGAATCATTTATAACCATTAACAAGAAAGTAATAATAAATAGTGGTGAGGACGGTGACGGCAGTAGTGGTAGTAACAACTATATCTAGAAAGAGAGACGTCGTGACGTCACAAAGAGTTGTCGAACCTCGACCACGTACCCCTACTGGGTCTCTCTACAATACCCCTCCCTCCACCCTCCCCCCAAGTACAGACCCTTGCGTACATTCTTAATTTCTAAAATTTTGATTTTTTTTATTTTTATTTTTTTATTTTTTCTTAATAAACTCTTTTATGTAAAATTGGAATATCTTAAAGTTTGAAGTCGGAAGATTTACTTTCCGAGTAGTTTTGTAGGTGATAAAAAAGGAAACCTGAGTAAGTAAGTAATCATTAGTAATATAACCTGTGTCAATTTATGCGTAAAGTAGGTCTCTACGGGTGTCCCTTGGGTTACGTTGTATATGGTGGGTTTGGTTTTACATTACAATTACCTTTAATTGCTTTCTGTTTAGTAAGGTATCGTGTGATTAATCAAAGAATTCTTAATTTAGTGACTCTCGACGTGTAAGATGTTTATTAATGTTTTTTCTTATTTTATTCTTAGAGTAATTTGATAAATTTGTTTCATGACCTAAATATCTTGAGGATTCAAGGTGTAATCTCTCGTGTTCATACAAAGGGTTTTCCTCCCTATTACAATGTTTCGAAGGCAAAAGGGGTTTAGGATTAAAATAATCGTCGTTTCATTAATTAAAAACACTGTTGTTTAAGAAGTTCCTCTTTATTTATGATTCGGTCGAAGTACACTCGTTTCGTCAATTTCTTTTCCTCTACTTTTATGTAGTTCTTTCGAAATTCTCAGTAAAAAATAGAGGATGATACTTTGATACAGGAATTTTAGACCAAGTAAAAGTTTTCCCGAAGATTTGTTTAGAGATGATGAGTTTTCTATTTCTACCAGAGTGACTCGAACGTCTTTCAGTTGACCCTTTCTTTTACCCTCCCTATAAAAAAGTCCACGACTTACATGACATATCCAATTCCCTCACTTACCTGATGTCTTTCTTGCGAACACACACACACACACACGTGTGTACACTCTTTCTCTCTCTCTCCCTCTTTCTCTCACCTTTCACGACGTCTTCCTGTTTCCTGAAGTAGAGTTTTTTAGTCCGAAAACGTTCTCTTATATCAGAGAGTTTTCACTATTTTTTTTACTGGATTTTAAATATAATCTAACCTAATTAAAATTAAAAACGATCCATGTCAATTACTTATCTCCGATACACCTTAATAAGACTAAAGCCAATATTTTGGTAGTAGTTAATTAACAGGATGGAACTCAAAGAATTGAAGAAACATAGAGTTAAAATACATTAACATATTACTTAGATTTATAAATATATAAATATAGAATATTTATAACTCTTCTAATTCACTCTATTTCACATGATTTCGGGATCGTAACTTGAACCGTGGGTCCTCCACTAAGAATGATATAATAATAGACTCAGTAGTTTTCTTTTGTGAAAGTATAATTCGGGTTAAATTGCATGAGAAGACGTTAAAAAAATTAATTTTTTGAAAGACATCGTAATAGGGTCCGTTTCATTCTTACGTAGTTCAAACTGTACTTATTGTTACCTTTTTTATTCCCTGTATAGATTAACAACGAGAGACTAAATACACGTCCCGACAAAATATAGATAATTATATACCTAGTGAAAATGTTCTAACGTCCTAATGGAAGAATCTCATTCCTTTTTAACCAAAATTTCTTTCAAGCGAACTACAGTCTCAGACCAGTGACATATATAGTTTTCGATATATAAAGTTTGTAATTTTGTAGGAATCTTCATCACTTATAAGGATAGGTTTTTTCAATGAACCCAGTAAAATTCTGAATAAAGAGAACATTCCTCAAAATATTTTACAGACCAGACCTTTCTGCAAAGATAAGAATTTTTATGTTGTCCTTTTCCATACCCAACTGATCTTTCAGGAGTAAACCCAAAAAGGTATTGTGAATACCTTGTTGGACTTGTTTGAAAAACCGGTTGGGTTCTTGAGAATCAAAAAAAACTTTTACGTTTATCCATTTTCTTTCCGTTTAATGTATATGACTTTCAAATGACTCTCTTTCGTAGGAACTACCAAAACGTATACCAAAGTGTATATTAAGTGTGTTTTTAGATCGTCAACACTAGAGATAAAAATATCTACTTGTTTGACTTCAAATTTCTTAAACTCCTCGGTGGACAGAGTTTCTGAGTATTGATCATGGCCGGTTCAACCTTCGAATTGCCAATCAAAATATTTAGAGATATTACGTTCGCAAGGGATAGTGTAGTTGGACAGAAAGGAATTATTGAGAGAAGGTTATATAGCTTGTTGTTTGTAAGTGTTACTAATCCACTAATTGTAAGGACTTAGACAATTGAGTTCCAAAAGTAGTCTCTTTACCTTAAATAAGATAAAATATCTACTTGTTTACTCCTTATTTTGTTTCACGTTCTACCGTGTATCAGTAGTTTAGGATAGTACTGAGTGATCTCGAAAGACTAAGGAAGGTCAAGGAAAGTGTCCAGTAGTCAGAAACTGCTAACAGGAGAGAGTTCACACAGATAACGTTCAGTTATTATTAAGTTCTTCCGTTTCAGAAGTAGTTACTCGATTTAAAAAGATTTTTAGATCTCCTGGCAAAGGTGAATTAAGGGTCTAAGATACGGAACCTCTACAAAACCCAAGTAAAAAAAGTCTTATCCTAACAATCCCCTTGAAGGGTGGGACCAATCCGTGATATCATTGGTGAACGTATTCAATATTGTCCTCCAGGACAATTCCTTGACTATTGATTGTACGAGAGTGGTTGGTCTTCCTAAACCCTTTTCAGTGTTCCTTTCTCCTCTACGGACAGGTGTACAGGATGATTGGAAGATCTTAGGAGTGACCTTAGGTAGAACCGACTCATTACACTCACAGTGGTCCTTCCTGGGGTTCAGTTCACTAACCGGTCATTTTTGGCCTTTGATTGGGGGAACGGTATTTTGGGTTTTGAAGCTCGGTACTCTGTCTCGTCAAGAGGGCACAAGGACATCGGGGGACGAGAGGGGTACCCCCGGGGAAGGGCAATTTCAGAGAACGGAACAGTCATGCACACAGAGGAACCTGTTAAGTAAAGACTCACGATCTGTTCCCGGGTGAACCCGGGACCTCCCCCAGAGGGAAGGACGTAGCCTTAATTTCAACTAAAGTGTACTGGATTTACATACGTCCGACTCACATTCTGGTTGTCATCCAAAGACTGAAACCAAATGTATTAGTTGCGATATCTATACATTCCTTTTTTGACAACGAAGTCAAGTAGGTCAGTCTTCACAAAGGAAAGATTTCTCAAGGCCGACACTCGATTTCTCGAACAGATCCCTCCTCCCTCACTGACCCCTGTCTCAGCGACTTTAACTGTTTCCTGAAGCAGTTTCACGTCGGTCCGACACGAACGTATTACTAGTTGGTCCTGTAGATAATTTAGCTTAAGACAAGTTCTCTAAGTTAAACGTACTGTTTGATGTACCAAAGGTAAATTTACAAAGGGGGTACGTGTGACGGACGGGTCCTATCCCACTCTTAAGTCCGATCCTCCGTATAGAATCGGACTCCGATTGCGTTTCTTTCTCTTTTTTTAGGTCTACTAAAATTCCTACTACAAAGGGCCTTTTTCTAGGGAAGTCAAGAAATTGAACTAGTCCGTGTCATGAGGGAAGTCTAGAAGTCTAATGGAAGAAGGACCATGGGAGTAGCTAGAGGTAGAGGGGTGTGATAAGAGAGACCCGAAGGAAGAAAAGTAGGAAGTCCAATCCCTTATTTCGTAGTGATGAAGGTCTCCGGAAAGTACTGAAGTGATAGTCTCACATACAGGGGAGTCAATAAGAGACAGGAAATTGGACCCGGATAAAAGAAGTATCGTGTATAATATCAAAAATTTATTGTATAGATATATAACTTAATGCATAAAATGGGGAAAAACGAAGGAGATATAACATTTCAACAGTTCCTGTCCCTGAGAGAAAATAAGTGACTATATATGAAAGGTCAAGTCATGTACCACGAATCGTTACGAAGTGTTATTTTACTTACTTGTCTACTCGTTTGTTTACTTATCCCTTAAACCAGTAGGAGTACAATTAATTGATGTAATTGAGAAGCACTATCCCACTCTAGGTTTCTGACACGACCTTCCATAAATACTTCAATTTGATAGGCCTTGTTAAATTTTACCGTATAGACAACCTCCACCGGGATGAAAGACTCAAAAGTACAATTTTTTTAGTCGTGACTGAAATTCAGACCGTTATACCTGTTATAACAGAGTAATTAAGTTTTTTCTTTTTTCTTTGATCAGTCATCCATCTTGGAAACTATGATCCAGATGTGGGACTGTTCAGGGAGACCACAAGAGGTTATCCTTACTAAACAGTATCCTTCATATTTCTTGAGGAAAATTAGTACCTTCAAATGTTTCCTTATTATTACCAGAGTGAGACTAAATTAATCTAAATAATCTGAGGTGATACTTTTTTTCTTTCTATCTAGATCCCGTTAAAATCGTATACAGACTCCAAAGGATAAATTCCGAATTCATGGTGTTAATACACACCTTTGATTGTCCCCTCGACGATGAAAAAGTACTCTATAAATTGGTCGAAAGATAAAGTAATAAAGTAATATACCTAAGACCCACCTCTTACTGGAGGACCCGATTTGTCTAAGACTCCGAACTGTCTCTCACGAATCCTTAATTAAACTTTAAGTTGTTTTTACAAAAGAAATAATTAAACAAGTAAGTAAATGAGTTATTTATGAATGACTTACGAATGATAAAGGGTCCGTAACGAAGGGACCATCGAGTCGACCATTTCTTAGACGGACGTTACTTCCTCTGGGTCCAAGCTAAGGACCCACCCTTTCTAGGGGTCCTCTCCCTATCCTATGGGTGAGGTCATAAGAACCCGAGGGGTCACCGAGTCAACCATTTCTTAGACGGACGTTACACCCTCCGGACCCAAGTTATGGACCCAACCCTTCTAGGGGATCTTCTCCCGTACCGTTGGGTAGGGTTACAAGAACGGACCTCTTAGAGGTTCCTGTCTCCTCGGACCGCCCGATTTCAGGTACCCCAGTGTTTCACAGTCTGTACCGACTCTCTGATTCGTGTCGTGTCGTGATATGGTAATATACTTAAGATCCACCTCTTACTGGAGGACCCGATTTGTCTAAGACTCCGACCTGTCTCACAAATCCTTCATTAAACTTGAAATTGTTTTTACAAAAGAAATAATTAAACAAGTAAGTAAATGAGTTATTTATGAATGACTTACGAATGATAAAGGGTCCGTAATAAGATTACGACCTCTGAATTGTCCCTTGTTCTATGCGTAGAAGGGAGTGTCTTAGTCAGTCTCTCTTTGTTGTATATTGGATTTCCCCCTTTCTTGAACTCTTTCTTATCTATATACATAGATAGATTGACTTAGCGAAACAACGCGTGGACTTTGATTATGTTATAACCATTACTTGATACATTCACTTTCCCAATCAACGAGTCAACACAGACCAAGAAACGTTGGGGTACCTGATATCGAAAGGTCTGAGGAGACAGGTACCTTAAGAGGTCCGTTCTTATGATCCCATCGGTAAGAGAAGAGGTACCCTAGAAGGGGTGGGTCCCTAGTTTAGGTCCTTAGAACGTAACGTCCGTCTAAGAAATGGAAGACTCGGTGGTCCCTTCGGAGTTGATTAGTTGATATGAGGTTATATTTTATTTTTCAATCTTTTTCTTTTTTTTTTGTGAAACAACTACATATGGTGTATGTAGTCTTTGTACTGGTAAATTCATATGTCCCTTTGGATTAAAGTCCTGTGTATTAGTAAGAATTTTGTAGTTGGTTATAATTTTCATATATTTTGTTCATTTTTTTTCTTTTATATTCCTTTGCTTATGTCTAGTAAAATTGTACTCTTAAAGGTACTTCCTTTACTTTACTCTACTATACTACCTCATAGACCCATTCGATGAGGTTCCATTTTGTACTTGTGATATTTCCTTCGTCAATGTACCACTCGGAACCCTCCATCAAAGTCTCTACCTCTTGTGATTCTCGTTTCCACAAAGTCACGAATCCATAACTACAATGTCACTCTTTTCCGAACCATACAAACCATCTACTCAGTCCGAAGAGTTTCTTTGTCTAGGTCGTCCTATACATGGATGGATAGGTAGACCTAAAGAAAGTTTCTTAACCAAATACGTCAACACTTCTAAACCACTTAGATTTTAGAGTACCTCATCCGATCCTCTGAGTCCCTTTATGACGGTAAGGTCAGGTTTCCGACACACAACCGTCTTAAGGAAAACCGATCCCCCAGTTAGAAACAAGAGAATTCTGGAAGTCGACGAACCTACTCCGGGTGGGTGGAATGTTTCTCATTAGTCGAAATAAGTTGTAGGTGGTTGAATTTTCAATCAGAGTAGGTTTTTTTAGTGGAAGTGTCTTTGTAGACCTCATTACAAACTGAATGATAGACCCGTACCATCGGGTCGGTTCAACTGTGGATTTTAACTCATAGTGTCAACCCTCTCTTTTTCTTCAATTTACACGGACTTTGTGTCACATGTTCCTTACCCCACCATCTGTTACTCCCATCGTTTCACGTCACCCTACGTGGCTTCGAAAGTTTCGTCAGGTTCAGTGTCTAAGACCCAATATAAAATGTCTACTGAGAAAGGCACACATTTCGGACCTAAAGTGTCCTCGACCTCTTTCTTTAATCCCTCTGTTCGAAGCACCGAAGAGACTATCAAATCCGTTTTCCTGTACTACCAAGTCTGAATCCAAGACGTCCACCTTTCTCTCCTTTCCTCCTCCTAAGACTCGTGTAGACCCTTCGTCTACACTGACCTGCGACTACCTGACTCACACCCCGATTGAGATTCCTCGGGTGTTTCTATCCTTTCTCACCCTCGGTGTATAAAACCTTAAAAGGGAGTTTTATTTAGTCTCACCCATATTTTAGAAATTTTATGTTTTATGGGACACAAAAGAGTATTGACATTAAATATGGTCACTTTATCCAAGAAACAATTTACCTACTTTAACGTCATGTAAACTTTGATGGTTGGGTACAAAATGAAATTAATTGATATTTAGAAATTCCGTACACTCTATTTGGAGAAAGTCCATGTCAAAAGAAAATCGATATTAAAATTTATGTTGTTAACCCATAACACATGAAAAAAACAAAAACACTTAAAAGGACGAATATTTTAACGTAGTAACCTATTATATAATATTAATTCAAATTTTATCATTACCAGAGATTTTCTATAACGTTCATATAAAGTTCAATCATAAAGATGTTAATATTTACGAGACGTTAAAGTTTACATAATATTATTGTTGTAATAAATCGTTAAACCAATATTTTTACTTGAATTTTTGAAATTACTGTTACCTTCTATGTTTACTGAGAGGTGAATTCGTTTTTTTGAAGATTTACGGATTAAGGTCATAATAGACATGAATGTGAGTTAAACATAGACATAAATTCTATTTATATAGAATTTCAAAAAGAAGAGAGTTTTTGACCAAATTTAAAACCCCTTATTAATGGAGATAGATTTATCGTCTTGTCCTTCGGTACAGGATTTGGGCTTCAATTAATTTTATAATTGAATTATCTCCGTTTCGACACGGAACCTGACCCTTAAGAAATTAACGACGACCCTTGAATTATGATATTGGACACACATGGAGGCCGACTCAACTCACCACATGTCGGAGGCATAAAAAATGAGACCAATGGAAGGGTGGATCTGTAGGTCAGGAAGTCCACTCCCCCTCACTGCATAACTAGTCTAGAGACACAGACCGTCCCACAAACCACACACACACGAGTCAACGCTTCAGTGTAGACTGAGAAACGTTAGGATGTCTGACGTCGGGCAATCCGAGGAGACAGGTACCCTAAAGGGTCCGTTCTTGTGACCTCACCTAACGGTAAAATAAAAGGTCACCTAGAAGGGGTGGGTCTCCAGCTTAGGTACAGAGGACGTGACCGTCCATCCAACAAAGGGCTCGATGGTCCCTTCGGGATACCACAGACCTGGTCCGGGAATCATTCCACGAGTTGATTACCAGGACTTTCTTGAGTTAAGTAAACACTCATAAGTCTTTAAATAGGACTTATAGTGTCTGGGTCGTAAAGTTTGACACCTAACACTGGGGTGATCAACAAGTACTTTGGTTAAATCATTAAAACTACTCTTAACTTTTTATTAATTTACTTGTCTTATATTATCTTTTCTGTCAAAACGTAAAGTTTTTCAAGAGAAAAAACTACTTTGAAAATCCAATATTCATATACACTTATACACGTAAACCAACCCGACATTTTACATAAAGAGTAATATACACCAAAACGTGACCTTTTGCAAGTTTTCAACCAGATCTAAAATTTTAGTCTTACTGATTAAAAAAAAGTATTCTTAGGTTTAAATACTTTTAATACTGATAATGATTCTCTTTCTCTTCATCCCCTTTAACTCCGGTATAACTGATAAGTCGTGTGTATTGTAACTTTATTTGCCTATGGTAAAGTATATTGTTCATATATAACACGTGAATATTTACAGGAACGAATTCATGGTACTCCTCATATTTTATACATTATATTTCAGGAAGACGAGTTTCTTGTACTGTCATGGGTCTTTCTTGATACACATAGGTCGATACCGGAACGTTAGTCATTTTCCAAGTCAAGCCAACGAGTCAGCACAGGCTGAGAAACGCCGGGGTACTTAGTGTCGTGCGGTCCGGAGGGACAGGTAGTGGTTGAGGGCCTCAAGTGAGTCTGAGTGCAGGTAGCTCAGTCACTACGGTAGGTTGGTAGAGTGGGAGACAGCAGGGGAAGAGGAGGACGGGGGTCAGGGAGGGTCGTAGTCTCAGAAAAGGTTACTCAGTTGAGAAGGTCACTCCACCGGTTTCATGACCTCGAAGTCGAAATCGTAGTAAGGAAGGTTTCTTTAGGGTCCCAACTAGAGGAAGTCTTACCTGACCAACCTAGAGGAACGTCAGGTTCCCTGAGAGTTCTCAGAAGAGGTTGTGGTGTCAAGTTCTCGTAGTTAAGAAGTCACGAGTCGGAAGAAGTGTCAGGTTGAGAGTGTAGGTATGTACTGATGTCCTTTTTGGTATCGAAACTGATCTGTCTGGAATCAGCCGTTTCATTACAGAGACGAAAATTTATATATAGATCCAACCAGTATTGAAAAGAAGGTTCCTCATTCGCAGAAAATTAAAGTACCGACGTCAGTGGTAGGCGTCACCAAAACCTCGGGGGGTTTTATTTCAGACTGTGACAAAGGTGACAAAGAGGTAGATAAAGGGTATACCTGTAAAAAAGGAGGAGAAAGAACGTTGAAGCAACAAATCACCGATTCAACACAGTCTGAGAAAACGATGGGGTACCTGAGATTGGGTGGTCTGAGGAAGACAGGTACCTTAAAGGGTCCGTTCTTACGACCTTCCCAACGTAAAGGAAGAAGTCCCCTAGCACGGCCGAATACCGGTGGATAAAGATTTGAAGTATTGAGTCCGTCGATCGTCACTATCACTTCAACGAGTCAGCACAGGCTGAGAAACGCTGGGGTGCCTGACATCGGATGGACCGAGGAGACAGGTACCCTAAAAGGTCCGTTATCATGACCTCACCTAAAGGTAAATGTCAATTTTATTAATATTCAATTAGTCGTAAACACCCGGTCGAACCATGGTTTGAGTAAATAGTAAACCAAGAGTACCTGTTGACTGAAGGTTTACTTAAAAAACATATCTTGGACAAGGATTCAGTCTGCTACGAATATGTTTAAAAAAAAAAAAAAACCATCGTCCCAAACGATATAATCTCGTCTTTAACCATCTGAAAAAGAGATCCCTCAGTCTATCATTTCTAAAATCCGAAACATTCGACGTGTGTCAGAGACGACGTCGATGAGTCGAACAATAACATCACACTTTCGACGGTATCTATTATACGATTACTAAACAACGTTATTTTAAAATAAAATCCCCGTGACTTTAAACTTAAAATATATTAATAATACTTTATAATAAAACTAAAAAAATTGGTAAATTTTTGTACTTTTGATAAGAATCGAACGTCCAGTATACCTTTGTCCGTCACCGACCTAAACCGGGCTCTCGGAATCTGACGACTGAGGACGTAATTTTCGTTGTTGTATAAAAAAAAGGGTTCTCTAAATGACATTACCAAAACACGTTGACTTAGTTGTTTTATTTGTAATCTAACGTTTATTTGAAGAATTTGGGTCCTTAACGGAGTAAAGAAAAAAAAAATTTGGAATTCAAAAGTCTTTTTACAGTCGATATTCAAAATTTTTATATAACTTTAAAAGGTATTTACTTAGTAAATTTATTATACCATCCGATAGACCATCTTAAACGTTTGTACATCTTAGAAAAATATGAAGACCACGTCCTCCCGTTTCTAAAACTTCTTTAGTTTTTCGGATGGGGAACGAAATGTTACCATTGACACAAAATGTCATATGAGTGACAGTCCTTTTTGTCCAAAATCCAGTAAACAGAGGACCAAGGGTACACCTCAAAGAAACAGTTTACATTACTAAACTAAAAATACTTTTCTTGACCGACCAAAGAGAGAGACACACATATACACACACACACACACACACACACACACTGACCCTCCTAAGTCCTCAGTACGAAAATGAACGTATCTTACTATTATTTTATAGTAGTATTAACCCGAAGGGACTACCGAGTCACCATTTCGACGACGACGACGATTCAGTGAAGTCAGCACAGGCTGAGACACGCTGGGGTATCTGCCGTCGGGTAGTCCGAGGGGGCAGGGACCCTAAGAGGTCCGTTCTTGTGACCTCACCCAACGGTAAAGGAAGAGGTTACGTACTTTCACTTTTCACTTTCACTTCAGTAAGTCAGTACAGGCTGAGAAACACTGGGGTACCTGAAGTCGGAACGTCCGAGGAGGCAGGTACCCTAAAAGGTCTGTTCTCATGACCTCATCCAAGGGTAAAGGAAGAGGTGTCACCATTTCGTGGACGGACGTTACGTCCTCTACGTCCTCTGCACCCAAGTTAGGGACCCACCCCTTCTAAGGGACCCTCCTCCCGTACCGTTTGGTCAGGTGATAAGAACGGACCTCTTAGGGTACCTGTCTTCTCGGACTGTCCGATGTCAGGTACCCCAGAGTTTCTCAGCCTGTACTGATTTGACTGACTCGTAGTAGTAGTGATAGTATTTTGTTGTGATGATTAGTTTCACTGGTTCCGAATAAATCATGGATAACACTCGGTTCTTGACACACTGGTGGAATATTATGTAGAGTAAATTAGGAGTGTTATTAAATTTCTTCATCCTGTAACTCCCTTTTCCTATCAACTAACTTGCTAAATGTGTTCCAGTGTACCTATTCTTGGGTGTATTCTGACTGAGGATTGGAATTAGTGAGGGACTTAGACGAATAAGCGCCGTCGTGAGAAAATAAATCTGGACCTCTGTAATTTTAGGAACAAAACATTACTCATTACTCAAAAGACGTATGGTATACACCTTGAGAGTTAAATGGATTGAAATAATCTCAATACAAACTAATCCGATGTAGAAGTTTTGTAACTAAACGAGATTGGTCTTAATAAAATGTACCCTGACTTAACCGGGGTTCGATAAACCAAAATGTAAAAGATAACGGACTTATAACTACCAAGGAGGTTTGAATAGTGAAAGTGACGTAAGAAAAAAATTTTTTAAAAATGAAATAAAATGAAATGTTATGACATAACCAAAACAGTATGTAGTTGTACTTAGGCGGTGCCCACATGTGCACAAGGGTTAGGACTGGGGGGAGGGTGGAGGGAGGGGTATGGTAGGGAGACCCAGTTGGGTCACGTGGTCGGGGTTCATAGGACATAGGACGTAGCTTGGATCTGGCCACTAAATAAAGAATATACTATAATATGTACAAAGTTACGGTAAGAGGGTTTAGTAAGGTGGGAGTGGGAGAGGGAGAGGGTGTCTCAAGTTTTCTGACAAGATATGTAGACACAGAGAAAACGATAGAGCGTATGTCCCAATAACAATGGTAGAAAGATTTAAGGTATATATACACAATCATATGACATCCTTACGTTTGATCATGTCGGTAATACCTCTTGTCACACCTCTAAGGAATTTTTTGACCTTTATCTTGACGGAATACTGGGTCGTTAGGGTGACGACCCGTATGTGTGGTTCCTTTGGTCTTAACTTTCTCTGTACACATGGGGTCACAAGTAGCGTCGTGACAAATATTATCGGTCCTATACCTTCGTTGGATCTGCAGGTAGTCGTCTACTTACCTATTCTTTCGACACCATGTATATGTGTTACCTCATAATGAGTCGGTAATTTTTCTTATGTAAACTTTAGTCAAGATTACTCCACCTACTTTAACCTCGGTTAATATGTCACTTCATTCGGTCTTTCTTTTTGTGGTTATGTTTAGTGACGTAAGAATTACCGTACAAAAATGATTATTTCAATTTTACAAAATTTAATGATATCCCTAGGTCACATTCTTGATATAACTTCTTACCCAATTTATTATAAGTATGGGTCTCGTCAAATTATCGAGTCATTTACATTATAGATTAAGAAACACTATAAAATAAATTTCCTAAATTTTTTAATAACTTATAAAAGTCATTTTTGATTTCATAGTACATTTGGTAGTGATTGATCAACTAACCACGAATTGTTTCATAAAAAGAACATTAATATTAATTTTGTGTAATTTCAACTGTTGTTTGTAATAAGATTTCTTATAAACTCTATATGTCATCTTTCCTCAAATAGCGAAAGTAAAAACGGTTAGATAGGTTATAACCCATTTTACAGAGGAGTCGTCGTCCTAATATTAAAGTTAACAGTGTTGATCTATTTTTTTGTTAATTTAGATTAGTTAGTATACACACTGAACTAGGGAAAGACCTAAAGTACTTACTCGATTATGCTTGACATTCCGAAAAATGTAGTTTCGAAGTTTGAAAAACTACGGTCTATAAAACTTTAATCTCTCTCCTTTCAGTATGATATTTAAGTAAACTTCAGCAGTCAAGTAGGGTTTGAAATGATCCTGTGCGAGTGTCAAAAGTAATTAAAGTCCAGTCCTAAATAGACGTTAGTCATTTATTTCCGAATGTCTTTACGTCAAGGTAACGGTTTACGGAATCGAGGTTTACACTAAAAGAGGGTTTCACTAAAGAAAATCTATGTTGTGTTAAAGAAAGACTAGGACTCGTATACCAGGATACGATTATACTTTAGCACAGAATCTCTCCAATAAAAACAAAAAAAGAAAAACGTCCCTCGTCAGTAGGAAACTGGATATAAGTTATACACTGTGGTTAGACTAACACGTTGTTGGCAATTGGAGTAGACCTTAGGGAAGAACCTCCAGTCCCGAGTCCAGTCCCTGGTGATGAGAACCCACAGTCTCGATTTGAATTAATTACGAAATTTTATATATATATATATATGTGTATATATACCTACTATAAAATTAGGGGAATTCTCCATACTTTTATCGGACGTCCTAAATTAAGACCTTTTTACAATTTTAGTTTTCACCGAATCAACAAACCTTCCGGGATTCTAGACAAAGACTTTAGTGGTCGTAACGGGTCACATAACCCGAAAAAGGGTCGGACGACACCACAGGTCAATACCACTAAAAAGCATTTCCGTGTCGAAGGAAGAGACGTGCAAAGACCGAGAGTTTCGTAGGAGACCATTCGGTGACAGAAAACTTCTACCCGAGAGGGGAACAGTACCAACAACGTCTTGGGTCCTTCCGGCGTCTCCATCTCTCAATGTTCCTTTTCCCGACCCTAAGTATTCCTACTCCTTATTACCACCAAAGATACCACGGTTACTCGTCTCCCCCCTCGAGAAGAACGCGACTTTACAAATCGTTAGTAAAAGGTTACTCTTAACCGTCGACGGACGGTCCTGCCCTACAAGACAGTCGTGTCCACAGTTCTCTTGCTCTCTCCAAAGACTTCTTCCATTAACCGTTTAGTCTATCCCAAGTCCTTTCTCTTTCAGTGACCCCTCCCACTCTCCTTCTCCCGTTCCACGATAGGCCGTCTATCGAAAATTTCATTAAAAATTGGTTGTAATAAATTCTCGGAAAATCTTACGTCTCGGGGGAAAGGGTCTCCGTAGACGGTTGACTGTCATGTTGTCCTTTTCTCCTTTGATGAAGGCTTTTCCGAAATTTTTTTCTGAAAATCTCCGACAATTTTTCTGTATGTTAGTGTAAGGCGCATTTGGACAAATTCGTCGTCAAATGACGAGTTCCACCCGAAGAAGGTGAATTATCAAACGACAAAAGGTTATGGGTGGTGGGTGAGAGACTCCGGGAAGTGGGGCGTCGATTCGTTGTGGAGAACAAAAGGCCAACTCGAGGTGTGTCTTACCTCTGTGGTTGTAAATGAAGAGACACACCGGACCTCTACATCAAAAGTAAATCCGGAAAGTAAGGACGTCATTTGATATGCGACGAAATGGAGACTTACAGACTGTGAGATAACGAACTCTGTGAAAGGTCACAGAAGAAGAAAGAAACGAGAGTAACAAACTCAAGATTATAAGAAAGAGTAGTAGGTAATAGGTCGGTCACTTTATCGAAAAAGGACACTAAAGTCTGAAGTCTTTTTACACAAGTCTCAGGGGATGGTCAGAAAAAACTCTTAGACCTCTGTTTCAGGAGTGACTTCCTTTGTTCCCAATACAAGTAGTAACATAGCGACAGTAATCGTATATCATCCGTTCGGTAGTTAGGAACGTCTTTTATTCTTACATACTTACTTATTACTGATAGTCGTTTTGTCTTCTACCCTTACCGTTTTCCTCCACAAACTCCCCGTGTACCAACTTGGTCTTTTTGTTCGACCATCGGAACTAAAAATCTTAACATTGAGTAAAATGGACACAAAATATACGTTTATAAAACCTCCTCCTCACAAAAAGGACTCACGTCTTAAACCCCCGTCGTTCCTTTCTTTCTTACTCCTAATTAATAGTCTTTCGTAATAGTTCAACCGGTGGTCAAGTACTCTAGTAGGATCTCTGGGATACTTTACATAGAGTCCTAGAAGAGAGGACCCCTTCTTTCCCTCCTTGTGAATCGGTATCCGAGGTTAGTACCTAAACAGTTTCTACGTTGAGGACCTTGTTTAGTGGACGTGAAGACCTAACTTATCCCAAATCGTACCTTGTCTAAGGAAATCACAGAGTCAAACACCACAGTTGTCTCTTCAGGGTCCCGTCTTTCGTTCCACACGCGAACGTTTTTCACCCAGTCTTATACATATCTTTGACCAACAGTACCGTCACCGACCTTACTCTCTGTCCCCTTCATTCCTCTATACTTTACCACGTACTCACCCTAATCTACATCAGGGGTTATGATTATATGGTGAGTAACAAAAATCCTTTTTACATTTGGGCGAATTTAGATGTAATTATTAAACTTATGATCGTATTGATGATACGAAGTCAAGTCAAGTCAAGTCAGCGAGGTAGTACAGACTGAGAAACGCTGGGGTACCTGACGTCGTATGGTTCGGAGAGACAGGTAGTGTTGAGGGCCTCAAATGAGTTTGAACACAGTAACTCATTCACTACGGTAGGTTGGTAGAGGAGGAGACAGTAGGGGAAGAAGAGGTCGGAAGTTAAAAAGGGTCGTAGTCCCAGAAAAGGTGACTCAGTCAAGAAGTGTACTCCACCGGTTTCATAACCTCAAAGTCGACGTCGTAGTCAGGAAGGTTACTTATAAATCCTGACTAAAGAAAATCCTACCTGACCAACCTGGAGAAACACCAGGTTCCCTGAGAGTTCTCAGAAGAGGTTGTGGTGTCAAGTCTTCGTAGTTAAGAAGTCATAAGTCGAAAGGAATATCAGGTTGAGAGTGTAGGTATATACTGATGACCTTTTTGGTATCGAAACTGATCTATCTGGAAACAACCGTTTCATTACAGAGACGAAAAATTATACCACAGATCCAACCAGTATTGAAAAGAAGATTCCTCATTCGTAGAAAATTAAAGTACCGACGTTAGTGGTAGACGTCACTAAAACCTCGAGTTTTTTTACTTCAGACAGTGACAGAGAAAACAAAGGGGTAGATAAAGGGTACTTCACTACCCTGGTCTCCGGTACTAGAATCAAAAGACTTACAACTTAAATTCGGTTGTAAAAGGGAGAGGAGAAAGTGAAAGTAGTTCTCCGAGAAATCAAGAAGAAGCGAAAGACGGTATTCGCACCACAGTAGACGTATAGACTCCAATAACTATAAAGAGGGCCGTTAAAATTAAGGTTGAACACGAAGTATGTCGGGTCGTAAAGAGTACTACATGAGACGTATCTTCAATTTATTCGTCCCACTGTTATATGTCGGAACTACATGAGGAAAAGGATAAACCTTGGTCAGACAACAAGGTACAGGTCAAGATTGACAACGAAGAACTGGACGTATGTCTAAAGAGTTCTCCCTCCAGTCCACCAGACCAGTTGACTCACATAGTAATCATTTTGGTATAATACACACGTCCACTGGATTCAACGAAGTCATCACAGGCTGAGAAACGTTGGCACACCTGACACCGGGTGGTCCGAGGAGAACAGACACCGTTCTTATGACCTCACCCAACGGTACGGGAAGAGGTCTCCTAGAAGGACTGGGTCCTACCTTGACCGGAGAAAACACAGAGGACGTAACCGTTCGTTTAAGAAATGGTGATCACGGTGGGCCCTTTCGGGTTTTGGTATAATATCTCAATCTCTTTATTCTCTTAATCTGAGTCGACCCAGACACATAAAATCAAAACTACTTATATAACAAAAGTCCTCTGTGACTTTGACCTTTGGACGGTTAGACTGTAAAAGAAGTAAGTGTAATCTCCTTACTGACGTTACTTTTGTTGGACCCGAACCATGTCTCGATGGACCTGATCTAAAGAGCCTTTAGATTACGGTCGACGTTTTCACGGGATTGACTCCTTAAATCCCTACTTGGCCTCGGAGTCTCGTATTGTACAATCAATTTCAAGATGTCATACTCACCATATACATGTGTAATCAGAAGGTCCGTGGAGTTTAAAAACGGACGTGCAATTAGTTTTACTATGATTTTTTTAAGACGCGTAATAATCACCAATTTTCATGGTGTGACGATATAAATTTTACCTATTGGTTATTTCAGGATGACATATTCTGTCCTTTGAGACGAATTACAATACACCGTCGGACCTACCCTCCCTCAATCGCCCCTCTTGTCTATGTACGTATTCATACCGACTTAGGGAAGTGACAAGTGGACTTCGATAGTGTTGTAACAAGTGACCGATATGAGGTTATAATTCATTTTTCAAATTTTTTTATAAAATGATATTCAAACTCAATAACTTTTATTACATTGAAGACCAGTTGACATTTATAATTGTCATTTTGTTTGATAGTTTAGTGAGATTTAAAAAAGATTATCTTAAGATTATGTCATCGTCAAGTTATCGGTGTTATGGAGTAGATTTTTATGTACTTGCTCTAGTAAAATTGTCGGTCTTTAAAATATGGTCAGGAAACAATCCTTGAGTTAAGGTAAGTTGAAGGGGGTGTATAAAATTAGATTTTCATTAAAAATTACGAACTTACAGAATATAACTAGTGTACATGAAACGTTTTCAATACATATACTTGACTTTAAACTTTATTGTAAAAAGGATATTCAGAGATTCATTATGATTAAAATAAGACTTATCTGAAATGATAATAATACTGTGTTTCGTCGTATACGTCGTTTAAAATATCAATGTATTAATATAAATATCTCCATTCTCATGTGAAATATATTTTTTCCGAGTATGTGTGTCTACGTCGGGATACCCTGATGTTCGTATTCGGGGCCGACAGGATGTCCTCTAGGTCTTCACAAGGCACCCAACCTGTAGACCCGAGGTCTCCTCCCATATTTGAGGACAGACCCTCTATGACGGTCAACATTTTTCCGTCTCCAGTTCACGTTTCTACTACCGTACGTAACCGGAAACAAGGGACTCTCGTCCCGAAACCCGTGGATCAAGAACCGGTTTAGACTGTAGACGGGGAGTCGGGTTCAAGGTTCGGTTCGTTTACCCGGAGAAAGAATCTTCCCCAACTCGTCCCGCCCCACAGAGGAACGTTACGGGTGGGCCACGGGCACCACCATCGGACAGTTCTTGACAGAGGGACCCGATGTGGCGCTCCGTGGTTAGAGTGCACACTTACGTCTCCTCCGCCCCGGTCCCCTCTCCCCTTCCACGTTTCCGCCCTTCTACCGCGGTCGCGGCCCCATCCCGTCTCTGCCGAGGCACCACCGCGGACGGTCGGAGGGAGAACGTCTCAGCCCCTCATGGGATCGACAGGGGTCACACACACAGTCCAGTCTACGGAGGGGGAGTCCGGCTTCGATTCGTCGTGTAGTTCGTTCATTCCTGAGGGTGTCGCCTCCGAGCGCAGAGAGTAACTGTAACTCCGGACGCGGGACGGACGCTGTCCACTCACGACGGCGACCCTCGGGGCACTCCCGACAAAGAGACTGGGAAGTCGGGACACCCAGACCACCCGTCCTCGAGCCAATCAAAAATTTCTGGAAAACTCCCGAGAGTCTACGGCCACACTCTCACGCCCAGTTTGGGAAGCGAGGGGTCCCTCTTGGAGGCCAAAACTCAAGGGAGGACTGACCGCCCCCCGAACCAAACCCCCCCCTACCACAGGGGAGACAGGATGGAGGACTCGACACCCGAAAGAGACCGCCCTCGACGAGTCGGTCGAAAATCCACAAAAGTCTCCTTCATCAATCAATGTACACATCGCCACCCAAGGGACACAAGTACCCTCCTTAACTCCTGCACTGGGAAACTGCAGAGGTAGAACTTGGTTTTGGAGTAAAGGGCGAAACAGAAACCACAAAAACCACCACCTCGACCACACACACATATGCCCGCACACACATGTACAGGTACACACGACAGAGAACGGTCGCGGTACACAAAGTCTACGGTATCAACACCAGAGGACACAGGGGGGGGGGGGGGG